>VXBC01009455.1:0-155172 GCA_013399945.1 Ploceus nigricollis
GCTCACAAGAACCCTTTCTGGGGGTTCTTGTGAGCATATACATAAATACAGCTGTTACATCATTTTACCTGTGTGGGGAATGGCATTTCATATACCAATAAGTTAACCAGCACTCAAAATTTAATTCATCCTCCAAATCATGCTGCAATTAAACAATACCTGAGAAGCAAGCATAAATATTTTGCTTTGGGAATGCCCACCTGACAGATGAGGTAACCACAACTGATGTCTTCTTAGCCCTCTCAGAAAACACTGGGGTATAAGTCTCTCTTGCTCTTGAAAGATCTGTATGTACCTACATCCTCTCTTCCCACAGGAGCACTTTCCAGCTAGTCTGAACTGCTGGAAAAATTCACAGGGATGAGTGTTCTATGAGACAATGGTCTTCCACTTGTGAGACACAGCAAGTTTAATATTTTCTTCATGGGCCCCTTGAATCACACCAGTTTTCCTGCTTGTTCCCCTTTCTGTTTCATGTTTTCAATATTTCATGTTAGTGAGCATATGGATTTCTTCATCCCTTTGCCTTTGCTTCCCACTGAAGCCTGACTTCCTTCATGTCCAGGCTTTGGACTCTGATGTATAACTTGCAGCCATCTCACTCTTGGAAAGGGCAGAAAAAGCAAACAGTGTTTGCCCAGGAATGGGTGTTTGTGCAGAAACTGCCTGCAGCCAGCCTTGTTGCTCTGGGAATTCAGGATGGAATCAAGGCAGTGACTATTTTTTATGTCAGTTGCCACAGAACTAGTGACCTACTGTGAGAATGGAAACCCTCTGGAGTCCTTCTGACAGAAATATCAGATGTGCCATTGCAATCAGATTCCTCTTTGGATGGTTACCTGCCTTCCCAAATGCCCAATTTGTTATGGAATACTTGTTAATTTCATTCTATCATGCAAGATTCAGTCCATCCAAGTAATACTATTGCCTCAGACTGGAAGGGACTGAGCTGGAAAGGGGTGTCAGTCTAATCAGCCATGGTACAGAGCAAGAGAGAACACTTTTGATTAAATAGAGGGCATTATGTGAAAGCTTCTGTTTCCAGAGTCACAGCATGGAGCTGATGGGCTGGTTCAAGAGCACATAAACACTTACAGAGTCTCCCATCAGAGAGATGGGATTTGGTGGAACACGGGGGAGCTGTTTGCAGGCAGAGCTGCCCGGCTGCCCTGGTGGCAGTGAGGTTTCTCTGTGCTTTCAGGGAGATGGAACCAGCAAGTCAGGGGCAGCCACACAGGGCTCTCCTATTTTAGCTCTGTTTGGTGTTTTCTTTCCGTCAGGAGTGGTGTACAACCAGCACGTTGTTTGATGAACACAAGCAAATTCTGCTGGGGCCTGTTGAGTTAACCTGCCTGTAAAACAGGAGGAGGCAGCTGATGGCCTGAAATCCAGGCAAAGCTGATGCAGCCATGGCATTCAGCTCCCCCAAGATGTGAGGACAGGCTGCTACCCGAAAGGATGTATGTGAGAGGTTTTATCTGAGGAGCCCAGACACTGCTGGCCATGTTCATTTCGATCCAGACCTTTTGTAATGCAGTCTTCAGATTAAGGTTGTAAAGGAAAAGTCATCTGTATTTAAGTTTTGGCTGACAGAAGAACTTCGTAAAAATTCAATCTGGATTGGGAAGGACAGGAACAATGCATAGGAACAACATTTTTCCATTATTAGATTTATTAGTTTACAGTATATGTTACCAGGCTAGAAGCAATTTACAAGCATCAGTAAGGGATCCATTGCTTTCTTATATATTCCCCTAAGCCCTAAACAAAAAAACCCAAACAACTCAATCCCTTAATGGATATAAGTGTTAACAAAGTTCTAAGGATGCCCTAAGCTTTTAAAGGGCTGAATATTCAAAAGTAAGGCTCTAAGGTAAATTAGTAAGATTTTTGTTAATTACTGAAAATCACAGGAAGAATATCCATCAGACCTTGACTTTTACTCATGACTTCATTACTCTTCACTCTTTTCTTCCCGCATTATCCAAATCAGGCTTTCTCCATACTAGGCCTGGGGAGATTATTCCCAAAGAGAGAAGAGTTGTATCTACAGAGAACACTGGCACTTTGAAGAAAGGGGAGCATAGGGGGATTGTGGGAGTGTGTATGTGTTTGTGAGCACGTGGAGACGAGATTTACACCTGTGTTCAGGAGATCCTCAGCCAGAGGATCAGCATTTTCCTAGGTCCTGCTCACCATAGACAGCCAGTTTCTGGGAAAAATTCCCAGAAATTCTGGGAAAGGAAAAAGGGTTGCCATGCCTCATCAACCCCTTGAAGAGATTATATGGAAATATGAAAGACAGAACATCTCTTGTTTTACTGGAGAATTTTCAGCAAGGTTCAGATGTTGATGAAGCAAAAGTAGAGATGTAGCAAAAGAGGTTGGTAGCTACAAGGCAGTAAAGTAGTAAACGGAGAGAGGAAAGGCCACAAAAGAAGCAAGGTAATGAGGGTAAAGCTGGGAGAAAGAGTTAGTTGTGTGACTAGGAAAATGGGAATGAGGACATGGGAGAGGGCTGGGAGATGGCAGTGAAACGAGTCACACTGCACAGTGAAGGAAAAGCAGAGAGAAGTGAGACATCAGGGAGGTTTAGAAGAGAATATGGGCTTCTCTTCTCTTACTTACATAAATTTGGAGCTGAAAGATTGTCAGAGCAAAACAACACCTGTTTTCAAGACAAATCTAAGTGAATGTCAGGGCCAGGAAGCAGTTGGCTGTTTATGTGTACTTTTTTCTTCCCAAACCTACCAAAAAGCCTGTTTTCAATTAAAAAAGAAACACAAGGCTTTGCATGGCTCTGTAATACATAGGTAGTGGCCTCCTTTTAAAGGAACACATCTACCACTGTCCTGCTGCAATGCTAAATATGCCTGAAATCCTCTTATGGTGGTTAATCTCTAACTTGGATCTTGCTACTGATACACTCCCACGACAAAGGTCATATTTCTAATGACAAAAGTAAAGAAACAAAGGTAGTAACATGGTGCCTGTTGGCATGGTTCAACAGCAATGCAGTGGGATTTTACTTTCATTTTACAACTCAGGGGTTATTCTAGCTAACAGGCCTCTTCTAGTCAAAACAGAACAGGAATGCTCCCTCTGCTCTTCAGGAGGAGTGTTAAAATTGATTATCTCAATGCATTCTAGCTGCCTGTGCCTTTCTGAATGCTTGCTTGTGATGGAAACTGTTCGCTGTGTTTTGCAGGTGCTTCTGAACTTTCAGCTTCGTCCCACTCTCTCCTTGCCTCTGTTTTCTCTCCCATTTTCTTATGAGACTTGCTTTTTCTCAAATGCAATTTTTCTCTTTCTTGTCTCTCTTTTGCACCTTCAGGTTGCTAAAAGGCAGGGAAAAAACAGCAGGGAATTAAAAGAGACTCCTACAAGAACAGCGACAAAAAAAAAGCTCATTATTTTATTTCATTAAGTAACAAAATGTTCCATTAACCTTCCTCACCAAGATCAGCTTTATGATAGGCTCAAATTCAAGGCCCAAGCCAGTCACCCTAAAGCTCAGCAAGAAGCAACATACATGCTTTGATTTTACTCTGTATATGATAGGAAGGTCACAGGCTTAGTAGACTAAGGGATAAAGAGAGGGAGAAAGAGAGGGGCTCTGAGACTTCAGCCCAGACTCCATGTTCCTATCCTTTCATGTGATCCATCTTTATATCCCTGAAGGCTTCTCAGTGCTTGCTACAAACACCTTGCTGAAAACAAGGTCTGAAGGGTTCTCAAAGACACATTTATATGAGAAAGGCAATATGCAGCGAAGGAGATTAATTACCTTTCCCACACTGTTCACCTGTCTGATCATGGTGGTTTGAATTGCACCCACAGAGCTCTGGATGCAAACAAAATGCTCCATTTGGAGACACAGGTTTAAGCCCACATTTCCTTTCAGATCTCTGACCTATTGCTCAGTTCTTTGAGATTCACAAGTCCTTCACATCTCCCAAACTACAATTGTGACTGAGGGAATGGCAACAACTTGGTCTACTTGAAAACCAGATTAAAATACAGCTCAGCACATCCCACTGCTGATTACAGAGGGGCACTGGAATCCATGCTAATAACTGCAACCAAAGCCATAATTAATACATTGTGCTCACTATACCTAATCATACAACAACTACACACTCACAGACTTTCTAGCCACAGGCATTTTTGAGAAATTATAAATGATAAACCAGATAACCACTGGTGAATGCTGGCACATGAGGCAATGCAAATTTCCAAATGAAAGCAATTGAATAGTTCCTGAAGAGGAAAAAGATTAGGGAATGCACTTGAAATTTTGACCATGGTGTAACAGTGCTGTCATCATCATAATTCTGCATATTCTTAGACGGTTGGTCATGCAAGGACTATAATTATGGGACTGATCATGTAATTATGCTGCCTATTGAAAAGAAATTTTTCCCCCTCTTTTGCTGAGCAGAGAGTTGAAAATTACTTGTGTCAACAAGTTGTCAGTGTCAAGAACCTGGAACAAAAAAAGGATATTTCCTTCTGTGCTTATTTGATGCTAATGTCAGGTGTTATTCACGCACAGCTTTTTGAATGGAGTGACAATGTGATAGGGTTTTCCTGATACTTAAAAGTGAGTTAGGATTTATTAACCTTTCTTCCATTGCATGATACAGCAGATACTATGTATCATTATAAAAATATATTAAAGTCTAGACAAAACGTTGTTATTGGCTATTTCATCAACACACACCAGACAAAATGCTCATGGCTCTGGACAGAATGATGGGGAGAAGGATGAAATGGGCAGAGAATCCCCTGCTGCCTGCATGCCCTTTCAGTGAAAATATGTTCTGCTACTTACAGCAATAGCTGCTGCTGCAGCTGTGTGGTGACACTGCAGAAGGCAGATGGATGGAGTCCTGAGGGGCAAATGAGAAGCCTCTCAAACACTGCAGTGTCTGGCAGTATTACAGATAACTCCACATAGGTTAAGTCAGGTCAGCAGCAGTGAAAATGTGACCTGGGTCTTGCAGCATAAGTGAAGCAAACCTGGGTTTGTATGTCATGTTTTGTGGCCACAGCCATAGAAACCTCTGAAAACATTGCCACATGAGCCAGTGTGGTGTCTCATTTTGAGGATAAACATTCCTGAATAAGCCTAGACAGTAACACTACATCAAGAATCCTCACACTGATGATACAGCTTTAACCTGTTTTGTGCTACTTGTAGTAATTTGAGACCACATAATATGAGAAATTCCAATTGGAGTTTATTTCTGCACTTCCCCCAGCAAAGTCACAGCAATTACACATGGGATGAAGCTGACTTGGTTGGCTGGGCTCTTTTTCTTCTGTAGTGATCTTATTACCTACCAAAGAAACTGAGCGTTTGCTTTTGAGATGCAATTGCTTTTCAAAGGACTCTGCAAATTCCTGAATGGAATTTGATCTTGTCTCTGGACATGAGCTGTCTGCTGAAGGTGTTCTGCTTGCCTTCCTGTGGCAGTGGCATTTGACATCTTGGTCTTCTTGAAATTCCTTGGAGCCCCTGAGGTGGCCTGAAGATGAGCCTTTGGCAGAAGCATGAAGTCGTGTGGTATGGAGGGAGGAAAGCTTGGCCTGAAAAACAAAAGGTCTTTGTTGACTCTTGAATAGTAAAGCAGAACACACAAGGCAGATTTTTCCTGCCACAGACACTCTCCCAAACAGTGGTGCAAAGTGAAGGACCTTCCCCAGAGTTCTGTATGTAGGAGAATCACACTGCCAAGAACTTGCTTTCTAGAGGCAGCAGTGGCAGAATTTCCTACTGGAAAATTCCCAGGTTTGAGGATGTAAGTTTTGGCACACAATGAACATTTCAAATGTAAAGTGTGGTGGGTCCTATTGGTGTTCACTGATACTAAAAGGAACTGGGACTCTTCATAACATCAAAAACTCAGGCCTTGCACCTGGCTGCAGTTTCTAGGCAGGACTCTCAAAAGGCATTATCCAGCCTTTTGTGGCCAGATGAGTCAGGTAAGAGGTTTGACCCACTGAGTGCTCCAGGTCTTATCAGCTGTTTGAGTTTAGAATGTGACAGCAACCATTTCTCACCCAGTTCTGTCAAGTTTTCAGCATGATCTACATGTAGACAAGATGCTTTATTGCCCAGCTTTGAATTTTCTGCTGGTTTCTTGGGCACATTTGTCTTGAACTAATGAAGAAGCACTTTCAGGGTACTGAGAGACACATCCCTACCAAAGAAGTTGTAGGAAACAGACTTCTACAATTATATTTGCAGGGCTGAAGTGGGGAGTGAGTAGATAGTTGTTTAGTTTCTATGTGATTCAATTTTCTGAGGCCTGGCATGCAGATAAAAGCTATTGATCTGCATCAGCTGTGTTTAATTGAATGTCTGCAAAGGAGATTAAACTGATACAGGACTGCTGTGTCCTGTGGAGTCATGAATCGGTTGTTTTAGAAAGGGACAAACCTATAGAAGAGAGGCATGAGAAGGACACCACACAGAGCCGGGGATACCCCAAACCCTGCCAGCTCTTGGTGATTTTCAGGATGAGTAGCTGAACACTGAACACTGGTAAGATGCCCCAGGTGAAAGTTGTGAGAGATGGGAGGTACTGAAAATTACACTCCTGCAGGTGTCAGATTAAAGCACTCCAGACACTCAGCTGCTGGCATATGTTTTTGAATGCATACATGTTTTGGACATTATGAGGACTTTCTTCACAGAAGGGATGACTAGACATTGGAATGGACTGCCCAGGGAGTGGTGGAGTCACTGTCCCTGGAGGTGTTTAAGGAAAGACAGGACATGGCACTCAGTGCCATGGTCTAGTTGACATGGTGGTGGATTGGTCAAAGGTTAGAGTCGATGATCTCAGGAGTTTTTTCCAACCTAATTGATTCTGTGACTCTCTGTTTTGTATAAGCCTGGTGCTAAGCCTTCAGCTACTAAGTAACCCCGAGAACTTCTGCTGGCTTTAAGGGAACTGTGATTGTCCATAACAAAGGAAGGTTTATCCCACCAGTTCTGCAATGCTTTCTAAGAAAATCCAGTAGAAAACCTTACACTCAGTGCAGGGTTTGTGGTGTGTGTATTGGTTGTTTTGTTATTTTAACAAACAGAGGAAAACTAAACCAACTGGTATAGTGTTCACATGAGTCTACAAACCTTGGACTGCAAGGGACCTGAAACATGTCCTGCACACAACTTCATTCACTCTGGATGCTACTATAAATGTATTGGCACAACAGGGACCAATGCAGCCTTTCTCTGAAGAGAGAGGCTGTGCATTCATATGGCTGCAGCTACGTCACATTAGACAGGTTTGATGAGAGATGCTGAAAATAATAAATCTCACACCTGACAGAAGTACCTAGTATTTGAAGAGTGTTTGCAAAATACATGGTACTGGTTCCATTTTTTTCCCCAGGCATAAGCTTACTATGTCCAGTATTATGGACTGCCTCTGAGAGTAGTGTTAATGATTTCTGCCATATTATTTTTACTTTGGTTTCAAACCAGTCAATACAGCTGCAAGTTCTATAAGGTCATATTGTATTGTTACTTTAGAAAGCATCAAAGCAATTGCATTGTGCTCGAGGGACAGGACCACACATGCCATGCCAGGCTCAACAAGCTAAATGTCTTCTCTGTCATTTTAATAGCATCAACATATATTCTTTCCTGGAAATAAAAATTGTCTCATGGTAAAAATCACTGGTATCTGTTCCTAGAGGGTTTGGGAAAAAAAAACCAAACCAAACACAGGACAACAGCTGAAATGGAAGACTGGATTCCATCAATCTTGTTTTGCAAAGACTGTAAGTGTTTTCTTTTTCTAAGACATTATTTTTTAATTCCCTTCCCAGATAGAATTACAGTTAAGCCCTTAACAAAAAGACTGAAGTCTACCTACCGATATGGCAGCAATGGTCCAGAAAAGGGACAAACTTTCCCCTGAAATGCCCATCTGCCTCAGTGGGCTAAGGGTAATGCTACACAGACAGGTCTCTGCAATCATATTACTGTGACTGTGCTTTCTCTCACAGTGCCTTTGCATGATACATTAAATTCTCCACTATCAAAATGGGGATTTTTTGCCAGTGCTGGGAAAGCCAGAAGCACCAAGGGATCTCAGGGATTGTTTCTTATTCCCGTTAGTACTCCTTTTTTCTGTGTTGGGTAAAGGCCACTCACGTTCTGTGTATCTATTTACAAAACAGATAATCTTCTGCTAATTGCCCATCTGAAACACACAAAAGGTTACACAAACAAAAATACTTCACACAACAAAAATTGTTGTCAGTATAATTTGCCTTATCTCTTTCTCAGTTTCTGTTGTAGACAAGTTAATTGTTTACATCTTTTGGGCTTGACCTGAGAGCTTGCACAGCTGTCTGTAAGAACATTAATCTTCAGTGTGTCAGCACAAGTGTTCATTGTTTGCTGGAGTTTACACAATGACCCGAATATTTTAGGGATATTTTGGAACATCTGACATTCAGATGCTCTCCCATGGCTTCATTTCCTTCCGAGAAGTTTACAGACAAGCATATATTTCTTAAAAATGTTTTGGTCTGGCCTTCAATAGGTCTATAGTAACAAGAGTGTGGTAGATGTTCAGTTTAAATTAAATGTCAGTAACTTCAACAGCAGCCATTTGTTCTGCTCCTACTCTCAGCCACTCAGCAATTTTCTCCTGTGAGCAACAATGTCTGTTTGAAGGTGGATACATGTACAGGGCTGTAAGCTTCTTATCAGTTCTCCTTTGTCTCCAATATTGTCCTTACAACAAAATGTCTGGGAGGTAAGATGTGTTCTGAACCTAAATGATGTAGGGTAACTAGAATGTGTCAAGGAAAGTCATAGCTGGAGGCTTCAAAAATGGTATCACAGTTAATTTGTCTAAAGTTTGCCAGGGCAACAAGTTAAATAAAGGAGATGGAAACAGCTGACTTAATTATCCCTAGGCAGTTTTTACATTCAGTGTTGGCCCACAGCAACTTACACAGCTCCGAGCTTTCCAGGACAGTGGAGTTACATGTTGTTTTAGCTTGACAGATTTGACAGATTGACATGTTTTAGCTTGACTTGTAAGTGACCCAGTGAAGGATGAATATAATTTTGTGTTCCCCTCTGCAAAGTGTGAATGACAATAGCAAAAGCATTTTGCAAAGCTCATCTCAATAGTGTTTGTGAGGTATACCAAGATATTGGGGAAAAAAAAATAATGAAAACAGTTGTTAGTTTGGGAGTTATTCTTCAAAGCTTTATCCATATTTAGATGGGGGCTGTACCACGATAGGATACCACAGGAGTTTATTTTTGTCTTTGAGGTGGGAGCAGTGGCTTGAATGTCTCACTACAGCAGAGGAAAAACTACAAAGACCAACACAGCAATTTGGAGCTGAAAGTGATTTTCCAGCAGAACCACCTTTTGTGTTACCCTGAGAGCACTTTGCTTTGTAGCACCAAAAGGCTCATGGTGCTGAAGCAGTTCCCATGGGCAGGACTGCTCTGCTGCTGGTGCCCTGAATACCAGCCTTGGATATGAGACCAAGTGAGCTGGCAGCGCTCTTTTGGCAGTACCATTGTACCTGCACAAGGAGCTTTTCCCAACAGCTCTGTCAGAACTTGATGACTTGATTTTCACCTAGACAGTGGAGTTATCTCAATTTTCAATGTTGAGACAGAAGGAAGGGTACACTGTGACCTGCTGTGGAGGTATTAGCTTTCAGAAGAGATGCACTCTAATCTCAGTTATTATTCCTCCTGATAATTAGCACTCTTCTGATAAAATGAAGACAATATTTAAATAACAGTACCAGTGTTTTCAATCTTACAACAGTTATAATTTGCACTAATGAATCTTACAGTAGTTATAATTTGGAGTAACTGTGCACAAAACACACATCCAGGTGCAATAGCTCTCAAGTTACTGCTCTCAACAGGGAGATGCTTTCTGGAGGTATTTCCAAGGCATCAGTAGTGCTCATTTGTTTAACTTCTGGCTTTGGTTAGACAACACATACCACTGCTCTTTACTACGAAATACTCAATTTCCAAATCAAGAGTTCATTTCAAAATATATCCCCAAATTATAAAATCCCCAGACAAATCTTCCTATCTTATTCCTCCAGTCAACATCTGGCACTGAGAAATAAAGCAGTTAAAATTTACATCTTCTATACGAAACCAGTGGATCGAGACAAATTTGTGTGAAGCATTAATGTAAAGGTCAGATATAATTAAGTATACATAATATCTTTATCTTGTTAAACAGTAACATCAAAAAGTCATACTGTTTCTCTCAGCTAACAATCTAAATTCTAGGTATGGACTCAGGAATGCAAGTATAGCAAAGTATTTGAATAGCTACTAGCTAACTATTTAAATAGCTTTTGAAAAAAGTGAATATAAGGACATGCTAATACAGACACAAATATACAAGATGTGTTCAGCACCTTGCTGAATGGAAAGAGATTTAAAGTACATTCTTGCACTCCAGTTTCTCTTGAGGCCTAAAGAAATCACATACGCATGTATCTCTGAGTGAAAAAAGTAAAATACAGTAAAATTAATTAACCTCCTTCCCCTCCCATTAATAAATGTTATGTATTCAGCATTTTGATGGAATACAGCAGCAAAGCTCTAGCTCAGAGTCTGTCTTGCAATCTGTGGCTGAGGTGAAATATAAGAGTAAATAACAAATGTGGCTGATCAGACCAGAAGTTATGAATGAAGGTTATCTCTCCAGCCTGCCCATGAATTCAAAGAGGGAGGAAGTGGTTTTGGAGTCATTAGTTTTTCTTAGCCAATTTTTTTTGGAAATGAAAAATCCCACAGCTTAAAACCTGACAGCTGCAGAGGAGAACTTGCAAGGTGGAAACATAGAATGGCACAAAAAAAAAAGTTTGGAAAATATTAGTTGCTCCTCCCCAATATATTAGCATTTGCTTCACTGCAGCCATAGTGATCTAAGGATATAAGTAAAAAATGATTTGTAAGGAAACATAGTATCTTTTTTAAGACAACTGATTTAGCTGGAAAAAAAGGAGACAGGTTTGAACCACCTAAATATTCTTTTAAAAGCTGAAATGAAAGCAACAATCTTTGAATAAAGAGAAGACTATGAACAGTTTTCAGTTTAACCTAATTTTGATAATCACTTAGACAGTTGTGAGCTGCCTTTTGCACAGGAACCTGCCCCTTTCCCGATTGTTTTGTTTTAAGAATAAAGAATGTACTTCTACATTAAAATCTCACTTCACAGTTTAGTAAGCTTTGTTATGTGTTGTATCATTGTTTTCAGAGTCAGATATTTTAAAATGGGAGGGACTGCATCTCTAGCTTAAAATAGAAGTTACACTTACCTGAAAACAGGTAAGTCCCAAGGGGTAAAGGGTAAAACTTCCTGGAGACAGTATAGTTGCATAATTAGGTCCAAATCCTTTTAATATATATGGAATTATACCATTTTTCACATGAGAACAGACTTGTGACAGGCAGTCTTTATGTACGCAGGTGCAAAATGTTTTGATGTCTGCCAGGTTGTGCTGAACAGCCAGAACAACACTGTAATACATAGTTAGGCAGCTATTACACACTCCTCCTTACATTTCTGGTCCTATCATCACTTTTCTTGGAGTTTGCCAGTTTTCTGTATTCCAAGACCCCAGAGGCTTGACCCTGTCAGACAGCTAAGCTCAAAAAGCAACTAGCAGCTGCCAGCAGGAACTGAATTTACTTGGCAAGGTGTCCCATACTCCTCATAAATCCCTGGGGCCGTGCCTCTGGGGATGGAACTTATATTTATACATACACCACGTGCACACACAGAGAAAGCTGCACACAGCTCTTACCGGTAGGGATGCTCTCCTTTCACTACAGAGTTGTGGCTGACGTTTCTTGTGGCCTCTGCCTTCTTTCTCCTCATCGATCAAGTTGTGGCCCCAGAAGCTGCTCATCCATTTTGCAAAGAAAATATCATCATCCTCATCATATTCCATGTACAGATGCTCCAAACTTGGGGGGGGGGGGTCTCCCAGCCAGACAAAGCAAAGCAAGGTCAAATTCCACCACCAAGCCAGTAGCTTCACGCTGTTCTGCTGACAAGAGGAAGCAGACACACAGTTTCAACCACTCTTTCTGCACCCTCTCCCCAAAACCTGTCCCACTGCAGCCCCAGGCACTGTCTAAACATAAAGTCAGCCCTTTCTCATCTCTTTTCAAAAGGTTTCCTTTAACCTTTCCATTGCAGCGATGTCCAATATGACACTGCCGCAGGGGGTGGGTGGCAGGGCTGTGGCTGCTCCCTGTGTTGCTGCTGAGTGCCCCAGCTGTCAATAGCAATGCAGAATTGCCCACAGTTACATGCCTGCGGGGGGCAGACCCAAAGAAGGCTTGTGATTTTTGAGAAGCAGAATTGACATATTGATGTTGGTCAGAAACTGGCACAGCTGCTTGCAGAGACCTAGCTGGCTCTGTGGGAGGGAGCACAAATGGCCCACTCTTCCCCTGCTGCTGCTCTCTCTCCTGACTTCTGTTGCCTCTGCTCCTCCTTCAGTATTTCAGAAACATCATCTGCCTAGGTAGAAACCCTTCCTGAAGCAACTGCTCATTCATTTTTGGGTTATGACAGACAGTGCAATCTTGCAGCTGCTGCTTTTCACCTGAGTAATTTCGTCTGCCATATCAGGGGTATGGGAGGCCCTACCTCACTTGAATGCACTCAGGGTAAAAATGTGCTGGCTCTTCCTCACCAGCCCTGGGTGCAAACCATACAGGCCTTGCCTATAGCACATAACAGGGCCAGGGAATGACTTCTGGCCCTCAGACTGAGTGTCTAAACTGACCACACGTACCCTACGTGGTGGTTGTGCTGAGGGTCTCCTCGAGGCTCTGTACTGTAATTACTGCACTGTGGCTGTAATTCTTGGTTGTCATTTTTGTGTCTCCTTTATTTCAAAATCTCTGATATAACACAAAAACTGTTGTGACCCACTAAACTGTTGTCTGCATGGTATGAAACTGGAAGATGTGTTACGTGCTTTGGGGCCTGGCAGGAGGACGATGAGGTCTCTAAGGCTGTAGATCCTGTTGGGATGGTGCTGCATGGGAGGAAGAACCCAAATCTAACTTCTTACTGGAAACAAACCTTGGTGTGTGCTGGTGTTCTTCTGGTGCCCAGGCGTTGCTGTGGAGATGCTGGTTGGTCTTGGCCAGAAATATGCCAAAAAGCTTGCTGGTAAATTGGCATTACAGAGAATCAGTGGTTTAGCATTAAACCTTTTCCCCAACCTGTTTAGAACTACAGATGTAGCTACAAAACTCCAGTTTCATTCATGGGGGTGTAGGTGTGAAGTGTAAGTACAGTGTGGGACAGTTCATTCTCAACAATACAGGTCAGGGAATGATTGGTCATGGATGTCTGTGTGCCCAATTTTACCTTGTCCAGGGCAGGAAAGAGTGTGATTAGCAGAGGGACCTGAGTACATGGGTGTGCAGATGGCATCTCCTCAGATATTCTGTATGAGAGCTTGGGGACACAACCACGCCTGCAGCAGCCTGGACAGGAGCAAGAGGAATACCTGCAAAACAGAAGACACCTGAAGCAATGAAAAGGATGTGTAGGCTGATTTCCTAGGTGGGGAAGGACACTCCTGGCCATATTCAAACAGCCTGAATTTGACTTAAATCCTGGAGGCCACCCATCTGTACAGGCAAGGCACATCTGAAAGCCTACAGGAAGCATGATGTGGGTGGAATTGAGGCTGTCAATAGCAGGAAGCTATTGACCTATTGGATATGTATTTTCTGTTGTGAGGTGATAGGGAGAACAGGGAGAGGGGCTGTCCCACAGCTTTGTCAAAATATGCTTACAAAAATAGTAATAATCCATCAATTAAAGGACATTTCTCAAGTTGTTTACTACCAGGCTCACAGATACACTGACTCAGAGTGCAGCAGGACAAATTTTAGTTGGGATCCTGAGGTGTTTGCTTTGCAATCTTATTGTTGTTTTCATTTGCAGCCCTTTTTTCTTCTGTGCAATATGTGTCTTCTCACACTTCCCTCCTACCTACAATGAAATTTTCAGGCACGAAATGACTGGGGCTGATTGTAAAAATGTATCAAAAACGACTCCTCTTCATCTTCAGCTGAGTGCTCCATGGAAATAAGTGGAGACAGGAACATAAGCTTCCTCTACCTACAGGTAAGGATTTTAACTCCGCATAAACACACACATGAACAAAATTCCAGTATTACACATTAAGTTATTTTTATGACAGATTCAATTAATAACTGGGAAGAAAACAGAAAGATTTCATTTATAACAAGGATTGCTCCAAAACTCTTAAGTACAAAGTCCTAGAAAGTTTGAATCAGCTGCATTAGCTGAAAGTTCACAGAATTAGAGAATCAACCAGGTAAGGTTGGAAGAGGCCACAGGGGATCGTCTGGTCCAACCTCACTGCTCAAGCAGGGTCGTCCCAGGGCACATGGCACAAGGTTGTATCGAGACAGGTCTGGAATATCGCCAGTGAGGGAGACTCCACAACCTCTCTGGGCAACCTGCCAGTGCATGGCCATCAGCACAGTAAATAAATTCTTCCCCATGTTCAGGTGGAACTTCTGTGCATCAGTTTCTACTCGCTGCCTCTTGTCCCATTGCTTGGCACCACCGAGGAGAGCCTGGATCCATCTTCTTGGTATCCCCTCTTAAGGTACTTGTAGACATTGATGAGGGCTCCTCTCAGCCGTGTCCCCTCAAGGGCTAACAGGCCCAGCTCCCTCAGCCTTTCCTCTTAAAAGACTCCCTTAATCACCTTCGTTGCCCTCTCCTGGACCCGCCCCAGGAGCTGCACGTCTCTCTGGTACTGAGGAGCCCAGAACTAGACACAGCAATCCAGATGTGGAGCGCACTTCTCGTGCGAGCGGCTCAGAACTCCTTCGGCACGGATGGCTCCGGCCCCGAGGCCACTCCAGCGTTGTGTGCCGGGGCGCTCCCCCGAGCCCGGCCCGGCCCGGGCTCCCTCACAGGGCCTGCGGGTGCCCCTCCGCNGGCTGCGACCTGCGGGCGGCGGGGCCCGACGGGCCGCTGGCCCCGTCCGGAAAGCGGCTGTCAGGGTGCTGGTCCCCACCGAGGAGCAGGCGTGTGATGGGATGGAGCTCGGGTGACATCCTGGTCATGCTCTGCGTGACACGCCCGACAGGTCACAGACTGGGCAGGTGGAAGGGCCCACAATGGGTCATCTGGTCCGACCTCCGGGGTCGAGCAGGGTCATCCCAGAGCACATTGCACAGAATTGTGTCCAGATGATCTGGAATACTTCCAGTGAGGGAGACTCCACACTGTCTCTGAGCAACCTGTTCCAGTGCTCGGTCACTGCACAGTAAAGAAATTCTTCCTCATGTTCATGTGGAAGTTCTGTGCATCAGTTTCTGCCCATTGCTTCTTGTCCCATTGCTTGGCACCACTGCGCAGGGCCTGGACCCATCCTCCTGACACATTTCCTCCAGATGCTGGTAGATATTGATGAGGTTCCCTCTCAGTCATCTCTTCTCAAGGCTGACCAGGCCATTCTCCTTTAGGTTTTGCTCCTGTGAGAGATGCTTCAATCCCTTAAATCACGTTTGTCACCCTTGGCTGGACATGCTCCCGGACATCCATGTCTTTCTGTGGTCAGCCTGTGTGACCCACAGAGCTCTTACCCAGGCATTCGTGGTTGCGGTTCTGCCCTTGCCACACAGGGATCGGGAGTATTTTGTTCCACGATCAAGCATTGCCAAATGCATCTTCTCATCAAGTGGCTGAGCATGGATCTGTGCTGCTGAGGAGGGAATATACCTCTGCCTCTGAGGTCTAGAGTAGCTGTAAGTTTCCTCCAGAAATAGTGTTTTGAAAAGGAAAGCTGGGAGCTGTTGTGTGTGAGATGCTGGATACAGCAGAGTGGAAAGAAAACACAATCAAGATTGTTTTAAAATGGAATAGTATGTTCCATGAAAATATAGAAGCCACACAGTTTATGCAGCAGAGACTTTAAAGTGTCGAATTTGCCTAAGTAGGCGTGCTCTCAAAACATACATTTGTCCTGTTGGAAATTACCCTTCTGAGAACTTTCAGATAAAATGGACTGTGCAAGAACTCAAGGACAACACCTAAGATCGGAGTCCAGATCGGATCTATGGTTCTCTGTTCTCTTGTATATCTGTATTTGAAAAAATTCCTCTAAGATGCACTTTCTGCACATCTGCAGATGTCCAGATGTACATTGCCAGTCATGCATCTTTACTGAGGTGAGGTTGCAGTTGACAAGCATGTTTAAAGTAATGGATTTGACAAACCGATTGGCTTTGATAAGAATATTGCGTACTGCGTTTTCTTCTCCCGTTCTTGTATATCGCCCAAAATGCTTTGAACTGTCAGACAGTTTAAGCTTCCCATCTGAAATGATCAGGAGAGAAAAAGAATCACCTCTCAGAGACTGGAAAAAGTCCCTTTTAACCTTGATGGTTTGAGTGATGGAGATTGACGCACTTGGGCGGGCAGTGGCAGGCACACATGGGACTGGTGAGGAAGGTGGCAACTTCCTCAGCTGGTGAATCACAGCTGCTCTCAGGATTCCTGAAAGCACAGTAAGCTGTAAAACCTATGCTGGACCTTGAGGCAGTTACTTGAGTGCAGTGATTTGTTCCTTCCTGGGCACCAAACAGTACTGAAGAAGTTGTGTACAGAGGACAAATGCAGACTGTTTACTGTGGTAGCTTTGGCTCGTGGCTGAAAGCAGCATCTGGCATATTTATGGGAGTGTGCTTGCTGCGTGTGAGCTCTGCAGGTTTGCAGGCTGCTCCTGACCTTTGTCTTCCTGCAGTGACTTCCCTGTTAGTGTGCTCACTCTGGGTTTCTTAATTGTGTTTCTGAATTCTGGCAATATTCAGGGGTTTGTAGTCATTCTGCAGCTGTAGGAAGGAAGCACTTAAAACATTTAAAACACTTATGTAGCATTTGATTTAAAATATTGTGTGTTGCTCCACAAATTGAATTGCCTAGGCTCTGTGCATTTAAGGATAAGTTGAATGGTATGACCTGATGCAAAGTTTCTTGAAGAGTGTCATTGTAAAGAAATGAGAGATGTTGCTTAGGAAAGCTGCAGAAGTAGTCAGATTTGACTGATTACATGAGATAATTGTCTAGCTGATCAAAATATGGCTGCATCAGGAAAATAAATGTGGCTGCAAGTTCCCAGGACTGCTTTATGTGTGTGTGTGGAGGATTGTCTTCCTGTTACTCATATCCAAAGCAATGATGCCATGTAGATTTCATGTTTCCTCTCATATTTTATTAGTTATGGATATTAGTGATAAGACCCATGATTGAAAATACAACCACGGCAGATGCTTCACTTGTGAAACTGCCTGTATTGTATTAATCTGCCTTTCTAACATGATGAGGTATTTTTTGAAATTCATTTGGATTTCACGTACAAGTCTGCACAGTGAATAAGAGCCAATAATTCATTTCACAGTTGAAATACAAGAGGAAAATCTTTTGGAAAACACATAGGTCAATAATGAATCTGCTACCAACAGCTGTGTCAGCTAACTATTCTTTTACTCGTAAGTGTAACTTAGGACTCATACTGTTTCGTGCTTTTCATTAAATCAGCTCCTGTATCCATTTGGTGTTCTGATCACTGTTTCTGAAGACACGACCTTGAATTTTTTTCCTTTGTTCTTTAAAAATATGTAAGATCCTAAATCTTCCCTGTTCTTTATTCCATCTTGTTACTATTTTGCATGCAGTTCAAGCTTTTCTTTTACCTGCTGCACAGGCCTCACATTTTTTCCCAGGCTGTGTCTGCACCAGAGGATTCTCCTGACATCGATGCACTGGCCAAGTGTGTGATCTATGACTGACATTGTGCTGGCAGAAGCCCTTAGCACAGGTGCTATATTGGGAAAAGCTGAACTACTTTTGAGATTCCTTCTCTTGTAAGCACAGCTCCTTAACAGTACAGTAAACTGGTATTATTGGACCACTTAAGTGATGAGGATAAAACTGCATCTATGGATGGCTCAAGGGTCGTAAAGCCAAATTGCATCTGTTAATGACAGTTGTCCTTGTTTCTTTAATTTAGATGGAATGTGCTTTAGTCACTCAGTAGCAGTTGTTTTTCACATGCTCTCCTGGTTTGTTGGGAGTATTGCGTAATTATAATACGGAGTGCTTTGCATATATTGCTTTAGTTGGTGCCCAATTGATTCATTTTTTTTTAAACTTATTCCATGATAAATTCTTAGCAGGTTTTATAGCCTCCTTGTCTTACAGGAGTGAGCAGTGGTTAGTCAGTGAGGTAATGTGTTGGTTGCTTCAGTATTTTTTCCCCTGAAGTTGGAATCAATTCCTTTTGCAGCTCTGTGACAGTCCAGATGTAACCCCTTAACTCTTTCAACGAGTTGACAGGGTAACCCTGTGTTTGGTGTGAGAGGAGTCAGCCTTGGGGTCACAGCAGTTCCCTGTCTCCTCACACTTTCCTGTGTGCTGGGTCCTGTCCTTGAGTGCAGTGGTCGGTGAACGTGACAAACTCCTCGGCCTTTGTGGTGCCACATACCGGGATCAGCAGCCAACTAGCGTGGCTTCTTTCCAGTGTCTGTTTTAGTAGCAATTGCTGAATGCTGCCTCTCTCACTGCTGTGATATTAGATCAGGATATGAACAAATTGAACCCTTTAGTCTAGATACACTCACCTTGGTACTTACTCTAAATTGATCTAAGCAAAGTAACTAAAAAGTCATTTCTATTGTACTGTGCACCTGTTGCTTAGTAAATCTCCCTATCAACCTACTGTAAGTCTTCTGTTTCGTGCTAGCAATAGTGGACAGGTGTAGAAAAGTCCTAAATTTGTGTACAATAGCAGTAAAACTGTTAGACTCTTAGTTTATTTATGGGAGGCGTGGATGGCAAATTCATTTAACAGGAAGGTGACTGACTGAGAACATTGTGAATTTGTCCTGTAAACTTCGTTATGTTTTTTTCTGAGTGTAATACATCCTTGCTTGTGCTTTGAATTTACTTCTAAAGCTCATGTAAACATACTTTTTCTCATAGTGGTTTTAGTGCTAAAGAGACTTTTAAAAACATTTATATTCAGTTAATGCCTTTATTTGAAAAAAGACTTGAGATGAACCTTAGTGAAAAAAAAGTAGTGGAAAGATAGGTATTCAGAAAAGAACAGGATTTTTTTTCCTGGTACCTCATCTCATTAAAAGGGTTCTCTCACTTGCAAAGGACAAAAGAGAGGCCTAGACCAAGGCTTTCTTTTTTTTCAGGTTGAATTAAGATGGCTGAAACAGTAGTCGCCCTCCATGTCATCTGTCAGATAAGGGCTCATGCAAATCCATTTCAACCAAAAGAAAACACTGTAACTCTCTGCTCATGCTTCTATTGTGAATCACTGTCATCATTGGCTGGCAGGAAATTTCTTGTTCTGCTTTGAATAACAGTCTCCCTCAAATGTGTAAGGTTCTGAACTGCTAGTTTAACAATATTGCTAGTAATAAAATTTTGCCAGTGCAGGGAGTTACTAAGCATTATTATTCTTGCAGCTGGCAGTCTGTTGCTGTTAAGTTGCTGTTTGCACACAGTTTCTGAACATTTTGTGAGGACAGCATATTTGCTGAAGTGAAAATAAAATTTTGCCAGTGTTGTGTATACTTTAGTCAGTTAGCAATCTGCTTGTTCAGGTACCTGGATGACTGGTAACTCAATTTCACAAGTGTCCTTTGGCTTAAGCTCTGTTCTAAGACTTGTTAATGAACAGTTGCTGAAAGCAGTCCTAAGTACTGAGATGTTATTTTTTATGTAGCTGCAAATAACTTCTGAGTTATTTGTTTTGTTGCTCTGTTATGAACTTACATTCATTTTATTGAGCTGGTTTGGTTGTTGCACAGATTCTTTGACCAGAAGATGACAAATTGGAGAGTTTTTCTTGCTCTATATGGACGTTCACCTTGGGGATAAAAAGTGTCCAGTGTGCCACATAGCATGGTTCAAATCAGGTTCGTGGGTCAGGTGAGGAGAAGAAGTGAAATTGGAAAATAATGTCTAGAATTATTACTTTGGCAAGAAAATGGAAGAATGAGGTTTTTGATTACTTTTCCATGAAGTTTGTTTGCATAATCAGTTTCTTATGTACTATCTTGTGTATGTCCAGTGTAGCAATTGAGAAGGAATTTTTTAAAATATGCTTAAAAATTTTGTAAGGGTTAAATTTAAGGCTTGACAAACCTTCAAAAACTGACGTTATGTGAGGAATTAATTTTCATATTCTTATTTGTGCTATCACTAAAAGGTATTGCAGCATATAATGTGACATGAGTTCTTTAATATATATATTTTTTTTAATAAACAGCTACCAGAAAACCTTCAAACCATCAACAACAAAAAACCCCACCAAACCAAACAAAGGCATACATTGGATTTGGTGGTGTTTTGGGTGCATACTGAGGGCTACAGCAGAGTAGTTTGAATAAGGATGCAGAGATAAAACATCTCAGAGCAAGCAGTCTAGTTTAAGGCAGCATAAACAGACAAGTTGATTTCTTCCTTGCCTTGGGCAATACTGCTAACTTTATTGCATGAGAGCATGATGTGCTTGAAGTTTTAACTCCTCACCCCCACATTTCCTCCCTCATGCAATGGGTGCAGCAGGGGGTGACCAAGGAGTCAGCAAATGTTCCGTGATTCATTTCTGTATAATTGGGTGTGTGGTCTGTGATCCTGCTACTGTTACTAAAAGTTTACTCACTTAACAAAGTTACTGATTTTAATAACTTTGGCATCGTGTCTGTAGTCTCTGAAGTTTTTGATCACTGTTGTGTGCACTTGTAGGCTTGTGGGAAGGCTTGATGCTTCCCAGAAACCAGCAGAGCACCAGTGAGAGCCCCAGACCTGCACGTGTCTTGTCTGCAGTTACAATTCCCACACCTGGCACCGGAGCAGCCATTGCACTTGGGTGTTATCCAGCAGTCCCCATCTGTAGCTGGCGTCTTTACTCGAGGACTGTGGGGCTCTCAAAGTGCCTAGGATGGAGCACATGGACTGCTCAGCCTGGGGCACACAATGGGATAGGACATCCCTGGGATGAAGCAATTGGCAGTGATCATGAAGTAGTAACCTAGCTGCAGTTAGGCTTAATCTCTGCAGTCTTAAATAATTTTCACACTGGGAACACAGGTATGAATATTACAACATGGCCCATGTAATGTGTTTTTCGACCCAAGTTAATGGGAACAGCACTGAATTTTGTAAGATTTTCACACAAAGGCATCTTTAACAGGGTTTGCTCTAGACATGCACAAGGAAAAATTCAAGCTGACTTGCATGCATTTAAGTTTGCAGCATATGCATAACCCTTCCCTTTGTTAAAAGAAAAGCATTGTTGTATTTGGAGATAAATTTAGGACCTACTCGAATAAATTTAACCTTTTGAGACTTTGGTTAAGTTTTAAAGAAACAACTTACCAGATACACAGTTACTTGTCTCTCAGTAAAAATAGTTGCACTCTAATTTTGGCATAGAGTAGCATAGAGTTACACACAGTGTATGGGGTGAAATTAATAATCTTTTATGAAATTAAATTTGAAGCTTTACAATAGAAAAATCTGCAAGCCTTGCAGATTGCCTTGTTCTGTGAACAATAAAGATGGTGCAGATTGATTTCCTGTGAACCCAGTGATTAATTACTTGAAAGAAGAGCTTTGCTGGCACTAGGGATATTTAAGAAATTCTCTCCCTTATATGGTTTCTCTTGTAAGTCTCCCCTCAGGAGAATGCCTCTAGGATACTTTTGTTCTATTTGGATGCCTACTTTTATGTAGGAACTGAGGCTAGCACCCATTATCTGATTCTCTCCTGCTAGGATAGGGATCCAGGCCTTAAAACACAGGTTATAGAGCAAGTCCTCGCTTCCCCTCAGGTTTTCAGTTTTAAAGTAAATCACTTAGATGCAAAAAATTATCAGGTTGGAATGAAATGAGCAGACATTAAGGAGAATGGGCAAATGAAATGCAAAGTTGCTTTCAAATTTGTGTTACAGCTGTCTGGTTGTCTGTATCTGTTCAGTTTGGCCCTGGCAGTCGATGAGTGGGTAGAGGAGGCAGAAGTATGGTCAAAGAGCAGCAGGGACAATTCCCAACAATGATCTGAAGTGCAGGTGATAGGTAGTGAATCCTGCAGCTATTGTTAAAGGCACTTCTGCCCCGAGTCTGCAGCCTTTCCCTCCTCAGAAAGGTTGGTAGAATGGCATGTGTGCCTATACTTCTGTTCATGTTGGTCTGGCAGAACTGCCCCAAAATGTTGTCCATGAAGTAAGGCTGTGACAGAAGAGCAGAAATCCAGAAGATCAATGTTAGAATCTTTTGCAGTTCTTATTTCTTGAATTTGAGTCACACCCCTTTTTACATTTTACATCTAATTTTTACATCTAATGATGATAATGAGCATTTTTACATCTAATCCCTTACATACTACAAGATTTTACTGATTTGTAAATCCAGGGGTTTCAGGTAGGTAGCAGGGTTAGTTTCTGCAGAAATACAGATCATCAACGTGTGGTACAGAACATAAAGAGGCATTTAGCAGGCCAGTCTCAGGCCAGTCAGCAAAGTTTCCCATCCCCTGCTAAGATGGTGATGGTCCAACACTTGTCATTGCATGAAGCAGAGTGTGTGAAGCTGTAGAGGAGTCAGCTATAAAGTTGATTTGCCTAGTGCATGAAAGGCAAACCAGCTTTATTTTCCTTACAGGTTTTATTTGTCTTGCTCAGTATGGCTTTCCACAAAGTGTTTTCCATATTTAATTCATAGTCTGATGAATCACCTCTGGTTTTAGAGGCTGTATGTATTTCAGAAGGAAGCTCTTCTGTTTGAATTACTTTGAGGGCTTTGTTGTCTTTACACATTTAGCCTTTGAAGAAACAACTTACCTCATTGGTTCTTCTGATCACCAGCCATGTAAAAGATTACAATCTGTTTAGCTCTCCAAAGAGAAATCACTGCATTGTTTATTACAATTATAGTGAATCTTGTGAAAAGGTTATCTCCTATCTGATACACTGGCAAAAGAAAATTCTTGTGTGTTTCCAGCAATTGAAATCAGTGAGATTTTTCAGAAGTCTGGGTTAGAGTTTACAACTCAGGTCCCTTTTTATATCTTTGAAGATGAGGCGTGAAGTGCATAGCTTGTGTGCTGTGATGCCTTTTTAATTTGAACTGACCTCTCACTTTTTTTTTCAGAGTCCTCTTGGTAGAGCCCAAGCAGCCAAGAACAAAGGAAACAAATACTTTAAAGCAGGAAAATATGAACTAGCTATTCAGTGTTATACTGAGGCTATCAGCCTGTGTCCTCCTGAGAAAAACCTTGATCTTTCTACCTTCTACCAAAACAGAGCTGCTGCCTATGAACAACTGGTAAGAAATTAAAGATGATTATGTGTTTATTGTAAAAAGTAGCATTATCAGTTTTGTCTTTTGTCACTTTCATCCACTGAAAGGTCCCACGTGATAACATCTGCTGCTTTCACAACAAGATACTGTTGCAGCTTTTTTCAGGTCATCATACTTTTCTACATATAAATAAAATTATTTTATCTTAACTACACTCAGTCTATCTCAGTAATTCTTATGCATCCTGTTCTTCCAAGACAAGGTTTTAATTTCTTATTCTCTGGAACAATTTTCTTGTATATGAGTTAATTTTACTTCTCTCTACTTGAGTGTTTAACCGTGAAAGAAAGGTGAAAGGCCTTTTGGAAGAATGCTACTATTTTGGAAGAATGCTACTTCAAAATTTAAACAAAAAAATCATTGAAATCCTAGTAAAGGCCAAGACCTAAATTTTGCACATGGGGAAGTAACATTTACTTGACAGCTGAGTATACTGGGTGTTATTTTAGAAGTCAGCCAGTGTTGCTTATTATGGTATGATGGATTTGCTTATGAGGTCGAGTTAGTGAGCTGTATAAAGGAGTGGAAAAGTTGGCTTTGTACAGTCTGAAGTATCAGGTGAGAGATTGTACTTACATAAATCTGGTATTGGATTTAGTTCTTGTCTAACAGAAGTTCATCAGAATCCCCAATGTATGTGGTTCCTCTATTAGAAAAACCTATTTTGATAAATTGAAATAACATCTAAAAAAAAATGTTTTAGCACTTTGGTAAACTTGTTTGTTCCATTATATTTCCATCTTTTTTTCTTCTAGTTGTTTTACACCAGTCTTTCAGTCCCAGTGTTACCTCCTGCAAGCATCTTTGTATCACCTCATTATGTTCTCCCATGGATTTGTACACTGTCTGGTGTAGTATTTTGTAGGAATTCCATTTCTGGTGCAGGTGGTTTGCAGTGGGGCCCAGGCAGTTTCTCCCTGTGGGACTTGCAGAAGCAGAGGCGAGCAGGGAGAAGCGGAGCCCCGGGAGCCACAGCCACCGCTGGGTGCGCGTGACCCCGGAGCTGGCTGTGGGAAGCCAACTCAGGGAGCTGAATGAGGCCCCTCTCACTGTGCTGTTTTTCTGCCCACAGCAAAAATGGACAGAAGTGGCACAAGATTGTACAAAGGCTGTTGAGCTTAACCCTAAATATGTCAAAGCTCTCTTCAGACGTGCGAAGGCCCATGAGAAGCTAGACAATAAGAAGGAATGTTTAGAAGGTGAGTGGCTCGTGCTGTGTGTACTTAAAAGTGGAATTAGTTCTGCTGCTTTGAAGATGGCAACTTCTGGAAATGTTTTGTTTTTAGTTCTGTAGCTACAGTAATACAGAATTATGTATTTAAAACCATTCATAGCTTCTGCAAATACATATTCTTATCTTGTCAGAAGAAACCTTTTCACATTTCTCAAACTCTCATCTCCTCACATCTGAAATGACTGCTGAGAAATTTATGTTACTGTAGCAACTCAAGGTATTATTTTTCCAGGAAACTCCTTCACTTTAGGATAGAATTCATCTAACATGATAAGTGGATAACCAGTTGTTCTATTTCCATGCAGTAAAGAGACTTTCTTCTTCTCTGTTTGTTTTAGAGAAATTATACTACTACAGAAATGAGGGTGGTTTTGCAGGTAGAGATACATGGTCAGAAATAAAAGTATTGCAGTAATTTAAATGCGTTGGACTGGTATTAGAGGGAAAACAGCCTCAGCAGCATTTTTTTTCTGCATAGTTTATGAAAACCAGAACAGATTGATTTTTTTTTTTTTAATATTAATACTTTGTATTCAGAAGAAATTGCTGTGTCAAATCCTTCCAGTGTTATTTGTAAACAGAATACATTTTGAGCTGTCAGGAAGATGTCACTGAGAAGCCATGGAAATTAAGAACTACAGGTCAGATGTGTTGTCTCACGGCACTTTTGAGCTACAGTACACTGCTTGAAATTACCCATATAAATTTCATTAATTGAAGTCATTCCTGCTGATGATTAAAAGACAAGTGAAATTTTCAGCTGTGCTCATTATCAAAGAAAGACAGAAAATAAGGCAGTGCTTTGGCTGGGAGATCTAACTGTTGAATTAGTTTCATTATGTGTAACAGCCAAGAATTAGGTCTGCCAAATTAGAAGGTAAATTAGATGTGGAAATTTTATCTATCTATCTGTTTATCTGCTGGCAGAATGGCTTTATGCCCTTTAAGACCATAGTAACTAGAAAAGGACAACCTGGTCCATTTAGTGCACTCCTTTGCAGCCACTGTGTATCAGCTGCACTTCCAGAGCACTGTAAGAAAATCTAAGCCTTATGTAGCTGCCAGATGATAAAAGCCCCAGGAAAGATTAAGTGTCCCTGTGACAGTAGGACAGTTTTAAATATAACTTCTTTTTACTGTTAATAGCAGTAATGTTAGTGACAATTATTTTCAGCCTTTTTTTCTATTCGATTTTTTGCTTGCAGTTTTTTCAGATCTGAAGCTTTCTTGCTTTTTTTTTTGAACTGCACTGTTTTTCAATAACCCTGCTTTTGCCTGCCAACCACATATGGCCAGTAAAATTCCAGGAAGTAGGGTATGCCCATGTAGTGGAGGAAAGCAAAACCAAACAAACCTCAAAACCCCAGCCACTACCAGCAGAAAACTCCTCCAGTGATCCCTGGCAGTCTTACTTGGGAAGATGTTGCTGCTGCAGCCAAGCCTGGAGTGCAGCAGTCTTTGGGCAGAGCATGTCTGCTGGGTTTGTATAACACATTCTTTCTGGGGGTACCATATTTTCCCAGGGACTCTGATATGCTTCCTGACCATGCCAGAGGTGCAAGGAATTTCTGTATAAGTGATAGCTTAATAGTCCCTCTAGCAGCAGAATTAGAGAAATTTACTAAAACTCCAGGGCAAGACATTTACTTTTCAAGCATATTCAGACAGTACACTGCTTGAATTTCAAGTCCAGGCTTTGGTCATCTTAACTAATGTTTAAATGAAAACAAAACGGGGAAAACCCATGGTAGCATTGCATTAAGTGGAGGGTCCAGAGAAACTGTGTGTGGTAAGTGTGCATTTCACACTGGGAAGTTTCACTTGGGCAGCAGTGGGTTAACATTTGCGGAGGTTTCTCTGTGTGAATGAAAGCCATGTGATAGAGGCTGGCACTTCAAATAGGCCAGCAAGGTATTTCTCCTTGCTCCCTTCCAAAGTTGCAGAAGTGAGCAGAAAAATTTGAGATAGAATTTAGGCAGATTTCTTAAACTGAGGAGTGAGATGTGATGGGACTGGATGTGAATTTTAGAAGTAGAAAATAAAGACCAGTCCCAGAAGAAAAGCCATGTTAGCACTTTTAATGCAAAGATTATATGAACATAATTACTCTCTTCAAAGTTTCAAAATGGTGAAAGCCCCTGATAGAGGTATATATTGTCACTGTTGATTTAAGTGTATTTATCTCTAGATAAAAACATGAACAGAAAAATAAATATAATTTCTTTTCATTCACTATCAGGAAGTCCTTTTATCCCAGGAAGATAATTTTGGATACAGATTTGTGTCTTGAAGAGTACAGTAAATACAGCAAACTGGAAACAGAGAGGCTTTGGCCTGAGAACAGGACATATATTATTTTGGCAATGCCTCATTGTACGCAGTGGCACATTTTATAGTGTACTTCAGTGACTATCAGAATTCCTTTAATCTCACTTTTGTATGTTGTTTCCTAGATGTCACTGCAGTCTGCATTTTAGAAGCCTTCCAAAACCAGCAAAGTATGTTATTAGCTGATAAAGTTCTTAAACTCCTTGGAAAAGAAAAGGCCAAAGAGAAGTACAAGGTAGGACTTGTGATACTGCTGACTAATTGTTATTTCACCTGACCATTTGTTGAAAAGTCGGTTGTTGGCATTCTGTCAGTTGTTGTAAACAAGTCACTGTCTTCATCTGCTCAAGCATAACAAGTGACACAAACTGGTTTCTACAAAGCTGCCATTGTACCAATGGTATTTTCCTGTGGGACCTCTCCAAAGTTTCTGGAACCTCAGCAGGGAAGAGAGACCTACTTCTAGCAGTTGTTTTTGTGAAATTTGTTACGACATTCAGGAGACACCCTATGTTGGTGTGCTGCCCTACGTAGGGCTTTTCTGAACTTGCAACTTCATGGAAACTGGGTGTGTTGGAACAGACAGACATCTATGCATGAATGTTTGGAAACTGCAGAAGAGAGAACTGTGGAAGCATAGGGGCAGCCAGGAGCAGCCATTTAAGTGACTGTAGGTTTACAAAAAGTTTGGGATAGATACTAACATGTTCTTGGTTGTTATTAAAGCATTCTTATTTGTGTTTTGATGGTGGTTGAAGTACTGAAATCCTGTGTTGGTTTTGAGATGCTGAATTTCTTTCCTATAGAAATTCACATAAATGTGTAGTGTGGAGGTAACAACAAACAGTGTTATGAGTGTGGTGGTTGTAGATAGGTGTGCTTCAGAAGAGTGCATTCAGTGTTTTCCTGCAGGAGAGACTGAACTGTAATTCTTGTGTGCAGTTTATTTTAAACAAGAAATATTTTTTGGCTGTAGAAAAGATTGATTACCTGAGAGGTGTTACTTCTGGGACTTCAAGTAAAATATGTTGCATCTGGGCCAAGTTCCACACAGAACTAGGGTATTGCCTCATTAGTCTCCATTGTAACAATGACAGCAGCTTCTCTTGGACAAGCTGGAGAAAAGAGGAGACTGCCATTCAGAATCTGCTTGAATTTAGGGTCATGCTTAAATCACCAGCTTGCATTTTTCACCCAGTTTATGTGCACACCCAATGCTTTAGTACATCTACCCAATGTCTTATGATATCCTAAGAATCCTTATGTCTAGCCACATATGTGGAAAGACACAATCTCCCTCCCCCCCGAATATTATCATTTTGTTTTCACTGGTGATGGGTATTGCATTGTGATCTAAAGCTTAAAAAATTCCTAAACATCAGAATGGCAAATCCAAAACATCAGGCTATCAGATGCGAGAATGAAAGTCATACATTGGTTCTTCCATCAGTTTTTTTTTTAATAATCATGTTTGCTATACATTTCCATCTTTACTATCTGATCTCACCACCTAATGACTTGGAATTACCTTTCTCTGTTTCAGAATCGGGAACCTCTGATGCCCTCACCACAGTTCATTAAATCCTACTTCAGTTCTTTCACAGATGATATAATTTCCCAACCTTTGCTTAAGGGTGAGAAGTCAGATGAAGATAAGGACAAGGAGGGAGAGGCTTCTGAAGTAAAAGAAAAGTAAGTGTACAGTACAGTTGAGAATTGTTTGGTACTGGCATTAAGTTTTCAGTGATTGGGACGTTCTGCTCAGTGCAACGTGCTGCTGTTTGTGTAGTACTTGGCATGGAGATTCCTTTGATATAAATGATATCAGTATTGCAAGTGAAACCTTAGTGAAAGCTGACTGGCTAGTTCCAAACTTGCACTAAGCAGAGGAAGGACAATGAGACTGGGAAAATATGCTGAATATTTACTACAGTATCACAGTAAATCTTAAGAGATAGGAGAAGTGTCTTAGGAGATGGAGAGGGCTGAATGATGCTTTGGGGGCAAGGAATATTTTGTACTGAAGGAGCATTTCCAAGGAAGAGAGCAAATTAGCCTTTGGACTGGCAGGGCGAAGATGAGCTAGGAAAAGGGGATTTTGAAATGAAAACATGCATTTACAGCAACTGAGGCTGAAATGGTGTTTTATCTTTCTGGAATGAAATTGCCCATAAATGAAAAGTTTGTTCTGGCATAGAAAAACTTGGTTTTGCAGGGGTTTTTTTGTGGTTTTTTAGTGGAGCCTGAGCACCACATAAATGGGTCTTTAATTTACTATGCTACTTTCCAGATTATTTTTGGAAGATAGCAGTGCTGTCAGTTCGGAAACCATTGCAAACAGCATTATGATTTTTTTTTTTTGAAGTAAGAGAGAATGTCCTGATCTACAGGCAGATTCACTGAATCCAGGATACAGCTGAGAACAAGGCAGCTTGTAATTTTTTGCTATTAAATAATTTCTTCCACATACAAGCTGCACATTTCTAGATTTAATATTTCACTTTCCTGTCTGTGAATTCCACCCTCTTGTTTTAAACCAGAGATTATTGCTGTTCTTCATGTGAAAAAAACCCTCAAGGGACAAATGAAGTTCATATTCAAAATCTTTAAAACATTTTTCTTCTTTATTTCCAATGTAATTTGGCCAGTTTTTGTGCAAATCGTTTTCCATTTATGATGGCTCCATCCAGGAATGGATGTTCCAATGGGACTATGCTGGTGTTGTAAAAGTACAGCACAAGTTAGTATTTGTAATGATTTGATGAAACATGTGAATGGAAATTGCAGTGTTCAGTGAATGCATGTATATATAAACAACTGTTCTTACATCATTTACAGTTCTGGCTATTTGAGAGCAAAACAATATATGGAAGAAGAGAACTATGACAAAATTATCAGTGAAAGCACAAAAGAAATTGAAGCAAAGGGAAAATACATGGCAGAAGCTTTGCTTCTGCGAGCTACTTTCTACTTACTTATTGGCAATGCAAGTGCTGCCAAACCAGACCTAGATCAGGTCATCAGCATGGAAGATGCAAATGTGAAGGTAAGAATCTGTCACAGCTGGATTGTAGTTGGGATTGAAAAGTTAGATTATAAACTTGCAATATACTTCAAGAAGTTGTTTGTCCAAATTTTCAGATGTATTAATGGGAGTATTCTGGTTTATTTACTGTTTTGTTACTGACAAATTGTTTTTCTCAAGGGCTTGTTAATTTTTGAGACAGCTGTACTGAGTAGTGCAAACTGAAGGTGATGAGTAGTACAAACTAAGGAACGAGGGAAGCTGAATGAATTGGAGGCTTATCCACTCTGGATAAGTGAAAAACCGTAATTGCACTTGCATATTCAGCTGCTTCAAAAAACATTGATGTATTTGTAAACATAGGAATTGAGAGGGATTTTTGTGGAGGCTTGGAAATCCACTGAGATGGAAGCACAGACTGACATTTTTGAAATTAAGTAAGGGAGCTCATTTATTTAGGGTCTATATGAAACTTATTCCTGCTTAGAATAATTGAAAGCTGTCAGTGGGAGAAACTAGTCAAACAAAAAATTTACTGTGACTGTAATGAAGCCTGAAATGCGGAGAAACACTGGGGTGGCTGATGTTTCCCTGGCCGTGTTTTGCAGCTGCGAGCCAACGCTCTGATCAAACGGGGCAGCATGTACATGCAGCAGCAGCAGCCAGTGCTGTCCACCCAGGACTTCAACATGGCTGCTGACATTGATCCTCAGAATGCTGATGTTTACCACCATCGAGGACAAGTAAGAAACCTGAGAGATTTGGTCCCAACACTTGCCTATTTCAGTATATACTAAAAAGAAAAACGGTGTCATTGGAGACACTTTATTCTGTTTGTGGCAGAAAAGCATGAACTCCTAATTGGGAACTTTTGCGGGATAAACACACAGTCTGTTTTGGAGGTTCAGGTCAGGCAGAAGCAGTTTATTTCTATAGCTATAGGAAAGCCCTCTGTAGTATGAACTGAGACTTACAAGTACTGGAGCTTGTCTACATTTACAGCAGATAAAAGTTGTTCTGTGAAGGGGCCTGGATGGCAGAGCAGCATCTGCACAGCAGGAAGCTTTGTTACAGCAGAGGTAACGTGTCCTTGATAACACCTGCAGCCCTGGGCCCTGGACTTGGATCTCTTCAGCTCATCCCTCTCTGCCTTGTGACACTGCTGTGTCCTTGACTAATTTCTGGCCCTAGAGAAGCCTGCTGCCACAGACCTGTAAGATGAATGGTGCTGGAAGTAAAAAAGGAACACTAGCATATGCAGATAGGCTAAGTAGTATTTGTAAGGAAGACTTCCATGGATCAAAGGTTTTTCTCCATGAATTTGTTAGACCTCTTTAGTGCTCAGAAATGAAGATGGTGCTGTGTGTTGACTGAAGGGAATGAAAGTGTTCTGCAGATGGAAAATTTCTGTTTTACAGTAGCTTCACAGTACAGTAAAAGAATGATGAAGTGAACTCTGCTCCTGTGGAGGAAAAGAATGTCAAAACAAAACCAAAAAAACCCCAACGCAACAAAATAAGTTGAAATAGAAGCTGGAAAAGCCGAAATGGTTCAATGTCCAAATAGTCCACAGATACTGGCTACAGAGAGGCAAAACAACTTGAGAAAATATGGCATAATTTTGGAGACTGGTCATAATGCTGACACAATGATGACAACAGTCTAAAACGCAAGCATTCTCAATCCCTACAAAGGGTCATTGCCTGCTTGTGTAGGTAGCCAAAGTTTCACTGGTGGCTTTGATAATACAATTATAACAGTGGTTTTTAGTTATGGGTTTTGTAGGTTTCTAGATAGTTCTGCAACTGAGCTGGAGATGATAGGAGTAACTGATGCTAATTGATTTATCACGTAAGTGTCTGAAGCACAGATGAAATAGAGAAATAGGATTTTCTTTCATTCTGGCTAGCTGAAAATCCTGCTTGACCAAATTGAGGAGGCTGTGGAAGACTTTGATGAATGTATCCGATTGCGACCCAATTCTGCCTTGGCGCAAGCACAGAAATGTTTCGCTCTGGTAGGTAACGTGCTGGGGTTTCTCTGGGTGCTTCTGCTTTAAAGAGCTTTGTAAAACATTCTGTTTCTCTGGTTTATTCCAATTTAACAGGAAAGTAGGGCAACATATATCTCTGTCTTTTAATAATAAGGGAATAATGCAACAATTTCTTCAGTAGGAGTATGGATTTGCTGCTTTTCTTTTGAAACACTCATTGTTCAAACAGTAGAACATTTTTTCTGTTCTGTGAGAGAGGAACAAAAATATTGATTCTAATTGGAGCACATAAAATTGATTTTAATAAAGCTTTACTATTGTGGAAAACAGTCATCATCAAGAAATTGGAAACAAACTATTTCAAGCTAGTACAGTGACTCAGTGTGCAAGAATCTTGTCAGGACAGCTTTGCATGGTGTGAACAAGGAGGAATGCCAAGTTTGGAATTTCTAAGCATTTGAAATAGAGGAAGGCTATCACAATTATCAGGCCATGCGACTTCCTTCTTTCATCTGTTTTCCTCTCCAAGTCCAGACACTTGGACAGGTTCCCAAAACCAGATTTGGTAGGATGTACAGGCATGTCACCTCCTGGAGCTTAGCATGAAATCATACAATGGCCTGGGTTGGAAGAGATCTCAAAAATCATCTCATTCCAACTCCCCTGTCATGAACAGGGACACCTTCCACTAGGTTCCTCAGGTTGCTCAGAGCTCCATCCAACCTGACCTTGAACACTGCCATGGTTGAGGCATCCACAACTTCTCTGGGCACTGTTCCAGTGTCTCACCACCTTTACAATACTTTTTTCCTAATATCCAAGCTAAACCTGCTGTCTTTCAATTTGAATCTGTTCCCCCCTGTCCTGTTTACGTGTTCTTGTAAAAGAATTTTTACATACTCTTGTAAAAAAACCCCTCTCCATCTTTCTCATGGCTCCCTTCAGGTATGTGCAGATGACAATTAGACCGCCCCAAAGCCTTCTCTTCTCCAGGCTGAACAATCCCAATTCACTCAGCTTATGTAAAATAACTGAATTGTTATGATTCAGGCAACTCTTGGGGAGGTGGGTAGAGGCCTGATCAGCCTTTTTTCAATCTGGTAATGGCATAATTTTTTCATTTTTTTTTTTTCCTTGGAATAGTATCGCCAAGCTTATACAGGAAGCAATGCATTGACTGTGCAAGCAGCCATGAAAGGCTTTGAGGATGTCATTAAAAAATTTCCAAAGTGTGCTGAGGGCTATGCACTCTATGCTCAGGTATGTTTTTCTCTCTCTTAAAGAAAATGCTGCATTCTCTTATACTTTTTATCTTGGATATAACATTTCTTCAAATAACAGATGAAGATTTGTGACACTAAGTTCTGAGATAAGACATGCTGCCTGGAGTTAGCTGCTTGCATTTATGGTTATGGGTGTTCTGGGGCAGAGGAGGTACCAGGGGAACTGGTGGAGCAGGGTGTAAGTAATGAGAGCTGAGGGTGGTTATTAGGAGACAGAGGTTATTCCTGAATGGTTCCCTCCTTCCTGCATGTATGTGGCATCTCGGTTGATGAATGTCAGGGATTCTATGGGTAATTTGAGAGTCAGATGTGTGGAACTAGGGTGACATTTTTGTTCTGCTACCATTGGCATGTAGTGGTTTAGAACAGCTGTGGGGAGTACACTTGTAACAGAGACTGTAATTTCTTCTGTAAGCGCATACTGCTGGTTTTAGTAGGAAGCATGAGACATTTCTGATTTTAAGTAGGTTGGCAATATATAGGCATTTCCTTCTGAAAGAAGTATATCTGAAAAAGGAAGAGTTGAAGCTTGCAGGTACAGACTTTTAGAATGGTTTTTATTTACAGCACACAGCATGTTGCTTGTGGATCTCCCATTACAGGTGGCAGTGTGGTCAGTAATTTGTGCACTTGAAACACAGCAGCTTTCCAAAAAGCCTCAATTTTGAAACTTAACTCTGGTAACTGATGTGCCTGGCCTGCTCTACCATAAATGAACTACATCCAATCACACACTGTCAATACAGTTTTAATTAGAATTAGCTGAGTGCAGAGTGCATGCTTTAGTTGCTTATTGACAAACAGGTTTCTCTTTTGATTCAGGCACTAACTGATCAACAGCAGTTTGGCAAAGCTGATGAAATGTATGATAAATGCATTGACCTTGAGCCAGACAATGCCACTACGTATGTTCATAAAGGGTATGTATTGAATTTGCAGTCCTTTTGGTCGAGAGCAGTTGGCATGTTTAGATGAACCAACCTGAATGGAATGTTTATGTTTATAAATTTAGCCAGGAAAAATAACTTGAAAGCATCTTTGTGCTTTTAAATGTATTTCTGTATTTTGTCTTGACTAAGCTGCAAGTAAGTTTCAGGAAAGTTTCATCAGTGTTCATTGCTAATTGAATATGTGCTTGAAGTACATCTGACTTTTCCTTTAGCCCTATTAGTTTCAGCTTTGTGTTGAAGTTTTTTCTTTCATAAAACAACATGTACCAAGTCCTCTTGGGAAAAATTTGCCTTTCCTTAGAGTCATTAAAACAATAAAGTGGCTTATTGAAAGTGACTTCCACATAGGTGTTTTTAAAAATCATGAAGTTACTAAGTTACTGTGTACCTGCATTAGAAATTAAATACATTATACATTTGGGATGGTTTTGCTTACCATGATGAGGGTTTTGAGAGGAGTATGTGTGAAGCCAGTTTGAAATTTTCTCTCTCTTGTAGTTTACTTCAGCTCCAGTGGAAGCAAGATTTAGACAAAGGATTAGAACTCATAAGCAAGGCCATTGAAATTGATAACAAATGTGATTTTGCATATGAGACCATGGGAACGATTGAAGTGCAAAGGTAATGCTGAATTGCAGTGTTAAGAATTCTTAGTTACTTCTGAAGTTACAGTAGTTCTTTAAATTTCCGCATGGATCCTCGGTCTTGAGATCTTCTCCCTGGTGTCCTGTAAGGCCAGCTCTTACCCAAAGTCCTGATTTCTGTTCTGTAACTCTTAGGTAAAGCATATGCATTCTCTGCGGCATAATTTATGATCTGACAACTTCCTATCACCAATTTCATACTTAAAGGACAACGTGCAGAGGAGTCCATGTATGTTTAAATACATCCCTTCTGCATTTAAAGTGACTTCCTTAATCACCTGGCTTTGTGTGTATCTGATGTTGTCCTTGGACATTGGACTGTCTGTACTGAGGATCCTGTGCTGTTTTCTCCTGCAGCCAACAGGACTCCAGTTCACAGTTCTTGGGGGAAAGAGGAATGCCCTGCTCTGTAACATTGTATTGCAGCTGTGCAAAGGTTTGGGGTGTAGCTGACAGTACAGTACACAGTCTATTTTTAATATGTCTAGTCCTCTAAAGGACAGACAATTAAACTATTGCCATGAGAAATTTTGCAAGCATTTCCTATTTCAATAATGTGCTTCTGTCTGTGCAAGTTTTCCTCTTTTGTATACTAAGTCCTCTCAGGGGAGATGAGACTTCATTCAGTTGGCCAGCATTATCTTTGTAGTGAACTTGGTGTCCTGTGGAGAACATTTTATCCTGCACCATCACCCATGGGAGCTCCCAGGAGGAAGGCTGTTTAACAGCTATCCTGGCTGCTTAGGCTTGGTAACAACTTCTGTGAGTTTATTCAGCATCACCACAAGTTCTTGTGGTGGTTCCTCCCGAAGTCCTTTTAAGTTATTAATGATGGAGAGTGTATGTCCTGAAAGAAAAAAGATGTTTTAGAGATGACAAGATTGCTTTGGCAGTCTTAACTGGGCTAAATTTTTGTTTATTTCAGAGGTAATCTGGATAAAGCCATTGAAATGTTCAACAAAGCTATCAACCTGGCCAAATCAGAAATGGAGATGGCTCACCTCTACTCACTCTGTGATGCTGCCTATGCTCAGACAGAAGTTGCAAAGAAGTATGGATTGAAACCACCAACACTGTAAAGAAGCAAGGAGGAAATGACCTTCCAAAGTGAAGTTGCCCACTTCAGCCAGCCCTAAAGACGCTGTTGCAGACCATGCTGAATGGTGGAACTTAGTTTTTTCCCGTTCGTGGTGTTGTCATTTGCTACATCTGTTAAATGTTTAGGTGTTGTGGGAGTGGTTGTTCAAGGAAGTATGCAGTGCTGCATCTTGTTCCTTCTGCAGCAGAAACCTTAGAGTGTGTTAAGGGAAATAAAGTTGCAGGGGAACCAAAGGAACATATTTTGGCCATGCAAATAAAAACTTCACACTGGTTCATTTTGGGTGATTATGTTGTGGGCGATTTTTGCTTTATCAAATAATATTACAGCATGTGGGTTTTTTTCCTGTTGATTTTAAAGGTAATATTAGTGCTGTAAAATAGGTTTTATATCAAATTAATCCTTGAGGGTTGATTTTAATTTTGCAAAAATTAATTTTCAAACTTTAATAATAGAGGGTTTTTTTAAGTCAGTAGATGTGGACAGGATACGTGTAAATATATGCAAGCATGCACAATCTTCCCTTAAATCCCCTTCCACCCTCTGCATAACTTCCTTAGAAATAGTCCTGTGGCAGCTATTAGGGAATTAATTTGATAGTCCTTATTCTCACCCCAGAAAGCCCTAGAGTACTGCATAGGAGAGCTAGGAAAAAGGTTGGCTGGGGAAGGAGGTCAGGTAACACTGCTTCAGTGTAGACTTTACTGGAAGAAAGAATGTATTCCTGTGCAGCAGTCCTTACTTGAATGTCACGGGAAATTGTTCTGGAGAGTTCAGAGGGACTTTCAAGAACAGAAAGCACTGCTGGGAGTCAAGCTCCAAAAGGTAAGGTCATGCTTGCATATAATCTTTGTAATCTCTGATGCTTTTGCATAAGTGTAGCAGCTGATAGACTATCTAAATTTTCTTCAGTCTCTAGAGACTGCTGGGTTATGATCTCCTTTTAAGAGCCCCTTGGCAGGATTAAGTGAGATAAGGAACAAAGCATAGGCTCAAACTTCCAATAATGGATTTGCAAACTGCACTCATTTCCTTGTTCTGTAAACCCTGTCTTGTCCAAGATTTCAAATACTGTAGAAAGGAAGCAATTGTGCTGCAAACAGTAGATGGGCAAATTATAAAAGAGTCTTCGTCTCATTAGGAACTTCACAGAGGGCCCTCTGGTTGATCTTTCTGGTGTGGAAGTCAGTCCATCTTGCCTTTCCCTGGACTGATGTGGCTGGATAAACTTAATGCAAATGATGTAGCTTAATTTATGACACACTAGTTTGGGCTTCTTTCCATCCTGAAATCATAGATTTGTTTGTGGTGAATTGTCTAATGTATTTAACCTTTTAAAGAAATGAATGATGCTGTAGTCAAACTGTCTTGGTCTGTAGTTGTGCCACGATACAGCAGCAGCTTGCATTTTCAACTTGACCTTCCTTTCTCCCAGCAACTACAGAGTATTCAAATGGTAGAGAGCAGAGATAAAGATTTAATCATTATTTTAGTAGCTGATTAGGTGATCTGAAATCATAGCACTGGTGTAGAATTGAAGATATGAGAAGGTACTGGCAGCTTCTAGGGGCACTGAACATAACAAGTGTCAAATGTCTTCTCCAACTTCCAGTCTCTGCATCAATTACCTGAGAACAAAAATATGCCAGGCTGATGAGTCCTGTTCTCCGAGGAGTTTTTATTCGCATGGCCTTATTTACATTGGCATTTTCTCTTCATCACCCCATCTGTACCCCATTCCTTACCCCACCCAATCAATTAAGGGAAAAAAGCATGTGCTGTCAATTACTAGCATTCCAAATCATCACAGACTTTTGCCTGTTTTTCAACTAGTTTGAAACTGCACTGAAAGGATGCATTGTCTGTAATTTTTTTGTAAATGACATATCACCTGTAAACTGAAAAAATAAATACTACCTTCAAGTATCTCTCTCTGACATGTATAAGAACAGGTTTTGATGAAGGTGTTCTCTGCAGTGGTGAGCTCTGTGCTTATGTTCTAAGTCTAGGAAGAACTGGTAATTGACTGACTCCTTGTCATCTTCTCTCACTTCAATCTTTAAGAAAGAATGAGGAGGATACGTGGAATCAACAAATCCGATCTCTGCTTGCTTCCATCACCCACAGAGGTATGATCTTGAGAGCTGAAGATTACAGGGGAAAGAAAGTCGAGGCAGGAGGGCTGGGAATCTGAGTAGCTGTGACCCTATTAATGTGTGTATGCAGGTGCCTCCCTGTGATGAAAGGGACTTTTTGTGAATGGCTGCTACAGTTGAGGTTTTATTTTAAGCCAGGTGTGCATGTGAACTTTGAAGTGAGACAAGTATTACTGCTATTAAAAAAAAAAAAGTTGAAATTATGTAGGAAACTATTACTGAAGACTTGGATAAAGCCTGTGTATCCTAGAGGGATACTCTGGGAACTTGCTTCTACATGCAATTGTCTAGTAACTTAATTCTCATCATGTATGGTCGCTGCTGTTCACAGAGACAATGCTGTTGGGCACACGGTGTGATTCTTGGGATGTCCTGCACAGGGCCAAGAGTTGGACTCTGATCCTGATGGGCCCCTTCCAACTCAGCATATTCCATGAGTCTAAGCTGTGACTTGAATTACTAGGATCTAACTGCAGATGGAAAGGGAAGAGGGAACTAACATACACTGAAAAGCTTTACTGTAACTTACTCTGGAACTACCAAGAGCAGCTTAGATGCAGGTTTACCCAGCCCAGCAATCCTAACACTGCCCAATTTTCTGCCATTTTTTCAAAAATAATTTAAGTTCTTGCAGACTGAAATTCTGGAACTGTTTCAGGGTTGTTACTGATTAGTTTCCTATACTTACGGAATACTGGTGCATATGGATACTTAAAAGTGCCTGTTTTCTACCAACACAAAGGTTGAGTATTGGCTACTTTAAGTACTATGGCTAAGAACTGACAGTGTACTTTTTTTCAGTGAAAGCCTCACAAATTCACAGTCCCATCTGCATCACTTCTGAGTGCAGCACACTGGAGACCCTACTAAATACCCTACTAACACAAGGTGCTTAGAAGTTGTCCTGATAAATTGAAAAGAACTGAGCTCATGTCAGCTCTTCAGCTGAGTTCACCAAAGTAGCTTGTAACAGATTTTCATCCATCCTCTCCATTTGGGATTCCAGGGGAGGAGAGTTCAGACCACAGCTTCTGTTACCTGTTGCAAACTGCACTTTGCATTTCTCAGATTTAAGTGGTCAGCCCATGAGACTCCTGCACTACTTTAATCCTCCAAAGGTAGTATTTATTTACTCCTGTGTGTTGAACTAGTAGAGAGAGGGGAGGGAAAGAGATAAAGTAGTTATTATGACTTAGAAGTTGGAGCCCAGCAATGGCCGTCATGGATATGGGTTGTTGAGTATGTGGGAAGCACTAATCTAATGCAGGAGACTCAGCTCAAATGGTAAATTGTTAATTTTTAAATATTTATTTTTCAACAAATAAACGTTCATTTCACCTTGTGCTCTGTGGCTTGTTTCTTAAAAGTTCCAGTGCAGTATGTACACCAAAATGCAGTGAAAAGTACAGACCAAAAATACCTGCTGATACAGAACGCCAGCAAGTGGAACGGTGGGATCTGGCTTTTGAGGGGAAGGATGTGTCAGGGCTTGGCTGAGTGTTTGTTCTTGTTTATAAAACACACACCAAGCTCAGTGCAGAGAAGCCAAAATGTTAAAAAACAAAAGCCAAAACCAAACCCCCTGCAAAACCAAAAAACTCTGGGAAGAGGAGGATTGTTGAACATGAGTGAAATGTAAGACAGTTTTGGGGAAATGTGGTTAGCTAGAGCAAGACAAAACCTTCTCTCCCTCCCGTTTTTTGTATTTTGAAATCTCTTTTAGCCTTACAGCTGTTTTATGCGGCTGGAAAACCAAAAGCTTATCAGTGAAGGCTGGTATTCCGAGGAATAAAAAGCATAATTTGTACATTCTTTTTACATTAAAAGATGTCTTCCTTCAAAAAAGAAACCCCAAAACCAAAAGTGCAACATGCTTGCTCGTTTGCAGTATTTGAAAGCCATCTTTCTCAATCAGTTTGTCTCCAGCAAAAGCAGCACAGTAAGGAAAGGTTTCTCTGCAGTGGATGGGACTCGCCCATGGTAGCAATAATGCATTCAAGCATTGAGCAGTCTTCTGGGAGACTGTGGGCAGAAGGACTTAGGGCAACCTGACTGCCCTCAACCTTTTCCAGGCAGCAGAATTAAAACCCTCTCAGACATTCTATTAAGGAAGCAGTATGGAGAGCAAAGATGTGGCACCATGTGATAGTGTAACACCACAGTAACCCATGTCACTTCAGCAATGAACAGGATTTGCCATAAGGAGAATTTAATACACAGATCCAGACAAAACACATGAACCAAAAACTGTTAGATTCTTCTATAGGAGCAGCTCTGTCTGGCAGCTTCTTGCAGTGTGCTGAGTAGTGCAGAGCAGAATTTGGCCTGTTTTGCTCAGTGTGTTAAATTTTAAGCTTCCCAAGTTAGAAGCAGGGCATTCAAGGACCTTGGTTAAGTCACGTACATCTAAAAAGGACAGAGTGAGAAGAATCATGCTGCTAGATTTTCTGATAATTCACTGAAAAATTCATAATACCAAAATTGACTTGAGAGGGAGTTTCAGAGAACAAGATTTCCTTTCCTCTGTTCTACAAAACAGCCCTCAGAAGGTAACTAAAACATGATGCATGTTTTATGATGCATAAAAATCAATGTTAATCACTGCTGTGTTGAACTGATTTCATCTCCATCTTTATCCTAGCTGTAAAATACTATGAAATACTTAAGTATGAGAGGAGATTAAAAAAAAAAGTTATATTTCAATCATACTAGAATTGCACCAAGTTTTTTGTTATGTGATGGTTTCTTAACTGGAACATTAGGTAGTAAATTGTGGAGTAACTACTAAGGAAATCCTTCCAAAGATGAAGGCAACAGCCATTGTGACAGCTGAACCTTCCCTCTTCACCCAGCTTCACTTTTTCATCTCTACACCATACAGATCACAACGCTTCTGGCTTAAAATAGGAATCTGCTGACGTATTTCTGCAAGTTTCTTTAGATCTGCAGGAGAGAAGAAAAGAGTTAAGAGAATGGCAGCCAAAAAAGAAAGCTCCTGACTTGCTCTGAGGTATGACAGGGAAGATAGCAGCTTTGATGGAGAATGGGGTGGTAGGGCACTGCAAGTGAGCTGCCAGGGCTGAAGGAAGCCTCAGCTTTGCTCTTTCCTGAGGTGGCACCTTCTTCCTAAGGAGGTGAACTAGTAGGGTACAGCTATAGGGTATTGTATCTAGAACAGTATAGCCAAGTGCTGCTAGTTCTTGCTTTAACCTAGCAAAGGTGGACAGGGCAGAGGAATGCTGCATCATCTGTAGTTGCATGTGTAAGGCCACAGACTTAAAAAACTCTCTTCTTAGTGTCATGACCTGTACTCAAGAAAAAAAGTGGGGAAAAAACCAAAACCATTTTCCCCTTACCTATATCTGTGTATACAACTGTTTGCTCAGCCCCAGCTTTGGCTATGACTTCACCCCTGCAAAATTAAGCACATTTGTTCACAGGATTAACACATTGGTTTCAAGGCATCAGTGCAGTTGCTGCTGTTTGTACAAAAAGGAGTTCCTACCCTTGATGCCTACAGCTGTAATGACAGGGCTGTCCTAAAAATAGCATCATAATCCATAACTCTGGCATGATAGAAATGGCTTCCAGGCTTTATATATGGCACTTTCTATATGTGATATATACATATTTAATGTGTCTTTCTAAGATCAAGAACTGTAGTAAAAGCCACTCTGAGAACCACTGCCTGTGAATATGCACATACCTCAAGGGGAAAGGAACAACCACACTGGCAAAGATGAACACTTTCTCCTTTGAAGACACTACTGGCTTTTAACAGAGTACTTTCACTCTGCATGAACTACTGAACATGGTCATGTCTCCCCCAAGTGTTCTGTCACTGCTTTCATCACATAAAGTTAAAAGCTCAAGACACAGACAAAGTTTTTCTTACTGTGCAAACAACTGGAAGTGAGCAATCAGTAGATTTATCTGAAAGAAAAACATCTGCCTGAAGATTTGGTCACTTTTACCTCCTGTGCACCTGCGTGACTTCTGCTCAAGTCAGAATCTCTCTTCTCTAGCTGAACACATTCTTCTTGTTCTTTCTTATGTCAAAGCAGTGTTGTTCTTTGAGGAAATGAGACAGTTCTGTGTAAGCTGGTTATGAGCTTATGCTATGTGTAGCATATAATGGACTGAACTTCAGGGACAAGGTGACAAGGCCAGCACTTCAACTAATGCTTAATCCCAGTACTAAGTAGCATCTTTACTACCAAAATGAATACATACTCAAACTAGTTCTAGTTTACTTCTTTTTTTTTAAGTTTGGCTGTTTTGAATGATTATCTTGAGAATGTAGACTCAAGTCTCATGTGCTTTTTACCAATAATTTGCACTTTTAACAGTAGATGGAAAAGGAGGACTAAGTGTGACTGCCAACTAAAATATTTTTTTACCAAAGAAAAGGTGGTGTTTTTTGTATTATTGAACTCACCATGGATTTACTACGGTGCTGTGTCCCCAGGCAACATAGGATGCTTTTTCATCTCTAGCAGGAGATACAGTAGCTACGTAGAGTTGATTATCAACAGCTCTGTGTTCACAGAAAAATGAAGGAAAGGAGGGAAAAAGTGAGAAGAATTGTTTTTTATAACACCATTTAATTAAGCAGAAGAGAAAGAATCCGCTCTGAAGGACAAGCTATATATCCTCTAAATGACTAGCCCAAACTGTGAATGATACAAAGGGCAGAGAAAGAAGAGCCTGGAAAGAGAAATCTCTAGCAACTGGCTCCAGAGTTAGTGCACAGAGTATCAAGTAATTCACAGGTTCATTCAGTATGTAGCAAAATTGATTGAAGCTGACAAAATGAATAAGTAATACTGCATTCAGGAGTCTCAGAGTCTATTTCTACCTGTAATTAGAGCACTTCCCAAATGGTTACTGGCTCTTCTCTCTAGAATTTGTGTGTGAAGGGTGCTTACAAAGCCATGGGAAAAGGTCATTGAAAGGGCATATCAGGGGCAGGAGGGAGTAAAGGCTGAGAACTTCCTCCTTTTCTCCTCGACAGTAAAATCATTTTGGTGTCCCCTGCAAGGCTTGAGGGATGGTATAGCTCCAGTGGTAGAGTGGCCCTGCAGCACCACTTCTGATGCACAAGTGTCGTTTGGAACACAAGAAAGTTCAGTCCCATGCACCAAAATTCCTCTAGAATAGGGGAATAAACTTTTACTGCGATCTTACCTTCCCCTTTGTAAGAGTTCCCAATGAGCTGGTCCTGTTGTCATGTTAAAAGCCCCTGGATATATCAGCAGCTGGCAACCTTTGTTAAGAGACAATTAGAATCCAAGCATCATTAAGGGGAAGATGGTTTACCCTAGAGTGGCCCTTCACACTGAAACCCAAGGTGAGGCTTCTTTCCATACTTCCCAGCCTCTGCCCAGAATGGAACCAGACAGAGCCTGTCCATGCATAACAGGTTACATCAGCCAAGAGCTGTGGTGGGGATACCCCAACGCCATCACTCCACTGCCACATGTGGATCAGAAAGTGATGGTTACTTTACCCCATGAGAGAAGTCACTCATCTGAATAAGAGTGTTGGCCACAGGATGCATTTTGTGTTACTGGGGAGGGATGAGAATGCCTGATCACAGGGATCACTCAGCATGTACCACCCAGAACCAGCCCTGCATAGCCCCGGCCTTAGGGCTGCCCACGTTCCCTTAGGTGACCCAGCCTCACCTTTCTGGCCGTAGATTTGAGCCATCTCAGCAAATCTCATATCATAGCAGATGCCCAGGCCCACTTTGCAGTATGCTGTTCTCAAAACACAAGAGACAGCAGTTGTATCACTAGCACAAGTGCACAAAACAAGCACAAGACTCCCTGTAGCCATCCTGCCAACTGTTATTTTACATGGCTCATGGCAACAGAAGGAGCTATATTTAAATGTGTGTCCAACAAGCACTGGCTATTGTTGAGGGAGAATTCATGCTTCATGAGGACAGAAAGAGTGTGAGAAGCAGTCTTATCTACCCTTTAAGAAAAGTCATTTCCACAAAATCATGTTGTAGCAGGTCTTTGTGTAACATATTCCTCTCTCATTTAGCCGCAATTTTTTCAATTATTTCCTTTACAATAAAAGAAAACACTCCCTGGTTTTCATGGAGTAAAAATAGTCATGTACTTTCTTAGAGCATGCACATTGCAAGGAGGAGAAAGTGACTGTGGCAGACAAGACTCTTTGGAGAGCTCAGTTAACAGACTGTGTCAGTTTTTGACCAATATGGGGTGGGAAGGAGTAGGTATTGTGCTTTTTTTATCTGACGTGGTTGATTCAAGAAGGCTGGAATGGGATTCCTGATTTAGTTAATTGTCTCCATGATTATATTATCCTCACGTGGAGCAATGTACCATTGTAGGTGTTACATACTTTCTTTTCTAGGCCACGTTTTATAAGAACTATTTTCAAGCTGTAACTGCTATAAAAAAATACCATCACTTCTCTCTAACAAATCAATAGGACCATTCTTTAATTAAGGCAACGGGGGTGATATATGTTTCAACCCTTTCTACTCCTCTGTCCTTTTGCAACCACACTGCCTTTTTAAAAGTTTCAGAAGTGACCCAAACACTTGAAGCAAACTTAAACTATATTTGTCATCAAATGCCCAGTCTGATAGTCTAAAAATCCACTGCTGGAAAGGAGGAGGGGGAAGAGAACTCCAGAGTGACTGCAGTGTTACTGTAGTAGAGCTCCTTAAAGAGAGAGCTTATTTTATACTCACGTGTGTCAAACATGGAGAAACTATTCCCTGGACTCAGTGTTTCAGACTCTTTGAACTGTATCTTCCCAGGAACATTAATGTCAAACAAATGAACCTGCAATTACACTATGATTAATAACAATTACTAACAATTTCTCTGCTTGGTATTTGAGCCTCTTTAGGCATGTGTTTTCTACTGTTATCTAGGTTCTTTTGTCAGGATCCAAAGTAAACATTGCTTAAGATTGTTAGATCCCCCAAAGAAGATTTAAAGTATTTTCTTCTATACACAAATATGCATGTCTAAAGTTGCAAATACATACAAAACAGCTAGATGTCTTGACCTAATGATTCGTCTCTAACATTTGAGTCCCATTCCTGTAAAACTTCTCAAGAAAATACCTTCACCAAGCCATAAAGTTCCCATGACTTCAGCTATGCAGATGCCTCTGAGGTCCTGCAGCTGCCTTTATCCCTCCCTTGCAATGGGCTAAAATCCTCCTGACTGGAGCTTCCTAACAACAGAGCTGGTTTTATTTTATTTTTTGTTCATACTTAGCACAAGCCTGTACTCACTCTACGAGCAGCTCCTGGGCTTGCAGTCTGCTGTGCTGTGACAGGTGGAAAGCAACACAGAACTGCACAAGGTGATCTAGTGAGCGATGCTAATGTAGACTCAGCAAACAGAATAAATTAATACCTGCACCACCTTATTTGTCCCAAGTAACCCTGCATTATCTTTTTGGCTTAAGCTTAAAAGAAATAAGCTGTTGTTCACTTATGGAGTGATCCCTGTGTGCACAGTCCCATGAACAGAAACTGGGGATAAGCATGAACAGAACAGTCCCATGAAGAAAAACTGACTCTGGAGTTACAAATGGGAGGCAGTTTTCCAGAAGGCACAAAGCAATGATGAGGTGGAAGATGACAGCAAGCAAACATCTACCACAAACAGCAGTGACAGCTTAACTTGGACTCTGCATGTCTGCACTAATCACATGTACAGCACAAAGTATGTGAAGAACAGTATTTATTATAACAGAAGGACTAAATCCATCAGGAAGCTGAGGGAAAACCCTGATCCCATTCAAGTGGCACTGTGTTTTAGACTTAGGCCAGGGTACAGAGATATATGAGTTGGATCAGGTTTTACTCTTTATCACGGTTTTCCCAGGATATGGGGAAAGCCAATTACACCTTCTAGCATTTTTTCATCCTTATCCAGAACAAATTTATGACCACTTTTTGAAGTGATGTTTACATGCCACAAATAAAAGTTACATGAAATTCTGTGGGTGATGGTACACAACTTATTATTAATGCAAGACTCTACTGATTTATACCACCTTTAAGTGGTATAAGATTATTTCATAAGATGAAATAATTTGTGAAACGCTCCTGAGAAAACTTTTCATAACAATATTCTGCCATCTTACCTTCCTATGCTTTGCCAGCAGAGCACCATCAGGCCCAAAGACAGTACATGTATTATAGAGCTTTCCACCATCCTCTTCTGGAATGGATCCTTTGCAAAGGCAAGAACAGAGATTTCCCCCACTGTATTATTTATGTAATTTTGATCTAATGGCAGTAATATACATTGCCCATTTTTCCCCCAGTGAGATGGTCACTACCTCCAATGAGATATATGCTGCATTCCTTTGCAACTTCTGACAGCTTTTGTGTGGATTCCCCAGGGATCTTCTCTGCATACTCCTTAAAGTATTGGGTTCCATATGGAGAATTAAAGCATTCCTAGAATTAGATGGAAAAAAAAAAGCTAAAATCCAGTAACACCACTACAATGAGATGTACCTAACTCTTTAAACTCCTCTCTAACCATGTTCTCAAACAATTTTTGGTTACAGGAGTTTAGTTTATAGGAGCTCAATAAGCAAACCAGAAAATGCCAGGAAGGCCAGAGGGACTTGAACAATTGTGTTTTGTGTGTTCAAACACACCAAAACAGGTGTGTTTGTGGAGTGCATGACAAATAGAACATGAGCTAAGACTATCAGGCAAGCTGTAAGGCCAGCACATTCACTGCTCTGGGCTTAACAAGAACACAAGGGATGTTCACATCAGAATGAGGAGCCAAGTTCAACACAGCTCATTTGACAAGTTACAAGCTCAACAGATCCTCTCAAAACTGTGAAATGCTTATCCACAGCCCATGATTTCTTAATTTTTAAAAGGACATTTGCAAAAGCATGCATTTCTCAAAATTACTTATTGTTTTGTTAAAACAATCCTTTAAACACTATTTCCTCACAACTGAAGAGTGTCCTCCACCTTAGGCCCTAGTTAAAGATTTGCCATCCCTTTAGAACTTAGGCATGTAATCTTTACACAGGCAGATTAACAGAGCAGTTTAGATGCCTAAGATAGGTGGGCTAGTGGTATTTGAGATGCCCAAGATATGAGGAACTTTCACTCTGCATTACAGTTGCCAGCTCTGTGAGAACGTGAGACACTCCACCCAACACTTTCTTGTACCCTGAAGGAGTACAGCTGGAGGCCACAGATAGGCTATCAAACTGTAGCAGCAACTTCTCTTCTGTGAGAAAGGGACTCCCAGCCCAGACACCTCCATTGTTCCCTTTGCTCATCACAAGTGACAAACACACTCCCACCCCCACACAGAAAAAGGGAGAAAAAAAATCAAGCTGTGACTAGCACAATAAACATTTCTGCTTTATCTGCTCAAGCAAGCTTCATAACAACTGAGGCAGGCTTTGCTGAAGTGGAATAAATGAACCCAAGCTGGAAAGGGCTTTTTTTCCCCTAAACAGGGCACTAGGCCAGCAGGTACCAGCTAACCCACAGCACAACCTGTAGATGGAAGAAGTGGAAGGGAAATCTCTGCAGGCTGTCAAAATGAGCTTCCCAGGCTTTTGAAATCTGGGCTGAACTTCAAAGAAGTGAAAGCAAAACCAGCTGCCTCCATCTTCATATATTCACTGTGAGTTACTTTCCTTTATATAAAGTTATTAAAACAAAAAACGAACCCCCAAAGAAAGAAAGCAATGGAAAGACATTATTTCATGCCCATGCCCTAATGTCAATATAAAATGTGTCTCCCAAAAGTCTGTGCAATGCCTTGCCCATGTTTGACAACTTGGATTCTGAAAGCATAAATCTTTGTTGGCAAAGCGAGTATCTCAGCTAAATAAGTCTGGAAAATTCAATGTTTGTACACATGATGAAACCAGTAAATAATAGTAATCTCTGCACAGGAGGCCCATGCAGAACACTGAATGGTCACATTTGTAACACAAGAACCATGTTAGCACAGAGGAGCTGGGAAGGTTGCTCAATGCTTCCCCCATGACAGCAGGAGAGAAAACATTCTGTGTGTAAAACTGAGACCCAAAGTTCACCCAGAGATGAACTTTGCACTCCAGTGTCAGATGTACAGGAGTAACACAAGTACCCCCATGAAGAGAGGAGAAAAGCTCAAAGCTGCAATGAGAAGCCCACCCTGTTGCCAGCACACCCATTGTGTGAAAATTCAGCAAAATAATTATGGCTAAAGTTCAAAAAGTAAGTCAGAAGTGATTGATCATTTTAAGTGGCTATTTCCACACATGGAAGTCACAAAAGAAATGTGTCTTAATCATAATTCAGCCACAAATGACCTGCTGGAAATATGTTTTAAGTCTATTTTGTTTCCCATGGATCTGGAAGGCTTACAGCAAAGAGAGCTACTGTGTACAGTCTTTCACCTTCATGTCAACATTCTTTAGCTGAAAGTTGCCTTTTTCTACACTTCTTCAGCAAAGATTCAAACTACAGTATCACTTACCCGAATTCACAATATATCAGTGATGGCATTGCCTAGGATTTAAACCAGCAAAAACTTTACCAGAATCTTACACTACAAAAAAGATCAACCTGGTTTTTGTTTCCCTTTTCATTCCCCACCTCTTAGTGTGTTACCAGCTACAACCCCTGGGATTTCTTAGCTTTTAGTTTTATTTTGAAGCCTCATACAGCATCTAAGCTATCCAGGGAGGAAGAGGAATATATGTTGCATTAATAACACTAGAAAGAGGTTTTGAAGGGTTTGAAGCATAAGGGCTAAGCAGGCCATGATCTTTACTCACAGGTAGAGCCACAAGTTGTGCTCCTTTAGCTGATGCTTCTCTCACCAGTCCACAGGCTCGTTGGAGATTATCTGATTTAACAGCAGATACGTGAAGCTGGATAAGAGCGAGGCGGAAGGCTGATGGCAGAAAAGAAAAAAATTATTCATCAGAATTCCCCTAGGAAACTCTTCCAAATTTGAATTCAGTAACAAGCATTGAAAAAAACGAGTTAATATATAAACATATGCACAAACCACTACCAACTCATCCTGCAGCCTATCTCTGACTCTGGAAACAGTCTCTTAACACAGGGAGAGCACTGAAACCCAGGATTGGCAATGGGAGCCACGCATGGCCACCACCCTTCAAAGATCACAGAGCTCACGTGCCAGCAACACCCAGTCCGTGTTCTAGGGGAAGGAGCCATGTTACAGAAAGGGAGAGCACAGGTCCCCCCAGCCCCTCCTTCCCTGGCTGCTGCGCACTGTGGGAGCCCATCTTCTTGTTGCACACCAATGGACTGGATAATCCCAAAAGCACCAAATAAAGGAATCGTTTGCTTTTATCCCTCAATTCACACCTAGTTTTGGAAATGGCTATGAAAACCAAGAAAGGTTAACATCTTTCCTGATAATTTCTTAGCAAACTGGTTTCTGGCCAAGTTGCAAGTGTTATCAACAGCTTCTACTCCCACTAAGCAGGATATACAACTGCAGGCTCTCCAAGTAGCCAAGTTTTGTGCATACCCCTTGGACTTCCTTCCATTAATCTCCGAGTACCCCAAGTTGTAGGGAAACATACCCTGAGCAGGTAGAACTGTTTTCTTTAAAACAAACAAACACCAACCAACCAATCCTCTATGGCTTTATAAAAAAAAAAGTTTCACAGCACCTCATCTGTCTGGAAAACTCCCCCATGAAAAGTCAAAGATCACAACAAGAAAAAGACAAAGCTGGAAGCAACAGAGTCCCAGTAGTCAGGGAAACTGGAAAAGCTGATTCAAGTTAAGATGAGACTGGGTCAGGAGCAGTCGAGATACATCTTTTTCTTACGTCAGTAGCTAAGCAGCTAATTTCTAGAGGTTAAGCAAATGACTGACTGCTCCCTTTGCCACTCTTCATGTGAGAGACTTTTACTGTTGGCTCTATTGAGCAGACAAAACTAATCTGGTATTCTGAACAGATGTAACCATAGGTTCCAGACCCACTGGGATAATCATACCAGGGATCTGTCAAAAACTTCCCAGCATTTGTGGAATGTGTTTTAGTTCAGACAAGTTAGCCACTTAAAAGATTTAAATTTCAGAGTAAAAGAAAAAAAAGGCACTAGGAAAAACCCCATAATGTTCAAAACACCAGGAAACGTAATTAAGGTAATTAATAGCTATATATAAATATAACATTATATGCCTCAGGTTTGAAGTTTGATAAGGTGCAAAACTGAAGCTCAGCCACAACAGAACACATTTATTTGTGCCACAGTTAACACATTATGATGTGGGAGCAACAGAAACGCAGAGAAATGTGCAGCAGTGCTGCAGAGAGACCTCTGATCCCAGCCTTGACCAGCTGCCCCAAAACCTTCCTTAAAAGCAATTCTCGGGATAAGCCTAAAGCAATGTAGGCCACAACCAGGTAAAAGCGCAACGGAGTAAAATAATGGTTCACATTTGTACCACTACATTACAAAACACGCTTGCTATTTTGTTTTAGAACACCGGAAGCGAAGCACGCCCGGTTTGCTCGCGTTTCTTGAGGAGCTGAGCCCTGCAGGGCGAGCACCGTATCCCGGTCTGTGCCCAGAGCAGCGCCAGGGCAGCTCCCTTCTCCCTGCACTACTCCACAGGCTGTGCCAGCGCCTAGGACCGAGGCCTTTCCCGGTCTCACCGGGGCCGGGGGCTCCGGGGGGGCGCGGGACAGCCGGGACAGCGGCCCGCAGAGCCTTTCCCGGCGGGGCGGGGGCCGGGACCGCTCCCCCGGGCCCGTTCAGCGCCGGCAGCAACAGCGGAGCCCCCAAAGGTCCGGCTGCGCCGAGAGCCTCTTTGCCCTGCCCGGCCCAACAAACCCCGGCAGCGTTCAGTCTGCTAAGGGCTCATCCCAAGGGACCTGTACCAGTTTGCAGGTAACTCATTCACCTGGGACATCCCCGTCTTTCTTTACAAGAACAGCATTCCCCAAGGTACAAACATCTCCACAGTGCTCCAGATGTGGAGCAGTGTCCAGTTCTGGGCTCCTCAGTACCAGAAAGACAAGGAGCTACTAGAGAGGGTGCAGCGGAGGCTACAAAGATAATTTGGGGTCTGGAGCATCTCTCTTATGAGGAGAGACTGTGGGAGCTGGGCCTGTTTAGTCCAGAGAAGGGAAGGCTGAGAGGGGATGTCATCAGTGCATACGAACATCTCAAAGGCATTTGTCAAGAGGGTCGTGCCAGACTAATGTCAGTGGTGCCCAGTGACAGGACAAGGAACAATGGCCATAAACTTAAACACAGAAAGTTTCAATGGCCATAAACTAAAACACAGAAAGTTTCACCTCAACATGAGGAGGAACTTCCTTACATTGAGGGTGGCAGGGCACTGAACAGGCTGCTTAGTGAAATCTCCCTTTCTGGAGACATTCCAAACCCACCTGGGCAAGTTCCTGTGTTACCTGCTCTAGGTGACCCTGCCTTGGGAGGGAACTTGGACTAGATGAGCTCCAGAGGTCCTGTCCAACACTGCCAATTCTGTGAAACCAACACACTAAGCACTATGCTGCTCTTCCTTGGCTTTAAACACCAAGTGCTCCCCTTTACTCAGCACAAAACATTGCTGTCTCATGTACTTATTTTCCAGCCTTGGGCTTTTTAGAAGCATGTTTGTAGAATTGTAGATTTATGTTGTGTAGCAATATTTCTCACACAAGCTTATGTCTGTAAGCTGAAAGCACATAACAGCAGAATGGGTAAAGATAAAATGGGTAATCCAGGGTGATCCATCTCTTATATACCTTCCCTTTCAGGAAACATGCAGAGAGATAAAGGATGGGAAGTGCATTACCACTGTAAAATGCACAACCACTACTGCACGCAACAATTGCAACTTCCTTCAACCAGAGAACTGTTCAACCTGCCCCTCGGAGCAGTAAAGGGAACCACTCATCCCGATCTGACCAAGCCAAAGGATGGCAGAACAGACAGTGCAACAGCCCTTAGCAGGCCTCCCTCCTTTTTATACATGCCCATGGTGGTAGAAAGAGCATATATGATTTTCAAAAATTTTTTCTTCCCCAAACATCACACTGTGCAGGGCTCCAGGTGCAAAGAACAGCTGTCTCCCAACTTGTTCCCAAATAAGAAAAAGAATTAAAAAAAAAATCAAGTAGTATCATCCCTTCAAGGTGCAAAACACAGGCCAAAAATCCAGTTTCCCATAGGTCAGAGAGATAAAATGTATTTTTCAAGTTTCCAAACAAAAGTATCTAAAAGCACTAAGTATGTCCAGTAGAACAAGTTACATAATACCACCCTTTTCCTTCCCTAAAGGGAAACTTTTCACACATTCAGTAGACTACACCTATACTGAAAAAGCAGTACCTGAAGTTTTGAAACTACAGGTGATATGTAGTTGGAAGGAAAAGATCCAATCACAGGTGAGACCCATGTGTTAGGGCTAACAGGAAAAGACAATTTTAAAAATTGCAACTCTGCAATCAACAGTAATTTTGTAAAGTTCTTTACAAATTCACAGATCAGAATCTAAAAGAATTTGTGAGACAAGTGAAGAGCCATCAGTGAGCACAGAAGCACCAACTCTCACTTTCTTTTGGCAGGAAAGTTTACTCCAAGACTTTCTTTCCTACTCCAGACCTCATTTCTATCACTCCTGCATCACAACAACTGTCACCTTATATTCAAAAATATAGGCCGTGGTGCATGCAGAATAAAACAAGAGCCAACACATCTCTAGCAAATATAATTTAAAAAGAAATCCTTGAAGCTAAAAGGGACAGGAAGTAGCATACCAACTTTTTTGATTTTTCTTTTCAAAAAATATCACTGCAGTACTGTAATTAGAATTTCTGCTTAGTATTACAAGTTTTACAACAAAAATAGTAACTACAGGTATGTACACTGTAAGGCAAAAGTGGCCCTTAGACAGTGGGTAGAGATACACCAGCACCATTGAAATTATTCATAGTTTGGGCTGAGCTTTTTAAGATAAGAGGTCTGTTAATAACTTTTACATTGCCTTAAAATTCACAAATAATTAGCCTCTAAATGGCTTGGATTATATGTTTCTACAGAGAAGGGATTTAAGAACTGACTTCCTATTGCTTTACTTGCTGTAGATCTCAAAGTTCTGCTGTATTTGCTGTCCTCAGAGTGAAGCATACACATTAACCACATTCCACATTTAATACTCAAATACACCTGTTTAACAACTAAGTGTCATTTTCACTTTTCCCCTTCCTGACTAGGAGAAATATGTTGTATCATTCTGTCAACATTTTCATAATAAAAATATGACGCTAAGAAGTCTGGAATTTATGCAGAAACCTTTTCTGTAACTTGATTATTTGTGAATTCACTTTGACCTGTGAATGCTCACCCAGAAGTCCTTAATGAAATTAACTTAAATTCTGAAATACTTACATTAAGAAGTCACTGGCAGTAGCTCCCTATGATCCATAATCAGCGTCTTCCACTTCAAAGATCAAATTCACTTCCATTTACAAAACACCTTTAGGAAAAACTTTTAATTGATTCAGAGAATTTACACAGTATGCAACTAAATGCCTTCTGACAGAACAAGTTATGTTCAAATTGTACTGGTTTATTTACAACTGTAGTTTATAAACAGTAGCACAAACATCTTTACATGAAAAAATCTTGTTGCTGAAGTAGGCACAGAGTCAGAGACTCTTGAGGATATTTTCAGGAGGGATTAGGAAGAGAAAAATGTAATACAACAGCTGCTGGGCAAAACTATAAATACATGAGCATTGGCCCAGGTGCAATTTCATGCAAATATTTTCAACAGTTCAAATTCTATTGGTGTTTACTCAGATACTAAGAAGGAAAAAAAAGTAATTAGTTCCAGAATTAAGGTGCCCTAGCTTGATTCCTAGTAAAATAACTTAGAATAAATGTTTTTTATAAAGGTCAGTTTAACTTATTTTACCTTCTGATGAAGTACCAAATCATAGGTTTTGATTCAAGTACTCAGAAGATTTCATGCAGCAAAGCTAATCCCCATTATCTTTATTTCACAGTTTTCGGTGATTTCCCATCAGTCTACAAAGATGCTCTGCCTTGTCCATAAGAACATTCCTGTACTGAGCTTTGAACAAGAGAACCATTCTTGAACAAATGGAAAGCTTATGATGAACAGTCATATAGTTGCAATCTCCCAGATCTTTGCTAATTTAGAAATTGTTACTCAAAATAATATAAACAAATGCTTGAATCAATGAAGGCAACTGGTTAAGAATATATTTATCACAGGTATGCAGCACTGGAATTTCTTCCCTGGTTTTGTGTGCATTCATCTTCTTGCTGAACACATCTTTAGTCAGCATGTACTCACTTTTGTGCTGAACTGAAGGGTCTTAAACATCTAAAGTTCTTAGATATTTTGTTTGTGAGGAGCAAGGCAACTTGTTTTCAACTGTCATATTCTGTCATGAAACATGCATTTCAATGCACACACTCATCTTTACAAGGGAAACAGCCTCAACCTATGAAATGTAAAATTTTGCATAATTAAAAAAAATCACAACCCTGTAGTAAAAATTACAGTTAATTTCAGTATTTAAAAATAATCTTTACCACGAATTCCAGTTATTTAGCCTAGTAGCTGGTAAGACTTAAAAAACCCCTTAGTTTTACAAATTGCTTGTATTTTTTCTATTTATCTGCAGCCCAAACTGGACTTAACCGTTTTTAATGTGAAAACAGTTTTTTTAAGATTTGTATCCGCTCTGCTCAAAAACCTAAATTTTTAATTAGTCTTTGATACTACCTGGTAGGCAAAATCAAATTTCTAGACTGTAGGCAATGGAGAGATTTTATTTACGAGGGATAATAATTTAAAAACCATTGTGTTTTCAACTGCTTCTCTGTATCTCACAGTCCTTCTGCATCTGCTCTTGCAAAGAGCAGATCCCAACTGCATCTGCTCTTGCAAAGATGCAGATCACTCCCATTAAGGCTGCATTAAAAAGAAACAAACTGACCTTTATAATAAACACTTCTCCAAAAGAAAAATTATAATTAAACAAAAAACAAACAAAAATCCTGTCCAGAAATGGATAATAATTTACCCTATCTTAAGCCTGCTACTCAGGCACTCCCACCAGCAAACAGAAAAATTCTCTTAAGTTAGTATTCAGTTGGGAAACAGTCAGCTTGTGTCCACATACAGTATCTTGGTTGCTTCTTCTTTATAAACTGGTCTCTACAAAGTCTTTAGTAATTAACTCTCCAAGGCATCCAATACTTTCATGATCTGTTGTTTTATGGCTTTGGTAGCATCACCTGCATTTGGAATCAAATACCTTAAAAAAATTAGAAAAAGCCATCATTAATTCACTATAAAATTTTTGAGTATAAATTCCATAATTCTTTTCATTCTTCCTCTGTCTAGAAGGAAGGGAAGAGTGGAATGTATTAAAATGAAAAATACATAGTAAGAAAATAACATTTAATTCCTGATTATACTATGAAACTTTCTCTTTGTGAACTTAGAATTGTTGAGGAGTACTTTACAGGCCATCTTGGAAAGAAAAATTGACAATGGGATAGGTCAGGCCATTCAAGATCTCTACAGATAGCACTGTCTGACTGAAGCATAGAACTCCTTGCTTGGATTTTGTTTTGTGGTATTTTGGGTTTTGGTTTTTTAATTCCTATAGCTAGCTCTAGATCAATCTGCTCCAGTCCACAAGGTAGTGATGAAGTAATTCAACAAGCAGTAAAGTTCTCTGCAAAAGTTTAATTAATCTTTGTTGACCTACTACAAACCTAAGGAACCATCAGGCACAGAACGTCCCTAGTTAGGTAGGAAACTCATCTCCCCTCTCTTGTGAAAAGAGACCATCCACTGCACACAGTTCTCTCCCAGGAAGATGAGGAAACATCCAGCTGGTCTCAGCAACGTTCTTAAAGCAATGCCAAGAACAGCAGGCTACACCAGTGGAAAAAATCCTGATACACCACTCCATCTGACCCTTTCCCCCTCTTAAGCATGCAAATACTGAGCATGGCAACATGTAACTTCCAGGAATCAAGTTCCAGGAATCAAAAGGTTTCAGGAAATCAGAGTTTTGAGTTCAGGCTTCTGGACTCCTTGCACAATGCACAGAGAATATAAGTAAGATGTCAAAAGAAAAAGAAGTTACTCCACAGAAGAATGACCATACTCTTAAATCCCACTCTTCACAAATCCATACTTTGCTGCAGAGAACTGTCCATTTTTATTTAAGACCTATTACAAAAAGAAAACACATGCACACATCCCATCCCCAATAACAGTAGCTGCAGTTCCTCTCTTTTGGGTCTCATAAACACTCATAATTTTACTGGCAAATCTTTTTCCCTAGTTCACATCTGATTTATGTATTACTAAATAAAATCTATTATTTTTGAACTCAATTCTGGGAATAACATGATACCCCTGATTTCCAGTGTACAGCATCCTGGATATCATTACCATTTACACCGCTGTTACTGAGATGGCTTACCTTTCAACTGCCAGAATTTCTATGCCTGAAGTATTGCTATTTCCATACTTAAAGGTGATCAGTTCTGGGTGTTTCTTCTTGGATGTGATTTTGACTACAGAGTTGAGTGCCTGTCGAGACTGTATGTAAGCCAGTCCCTTTCGTGATGGAATCTCCCTCAAACAGTACATATGAGTTGCTGTTACTAGGAGATGACTTGAAGGAAAAGAAAAATACAAATTAGTTTTGTTAATGAATTAAATATCAGCAATTTAGAAAGTTAAATTCTATGACTAAACTACATGGAGAGAGCTAGATAATACAGCTACCAAATCTAAGAAACAGTTTTAATACTTTCATAATATCTAATGAAGAAAGCTCTGCGAAAGACTTCAGAATTTCCGGAGTGCTGTAGCACGGCCATTTCTGAAAACAAGCATGGCATTGTCCCCAGCATTACTGGAGCACAGAGCATGGCAAGTACCTCCAGCCCTTCTCTCCTCCTTCAATTTTTCTTACCACCTTGTTCGTCAAAGCAAAACTTTACACCAGGTTTTATACATAATTATCATTCTGTAACACTGCAAATACAAGAATGCAAATACAGTAACACTTTGTTCTAGTTTGTTTCAAACTTTCATCTCCTAGTTTAATACAAAGGATAAGTTAAGTGACCAACACTTTTTTTTTAGAATGTATATCAAGATGGATGTTTTAATTGAATTTAGGATTAATTTCAGTACCTGGGAAACATATGTCCATTTTCTTTTACTTCATTACATGGGAAGTTATACTTCACATCAGGTTTATTTATCCATGTTTGGATATTGACAACCTCTTTTCGATCATCGTCCGACATTGAGGAGCTATCAATTTCATCTGGTTTGAATGGAGGGGGTAAAAATGTTAAAAAAAAAAAAAAAAAGTATTTTCACACCCATCAGCCAACTTTTCAATTTGCTTAAACCCACTGCAACTACACTGGTTCAAAGCAAATGTACCTAAACATATAGAATTATTGAGAAGGAAGAAAGAAAAAGGCATATCTGATATTTCTCTCTTAATTTTCTCTCCACAAACAAGTATTTTTAGGTCAGGGGGTATCTTAGGCTGGTCCAATTTGTCCATGCAGTAAAGTTTCATGGATTTCTTTCACATTGAAATTCACTTGTCCAGACTTCCCTTGAAGCCATATAAACCCTTTGCATTTAAATCACCATTATCTTTTGGCAAGGTGTACCAAAACCAAGCCAACTACAGTCCAGAAGAGTCTCTTCTGGTAGCTTCTAGTTTCTTTTACAAGAAGAAATGAACACCTGTTGATCCCTTTCAAGGCCAGGCATTATTTTTGTGGATCACTTTTCCTCCCTTAAAATGCCTCTTTCACATAACAAAACTTCTAACATTCAGCTGTGTCTTTTGTGAAAGTAATATCACATCTTTCCTCATCCTTCTTATTCCTCTCTGAACCTTGTCCTGGTTCAAACATTGTTTCTGACATCAAGGGCAGAAGACACACAATATTTAATGTGTGGATGAATCACAGATTTCTGAGCATTTGATTTGCTTTTCTGACTGCTAATGACTGCTTACTTATTATAAACCCACTGCTGCTGGGCACAGCCAAATCATTCTACCACCACTGGATCTGAAACTAGAAGTGGCTGGGTTTTTTTTAATGTTATTCTTGCATTCATTTCCTACTGAATTTCATGTGCCATTTTATTACCCAGTCATTCCAATTAGCAAAAGACTCAGTCTGTCCTTACTATCTCAAATAACCTTGGATCATTAGCAAAAATTGTTGTCTTTGGCTTCACATCCTTTTTTGAGGCCATTTAAGAACATATTCCAACCCCAAATTTTCAGCACAGGCCTCTGTGAATCACCCAAAACTCCTGCACGTGTTATTACTTAGTTGCAAAACACTGCTTTTATGTCTAAAGACAGTGATTATGTTTACATAGTAATTTTGGTGCTATATTAGAAGAATTCAAGCAACCTAGTTATCTATCACAATCAACTATATTAACTCCATACAAATTACTCCCAGAAATAACTCAAGATAGCTCTTTAAAGAGCCTTTTTCAAAGCCAGTTTCCTATACTTTGTTAAACTATTTACTTCAACGCAATTCAGAATTTGAAGCACACTTTGAGAAACATTTTCACTGAAAAAAACATTGTGGAATTGAAGGAAATAGAACAATAATCCACCCTCATGTCACAGAATCACAGAATGGCTGAGGATAGAAAGGATCTCTGGAGGTCACCTGGTCCAACCCCCCTGCTCAAGCAGATCCACCTAGAGCAGGCTGCAATAATTACAGCTGACTGAAATTACTTACTACAGAAAAGCTCCAAACACTAAAACTTCACAAAACCAATTATTCAGAAACAGGTTCACTTTTTGCATTCTTCTGTATCAAGATTATATCTATTTCACTTCATATATGTTGGCTTTCCTTACTCAAATTGCTCTGATTCTGCTTACTTACCAAGTGTAATAGTGCTTTTAAAAGAAAATATTAAATAGAACTTAGCAAACAACCATTATTGAAAACATGTTCTAGACAATCTGTCTTGGAGGAGCTGGTTTTCTGAAACTACATAGACTTTGTAAAACACTATTATGGATGCTCAAAGAACTGTGCAAACTTAATTACATGGCATTTGGAGAAATAACTTGTTAGTATTAAAGCTTCTGCCTGATAATTTCACTTTGCTCCTTCACAATTTTTATTGCAGATGATGATCAACTGTTTGTCATCAATGTTCTTTAAACCTGTGACTCTCATTAATCTTCTTGAATTGCTTCTTTTGCATATCAAAGATTCTCAGACTAGTTACTTGTTTCTCCAACACAAGCCAAATATGCCTTTTGGCAACAGAAGAGTTATTTGTGAGATGATGACTGGGAGTGGGCTAAAACTACCAGAGCAAAACCAGGGCAACAGTAGGTTGGAACCATTCTAATGTTAGAATTGCTCTCAAAAAAACCTCCAAACAAACCTTTATGAAATGTGTGGTGTTCCCATTTTGCCTGTAGTTTTTCAACTAGATGAAAAATTTAAATAAAAATTGCATTTTTTTCCTACAGCAATCTGCATGCATATCAAGAGATGAATCAATTATTAAGAGATTCAGTGCTAAAAAGCCATCTGAAACACTGGAGAGGTGTGCGCACATTAGCCATTTAAAGTCTAGCTCCAGCTATATTTCAGAAATTCAGATCATTACAATAACTGACAATACTAAACATTTAAACTGAGATGCATCAGCCGACCTAGGTCTTTTACATTTTGCTTACTGTTGTGAATAACAAAGGCACAATTGCCAGCTTACATGTACAAGTGTAGAAAAAGATCTTCAGAAATAACAAGTGAAGACAAAAGATCCCCTAAATCTGCTTATTTCAATTTCTTCCTGTTGGCTGTTTGGTGCTTACCACAAATTACTTTTTATTTAATCTGCTCCTATGTATTTGAAGAGGGTCAGTCCTTGGCATTACCAAAACATACATGAACAACAATAATAGACATGTATCACATTGCAAGACAAGGATGTAAGATACACTGTTTGATTTAGTCCCATTTAATAATTTTGTCTAAATAAGCTAATCTAGGTAAAAGAAAATTTTTCTACTGTACCAGTATCATATTCTTCTTCATCTCCGATGCTGAATACTGGCTTCACACCACGGTAGGGTTTTCCTACTCTGTCACTGCTGCTGACATGTCTGTTGGCAATGAAAAGGGCAGGAGAAGGTGTGGGACAGGAGAAGAAAAGTAACTTTCAAACTGATGGTCTGAGTTTCACAGTAACATATCAGCAAAATGTAAACACAGCTGTGCAACAGAGAAGGACAAGAGACTCTCATGAAGCTGCCTGCAAGGAAGACGTGAGTGACCCATCAAGCAGCTTGGTTAGTGAAAGCACATAGTTCAGTCGCTTTGTGAGGCTGACTGTTGTAACAAAGAAAGTGGAAAGAAATGCTGTCTTGTTTTAAAAAAGCCCCAACTTCTGCTCACCTTCTCAAATGGCAACATACATCAGAGACCTGAAAACTGACAACATGCTAAGCTTCTAGCATGAAACTAAAATGTATCTGGACAGTCAAGGCGACTTCACAAGGATGTCAAATTCAGATGAAGCAAAATACAAAGACTATTAACTAACATGTCTGGCAGTTCATTTTTCTGGCTAATTCTTCAAAAGATAACAAAATGCCTTAAGAACTACACAGTGGGGTTATTACAAACCATCAGTGGTTGTCTAAACCCTGACTTCCTGTTCATTACCTCCAGCTTGAGTCAAATCTTGAAATATTTGCTCAAACAATTCCTACTCCTACAATCCCAGCACCAGTGTGATATTCACGTGATGTCAAAAATCTCATTTAAATTGTTTCTATAGATCATATCAAATGACACAAACACACACAACTGAGTCTTTATGTGTGACAGTAAGATTGCAAATCCTGAGATATTTTAAAGCTCCAGCTCAGAATGCTGTGATTACATGGTCACAGCTGAATTAAAAGCTCTTGCCCTCAACTGTTGAGAATACCTGAAAAATATGAGAAAAACCTGAAAGTTCAGAAAGCAACAATACAGGCAATTTCTGAAAAAAACCAAACAGTTCAAAATTTTAACCTTTAGAACTGGCAACACTTAGCAGTTTTTAAAATCTCAAAACAAAGCCAAAAAAACTGCCTGTCCCTTTCCTCCAGTTCAATAACCTCCTTCTCCATACTGTATGTTTAGGTTTCCTACCAACTCTAAGCCTTGGTTCCTGTTTTAAGTACATTCACAAACTCCAGTTTAAATGCTACTGTAGAACCAAGCTGGACAGGGAACAGGTTTAGTAACATGTAAATTAATGCTATTACTTAGGGATACCTGAAAGTGTAATTGAAAGTTAGAAAAGAAAACAACATTTTCTATGGGTAAAATTTACTAATATAAACAAAATAAGGAAAAGTTAAAAAAACCAAACAAACAGAAATGTGATCTACAGTGGCACAAAAATAAACATACAATAACATGCTCATTAGTGTTTAAGACAATAAGCATCAATGACACTGACAATTCAAGAGGGCAGTGCTTCCATATGGAGGCTTTTGTAAATATGCTTTAGTAATACATAACCAATTGAGTAAGAAGCAGCACATTTAAATAATGTCAAATTGAATTATACAGAGAGGGTCTAAGAGCAGATCTCACTGGTGTTTATCAACTGAAGTTAGTCAGGACAAGAGAGTAAACAAGAGAGTAAAAAGCTACTTTATAAAAGCCTGGTAACATCTTAAACTAGAAATTGGTTCCCTTTAACCTGTTTACATGGAAGGCCATCATTACATGGTTACAAATTGAATGCAATGTCCTTTGGTGGCAAACCTGCCAAATGAAACGTCCTGGTGATAAACACAAAGTAGATCTAATTGAATTGATACAGAGACAATGCCATTCTAGGTTTTTAAGAATTGTAATTTTAACAAAATACTCTAGGGATAGAAAGTGTGAGCTAATTTATTCTTGCATCTACCCAATGAAAGAAGATGTGCAATAGGAGTGAATGGAATAAACAAAATCACCAAAGTAAAATCTCAATATATCAAAACTTCTTGGTTACAAATACAGATTCATGCACCTCTCAGTTATCAAAGAGTCACCATATTTTTAATTTGTTATTCTAACACTTTCTTACAGTATTCTAGAAACAGATCAACAAAATGCAGGGTACAATCCCCGTGATCTTAAGTATTTCTAAATTAACAAAACATACTATGTGCTATTGGGCCATTCCCGTTGTTGTTCTACAGAACATTACTACTGATTTTTCTCACACGAACAACACCTTTCTGTGATGCTTTTGGGTGAATCCCAGCTCAAATTCTGTACAAACTACTTGACAGAAAAATTAGTCAAAAATCCTTGAAAACCCACTTTTAAAATTTTCAATAATTCATCCAGTACTAATCTTCATGCATTTCAGTGTAAGTGGGTCAAAAGCTACAGAACTCTTAAAATATAATCAAAGTTCGAAAGTGATTATGAGCTGCTCTTCAATTATCACAAGTAATTTTATAAAAATTCACAATTTTTATTTCTGAAATAAATATAAGACACTGTATGTGAGTCAAGTGTGAAGCGCCTCCACATTTGCATGAAATGTAGTAGTTATGTGAACAAGATGAGGTAGAATTGCAAAGCATATTTACTTATCATTTTTCTTTTCCCAGTAATGAGCATGTCTGTTTCTTTCAGCATGTTCTATCACCAAGTGATAAGATGCATTAAAATTTGAGACTTCCAGACAGAATTTCTGTATGGGTTTCCTGTCATATCTAAGTTCTGATGATATTTTATGAAAAGTTTACTTTTCATAATTATAGTCTGTCTTGTTAAAACCTTAAGCCATAATTTGTTCAGTAATTGCTCCTGGTGTCTTCTACTAGTACAGGTTACTAATAAAATGTATATAGGAAATGACAGGCTAAAAAAAATCCATAAAAAGCAATAGTAAGGAAGAGAACAGAAATAACAAAGCAGAAACTAAGAGAAGAAAGCACTGCCAATACTTTGTTCTTCCTTTAGTCTCTTGACTAGTGCTTGTAAAAAGCAATAGTTTTAATAAATTTCAAAAAATTAAATTAATATCAAAATATGCAAGCAATCTTGTCAGTGTAACCAATGCTTACAAACATTGTGATGCCATGCTAAATACAAGAAAGGTGGTTTTAGTCAGACTGCTTAATTATCAAGCTTACCGCTCCAGGCTTGCTCTGTCTGGCCAGGAAATATTGAAAGGTATTCTACAGTGCATTGGGGCAGAGGACAGAACAAAAGAATTAAAAAAATGTAAAGGAAAATCCTAGATAAATAGCTGAAATTCCCTATATTGGCAATGGATCTTCTTCAAGGAAGATGCTTGTAAACAAAAACAAGGCTTCATGAAAGCTGGACACAGGGTAAAGAAGTATTTGTAAAAAAAAATCTACTAAAATATGCATTTTGTATGCTACCTATGGCGTAAGTGTAAGCATTACTTGGTTTCACAGAATGGCTTGGGTTGGAAGGGACTCTAAAGATCATCTTCTTCCACACCCTGCCCTGCACAGGACACCTCACACCAAACCACGTTGCTTAAAGCTCCTTCCAGCCTGGCCTTGAGCATTGCCAGGGATGGGGCAGCCACAGCTTCCATGGGCAACCTGTGCCAGCGCCTCACCACCCTCCCTGTAAAGAATTTCTTCCTAATATCTAATCTTAATCTACCCTCTTTCAGTTTAAATCTTCACATTCATTCAGTTTAATTCTTCACACAGCAAAAGCTACCAAACACTATTTAAGAATTTTCTGCCTCTAATGGTGAAATAAAAGTAATAATAGTAATTTAGAAAAACATTCTCAAACACAAAAAGAAGGAATGATCTTAGGTAAAAGACTATTAAAAACCACTCTTCATTTGGTACGTATTTTAAATCCTGCTATCAAACAAATGCTAGGTCTCTGAGATTCCTGAATACCAGTGTCTTGGTATTCAACATACACCTTCAAAGGCTGGGATTTAAAGAACTACAACAAGCATTTCATTTAAAGCTCTGACAGATGAAAGCTGTTATTCTTGTATTTAGTTAAGATAATTATTTGGAATGATCACTTCCAAATTTGAAAGTGTTCCTCAATCTACTTGCACATTCTCATTCCTTGCTGTACCTGAAGACACAAAAACCAAACAAGGGTCAATTCTGAGTTTGAAAAGCAGCTTTACATAAGGACTTGAAAAAAATCAAGATCTTTAAAAGCGGTAAACTCAATTTGGCAAGATGCAGCAGTGAAAAAAACCAAAACAGAACAAAACCAACCAACCAAAAGAACCTATCCAGAATCCCACTGTCACTCATCTATTTCATTAGAGTCAGGATGGGGAGGAACCGAAATAAATATGAAATCATTGTTCACTTTTAGACTGAACACAAAATTGACACATTCTAAGAAGTGAAATTAAATGACAAATTCTAGATAAGCATTCAAGGCAACAGGGACCCACATTGGCCTTCCAATACTAAAGAGCACAGTAGGCTCCCTGGGTCATGATAAAATTGTGAGGAGGGTAGGATAGAAAATTAGAAAACTGAATATGGAAGACAACTTCTTCCTAATTAGCCCAGTTTTCACACTTACAAAACAGCCACATGAAATAGGAAGTCACTTCTCCCAGCTAATGCACAGTGAGATATAAATGACGCACCTGTCCACTGGAGTAGATGTATTTTCAATAAAACTGATAACTTTCTCTTTCACATTCACAGATTTAGTCTTCAAAGCAACTGTCATTTTATTCACTAGAGATTTCATTCCTTTCCCATCACCTGAACCGTTAGGAGAATCACCCTGTAAAAGTAACTTCTCTCAGGATTAATCATATAAAAGTATGTTATTTCATCTCAATTAATTTATTAAAAAAATAAAACAGCAATTTACTTTTTGGTACTCAGTAGAACCTTAATTACACAACTGAGTATTTCTTTAGAGTTCTATCAAATAACAGCAATGATATGTGACTGAGAAAATATCATCCCATAAAGCAAGCTTGACAAACTATATTACTGAGCACTCTGCTATGGACATCTAGGCAAAGGAATCCTATTCCTGATACACTGCATCTAAATTAAAAGCTAAATTCTACACATAATATATCAGCTGTAGAAAAGATACAATTTTGAGCTTTGCCAAGAAATTGTATGCCACTTTATAGTAACTTATTCCCAGAGCGAGTAAGAGCCAGGGAAAGAGTTGTCTATTACATGTATTCTGCTGGAGAATGACTACAGCAAGTTCCTACCTACAAACTCTTCCCCTCAAGAGGATAAAAATGTTTAGGTCACCTATGACTAGACTGTGATCATAGTTTGAAATTAAACACAGAAGTGAAAACAGTCATGGCTTGCAATAATGCCTTTTATGGAATAGAATGAGGAATGTGAAGAAAAAACACATGAAACCTAGGGCTCCCATCCCACTGTAACACTTACACTAAAATTTCACTTACATCAACAGAGCTTATGCTATTTCTTGAGCCTGAGGTACTAGCAATCCAGTGGCCATATCCATTTTCTGGTCCTTCCACATTGATATCTGCTAAGTGCTGTTGGAGGGCTGTTAAAAGGCCATTAAAAACATTCAGAATTACACTGGATTTAGTCTGTTGATAAAAATATTGTATATAACTGAGACTAATCAGGAACAATTTTTTCCCCACAATTCAACAAAATAGATAAATTCAGCGATCACTATAATAATCCTCGGCTTTTCTTTCAGTAGTACAAATGCATTAAGATAATCTAATTATCTAATGCCTATTTATCTACCTAATATACTAATTATTTTAGGTTACACATTATTTACTAATTATTTTAGTAAACATTTAGAATATAGCAGCAATTAAAAATAAATCACTGCTTTGATCTTGAAGACAACTCTTACAACGCCAAACATGGATTAATTGTATTGTTAATAATGTCATAGTGTAGCACAGATCTCTCCACTGTTGTAGAGCCTGATTATTTCCAGTAACATCAACTGCAGAATTATGAACTCTTGATTTAAGAAATCAAAACAGCAGTTAATAGTAATTATGAAGTTGCATCTTCATATGAATCTGCAACCTACAGTGGCCAAGCATCAAGAATGCTAAGCTGGAAGAGGGAATTTCCCCAGTTCCTGCATTAATTTTTCACTACTCAGAAATTTGGGTAAGCCATAAGAGTTAACCACAAATGTGTAAGTTCACAGTGTTTACTTACACAAAACAAAAATCTGACAAATCAGACCTAGTTGCTATTCATTTAGATAGTTTTTAGCAAAAGCCTCAAAAATACCAACAGTGTTAAGATACCAAGATTTTTCAAGTCAAATTTCATTATTAATAAGCTTACCCATAAAACCTCCTTTGGCAATGCTTACGTACTCCTTATTTTTCTGCAACAGAGAAGATAATTCTGATCAGAGCAAAAACCTGTGGAATGAGTTTGGCAAGTATGGTAATGAAACGGGGTTAGCTTGTTTACTAAAAACTGTGAACTCGAGTAATGTAAAAACCAGTTCAGATTTTAAGCAGAAAATGTTTTGCCATTTACCATCAATGACACATGCAGACACCCTTTACTCCAGCTGTTAAATCAAAGGCAATGTAATAGTACCTGTAAGAAATGTGCTAACACCATGTTCATGTACATATCTTCTTCTTCCCTGCCACTTCCCATGAAGCAGAGATGTTCCCCACCAGCTATGGAGCCAGACTCAATAGATTGCTTTTGTGCTTCTAACAGGGATTTTACAGACTGTGCAAATTCTGATGGGTTTTGAAGCATCTGTGGAATGAACAAACAAAAAATACTGTTTGACACCAAGATATTGTAACACAAGTGGTGAAAGGAGACAAACTTTGAGAATGGTTATGACTCATGGAGCACAAGCAAGGCAACATCAGCACTGTGCAAGTCACACACAGGGAACCTGACCGAGACCTCATGTTACATAAAAAACACTGTGAATGGTCCTTTACTTCCTCACCCCACTTGCTCTCCCCAGGAAAGAAATACAGCTAACATTTGTTAGTTTATTTCTGAAGGCATCAAGTAATAGTGGAACAAGTCTTTGCAACTTTCATGTTGCATTAATTTGGTAATACAGCAGTAAGATTGGTTTCCATATTTACACATGTTTGGCCACAACACATTCAAACTTTGGAGATTTGAAATCCTTAAACTACCTAGAATTTCTAAATGCCAGTAAAGTCTTCCTCTTGTTGCCTCCCCACTAAGCTTTTTCTCATTTACTTATCAAGATTTGGGAGAAGAAATTACAATTGAGAATACAAAGAGGTATCTGTGATTCTCTGTACTCTCAAAAAATTAAGGCTGGGATACATGAAGGGCTACTATGCATGCAAAAACATGAGTTCCATATGAAAGAGATGGAGAAACAAAGACTTTCTCAATACAGCTAAAATTTTAACCTGTGTTTGTGGGGAAGGTACTTATTTAAACTCATAAGAGAATTTTGACCTGTAACTGGATTGAGGGGGGCAGGGAGTGGCCAGAAGAGATTCTCATCATTTTGTCTGTACAGTGGATTAAATTATGAAGGACAAAGTCAAAAGTACACAACCTAGCCATCAGTAAGTAAGGCTCAATTTTAACTGGGGTTTTCCTAGAGATAAAGGCTGCTGCTTTATTACACAGGTCCTAAATCTCACTACTTCCTCTAACTATAAATGAGATAGATTCCAAAGTCCTTTCTTTCCCCATTGTCTCTCCTTACAATAATTTTTGCATGTTTTGCACATACAGGAATATAAAATGCACTGAAATTCCATTAATGATTTTTCACCACAAAGGTTTTTCCCTATAATATTTTCCTAGCATTGAACTTTTAAAAACAAGGATGAACCTGATGGCATTCATCCACCATGGTTCATGAAGGACCATTAATTCCAATAAACAATTTAAATACATATGAACTGATCACATCTAATTTAAGACTTGTTTTCATGGACTCCTTTTTCACATACTATCAGCTATTTGGACTACTTAATAATTTAAAATGCTTATTTCTACTACACTGAATATGACATTCAATTAAGGTTAGCAGAACACCCATATAGGACAGAGAAAGTTTTTTCCTAAATTATTTTTGATCCAGGTTAAAAACCACACTATATCAAAGAACCATTTAGGTTGGAAAAGACCCTTGTCATTGAGTCCAACCGCAAACCTCACACTGCCAGCTCTCCACTGCTAAGCCACGTCCCCAAGTGCCATGACTGCAAGCAATAAATACCTCCAGGGACAGTGACTCAACCCCTTCCCTGGGCAGCCCGTTCCAGTGCTTGACAACCCTTTTGGGGAAGAAGTTTTTCCTAACATCCAATCTAGACTTCCCCTGGTGCAACATGAAGCCACTTCCTCTTGTCCTACAGCTTGTTACTTGGGAGAAGAAACTGACGTCCATCTTGCTACAATCTCCTTCAGATAGTTATAGAAAGCACTGAGGTTGCCCTTCAGCCTCCTTTTCTCTCCTATGTAATTATATTTAATATTATATTTACATATCTGCATATAATACTGAATAATGCATCATTTTAATTAGAGAGGTAAAGATATTAGATGCAGGATTGAACTTAACTAAGGTATATAAAAGTCTTTTATGATGTATATCCAAGTAAATCATTCCATACAGCTTCCACAGACTGCTTAAAGTAAAATAGTTGAGGGCTAATCTAGAAGTGATGAATACACTGTTGAAATGAAGGTGATTTTGGGGGAAAAAAGGACAGAGAAAATTACGACTGAATGTTCAATTAGGAATTCATAATCAAATAGAAAGTACAAAATCTTTATTGAAGTTATTAATTCATAGCATATCTCACTATGAAAATTAATGCACTTTCTCTTTCATATTGTACAGCAAAAATTTTAAAGAAGCAACCAGATCCCTTTCAAGATATATGCCCTGTAAAAGCAGACTGTAATAAGACTGGCTGAGGCAAAAAAAGAGACAAAGAAAAAAGTGTTCTTTTTTAAAATTAATTACACCTTTCACTGGAAATTAGGATGCTAAAAAGAGATTTCTCCTCCAAGCAATGTATAGTCTTTAGTCTGTATGGGTTTCCATTCCCAACCAAAGAACAGGAAGTCTGGAATCCCAAATTCTAATGTCATTAAGGACTAAACTTCTCAGTAAAATGATAGTTCTACCATCTCCTTTAGAGAAGCTAATTTTTGAAACATCACATAGCTAGACACCGCAGTCCACAGACTGGAACCTAAATTAAGGATACTTTATTTTTCAAAGCAGGCATTTCTCTCCCCTTCTATCTCAGTTACGATTCAAATACCAGTAAAGAAATAAAAAGCATACAAACCAAATCTGAATCTAAATGAAATGCTGTTGATAAATGTCCAGCATTGTATTGCTCTGCAGGACGACAATCCACTACAAAGAACCTCACTCCTTCCTGAAAGAGAAATTTTTAAATTTTAAAATTGCATAATTATTGACAGAATTCAATTACATTCCAATACTAATTCCAATACTACAGGAACTGCTCAGAGGGGCTAAGAACTAATAAAAAAGTATCTTACTTCATTTGATAAATCTGAACTTTCTTGACAGTTACCAGACCACCAGTAGTATTCTAGTATCAGCTTTCCATTAATATATCAGCTTGTGCATGGGAAGGGATCGTCCAAGTGCAATTACATAATTTCTACTGAGAGGAAACATAGTGGGTATGAGACAATCCAAGAGTCCACTACTGATCAGCACAGCACATAAGGATGGGTTTATATGCCACCAACTTGGACAGGATATTAACAGGTGCTTAACTTTATTTGGATGAGGAAAAAACCCAAACTATGCATGACAAAACTGGGGCCTGGAAACTGCTACAAGAAGTCAGTAGTCAATAAGAAACATTAATCTAACTACATTATGATCCATACATGGGTCTTAAATATTTCTAGCGAAGTTCCTGCACCTGTGTCTCCAATTAACTTCTACTGAAACAGGTTCAATCAATTTTCTTTTTTTCATTTAAACCTTTCATTGACAAAAGACAGATACTTCTTAACTGCGTTCTTCTCAAAGGTACTGAGTAGTGAGTTTTAAATTTTCCTCTACAGTAGCTACATTTGGAAAGGAATTTAAATTAGTGAGATACTACTTTCAGCTCACACTCCTCAAATTCAAATCACCTGTCTTAAGCTCCCCTATGTTCCTTGCTACAGCACAAATGCATTGAAGACAGCAGATCATTTACAAGGGAGAAAACCTGAAGACAAAAATATTTTTCCTGAAATATCAAATACTCATTTGTGCTGTTAGTATTTATAACTAGTGGTTAGTGATTGATTCTTTTCTTTTTCTATAAAACAAGGGGGGAAGGTTAATTCAGTATACTGACTCCTTGTTGCTGATTTGCTTGCAGAATCTCGGACACAGAAACTGCTAGACAGAGAGCCTGGCTCAAGTCTGTGTCATCATCTTTGAGGCCCAGCAAGCTGCTGCCAAAAAGACTGTGGTTGTCCTAATAAGGCAAGGAAAAAAAAGATTAAGTAAAGCCATTGTCTTTATGTGTGAAAGTTTAAAATAAAACTATATCCGTTGCAAATATCAAGTTCCACACATGCATATCCTGTCCACATAGTAATGAAACTTCTGATCAACTTAAATTCTTTCTGAAAATCATGGCAAGGTCTGTACTTCCATTACAAACACGCTTGTTCACCACTTTGATTATGCCAACATGATGCAGTGCCTCTGGTATTTGTTTGTTAGTAGTTTGTTTTGTTTTTTCCCCCCACAAGAAAACCTCCCATACCTGTCTATACACATCAGAGGTAGTACATACAAGCTGAGGGCAATGGCTATCAAATACTTTTATTTCTTTCATTCACTAAGACACCATGAGTAAGGAAGAGCTGCAAAAACAGTGCCAGTGATAATAGATTTATCTACAGTAAGAGACTTTTTCCTCTTTGCTATTGCAAATACAGCAAATACTGCTCTGCAGTCTACTACAATGCAATTGTATCAATATGAAGTTTAGCTTCATCAGTTCTTACAAGAACCTCATTTGGAAAATAAAGTTATCAGTCATGAAGTGAGAATATTGCAAGGAAGCTTCTCTCATGTATCACTTAACCTTATCTTTCAAAGATCCTAACAGTAAATACCACCAGAGTAACAACATGAAAAAAATGTTTTAAAAAAGAATATTGCAATGAAATATTCAAAGTTACTGTCAGCAGGAGCTTAAACACTCGCCAAAAAGAAGAGAATTCCAAAATTACTGTTATTACCTTCCTGAAAGAAGCCGGAGTTTTGCTACAGTAATATTGTGCCAAAGAGAAGAGATCTTCTATATCCTCTAAATCGAGATTGGCTGGTGATGTTTCTAAGAATTCTGAGACAGACAAACAACATAAATGCAACACTAATTCAGACATAGAAATCAAGCAACACAGATCATAAAAGAACTTATTTTTAATAAGACGTAACAATCTAGTGTATTGACTAAACATGAATATTGATCCACTCTTCAGATGAAAAGTGAAGATACAGGAAATACTCCTTTATCCATAGAAAACTTACACTTTTTGCTAGATGTTTGAACCTTCTATGCAAATTTTTTTTACCACATTCTTACTTCTGTATAGTTTTAGCTTTCAGTTCTAATTCTAAGTCAGCTACTTTTCTAAAGAGCTCTGACCACGAGAATCCTTTAAAATGATAACTTAATCAGTAGCACTGTTCTCTGTCCAGGATAACCCAAGGGTGTAGTTCTGCAGTATATGGCAAAGACACAAAATTCCAAGCACTCTTATTTTGAACTACTAGAGATTATTAATTACATTGTATTATGTATGTAAAAAAAAAAATACAAAGGCAAGAGTTATTTAAATTTTCCACTGAAATTTAATGCATTTTCTATAAAAACAATGAATTAGGCTCAAATCAAGTGCACATGAAGACAATCCATAAAATGCAACGAGTGCAGTGGATTTAAAAAAATATTTGACAGCTGCTGCTTTGGGCTTAGAAAGACCAGTTTCTGCTGATTGTTTCCAGTACTTCAAACTGAAGTATAGAACTAGGTGTGGGAGCACTAAAAGGAATAAGGAAAGAAGGTCAAAGATAGGGCAGCAAAAGAACAGTAAAAAAGAATTAGTGTGTGAAGGGACTCATTAATGAGGAAAATTACATGGAAATAAACAATCTAGCTCTTTAGCAACAAAAAACAGTAATAAATGGGGATTATAGTATATAGTAAATATTTCACTAGCAGCTATGTAAGAGAAGTACTTACTTATCATTTCTTCTTTATCTGACTCTTGTGCTAAGATAACGTCTCTGAAAACAGTAAAGTCACAGGCATAGATTAAGTCAGTAAAACCAAAATGAAACAAACCTGGATTAAAACAGTGTCAGCAAAGAATGTCCCAAAGAATTAACTATACACTTACTTTGCATTTACAAGGATGATCAACATTAAGAAATAAATAAAGAATGGATCTGCTTGTTGTAGATATCCATCCCATATTGCTTGAGTGACTTCAGCTGAACAGTAGTATGAGAAGAGGCTTCCAAGCTAAAAATTTGGAAAATAATGTGAGAAAAAGCAATTACCAGGAACAATTTTACCAGGAATCCATTTTTAACAGAGATACAAGATATCTAAAAGAAAATAAACCAAATAAAATTATGATAAAACTTACATCTGCACAGTGTACTGAAGGATGGTTCTAACCTCTAAACCAATTTTTATGGAAACAGTGCACAACACTACAGATCATCTTTGGTATGACTATTGTGAAGGCAAAGTTGGCTTGTACACTGCCAGCATTGCAAATTCAACCACAGATAACACAATCAAGCTGGAGTACTGTTTAGCTCACAGCCACTGCTACATACCAATTATACCAACAAGACAATCATAAGAGAATATATTTACTCAAATAGCATAGCAATTAGGGCTTTGAAAGGATCCTGCAAACATAATTATTTTTATTTTCCACAGTAGAATTGGGCTAATTGAACATGGTTGCACATTAGTTTGACAACATCACTTACTTAGCATTACATTATGATGCTTTATGACTGAGTAATTAAACATTTGCAAGCATCAAAATTTTTTCATTACCATTTAAGAAACTCTTTGCCTGTTCCCATGCTCCCACTAGAAAATACATCCTCTCTGATATACAAAGTTCAAAGCAGATAAAAGATAGCAACTTCTTACCATACATGCCAGATTTGCAATCACACCTAACTCAAATGCATACCACCTGACTTCACTGGGGTCTTACTGAACTTGCTGATGCACACAAATTCCACATACATTCACAGATGTATCAACACAGCTATAGCTTTCAAAAGCTTGGTAGCTGTTTTAAAACACTATCATGGAATATTTCAACACTTCCTAGTATAGTTTTATAGCAAAAGATAAAAAGATCTATTGAATTCTGACTCAAATGCAACTGAAGACAAAACATCCATGAACAAGATGACAATGGAAGGTCTTTGTATGTTGCTTATATATTTCTAAGTATTAGTGATACACCTATACAGATAGATTTTTCACAGATGAAACAGAATTTTACTGTAATCTCATTATATAAAATGAAACTTGAGATTTTTTCCTAAAATTGTACACCAGGAAGCTAAACACTAAAGATAAAAAGCCCACACTATATTAAAACATGCAATGTATTTTAATATATGCAGTTCTAATTGCTTGTACTACTCTTCCATAAACTGGCAACATGTACTTAAATTTTAACAGAAATTTATTTTTCATTATGTTTCCCTACTTTCACTTTATTACCCAGTTGAGTGCATATGAATCCGGAGTCATCTTCTTGGTATCAAGAAAGGAGCAGAGTTCAGGCTCATGGTACTGAAGCAACAGTCTAAATAGATGAAAGGGTCTTCCCTTGATAAAACAATCCCTAAAAAGTAGCAATGAAAACAATAAACTCCCCTGTAATATTGCAGCTTTCAGACTTACAGTAGCAGTTTTTTAGTATCTGTGATCATGTAATTTCCTGTATATTGCTCTTTAATTCACAGGGACTGATCATGAAGTCAGCTTGCCTCAAGAGTCAAAAAACCAACCAACCAAATCAAACCAACAAAAAACCCACAAACACTGAAACCCCACTAAATGATCAAGGCAGCAGAATGAAATACTGCTTGACATATTATATAATACAGAAGTATTTAAAGCAGATTTAAATCTCAAAACAAGTCTAGCATGGTACCAATGGAGCAGAGATTTGCCGATCTACTGTAAATTGCCTTTCTATGTCTTTCATTCTCCCACTGAAGACAAAAAAACCAGGAAACAGTCTACATCTCATTGAAACACCACCTAGATTCCTAGAGAGAAGCTCAAATACCAGATACTCTGCAAGCCTTCTACAGCTGAAAGCACAAGGGTTATGTGGCCATATTGCCACTATCCCCAAACAGCTCACAGAGCCCAAGAGTGTTTCAGAGCAGAAAGGTCCACGAGCTGAGTCAAGTGACAGGACTGATAAATGCTTGCTTCCTGCCACTACAGCAAACATGCATTTTTCATATTTTGGGCACATATCCATCAGCCAGGCTAGAATCTCCCCTCCAGGCAATCAGACTAAGATTGTTAATTACAGACTATCCAGCCTTGCTGAAGCGTCATGGTGCTCCAACATACATAAAAACTTACTTTAGTGAGAGCACCTACGTAACAGCATGAAAAGCTCAAATTCAGTATTTGTCATTAAAAATATCTAGCAACTTAAAAAAAATCATTTCAGTCCCAACTCAACATAACATAGGGAAAATATCAACTACTTCTAAAGAGATTTTGAGACTTAATTAGTGCTCATGAATTACCTTTTCTGAAGGGATAGAAGTACTTTAGATATGAAAAATGTTAGGAAAGGGAACAAAAAACCACTTTCACATAACCTATGTGAATTAGTTCATAAAAAAATGTTTTTGATATTGCATGAAAGGATAGCCCTTTAAAAGGCATACTGAATCTAGATTAGTCACATCAGTCAGCTAACTCTTTGTATCTTAAACCAACCCAATCATCTCCTGGATTTCAAACCAACAGGTACTGAAATTTATGATCATAAGAAAGAATCTGAGAAGATGGCTAGGAACAGTGCTACTCTAGCCAAAACCAACATGCATATCTTTCAGAGAATACTTCCACTGCCAATAAAAATAGTACATATGGAAAAGAAAGAGTTTTACCTTGGAATGAATTTATTCATGATAGCATAGAAGCAGTTGTACAAATCACTGCGGGGCAAATGAAGGTGCACCAGGGGTTTGAGCAGATGTATCCAGCCGAGGCAAGAACTGTATTTCACATTGCGTGATTTACAATAAAAAGTAATAACAGACTCAATATCCAAAATTAATACTGACTTCTCTTCTTCTGGCACCAACAGCTGGTCTGAAATAGGCACAGTAATATAAACTGTGTTAAAGACTTTTCAAAGAAATTGGATGAGATTATTTCATAGCACAATTGCACCAATAGGGACTGACTGGGGAAAAAGCGCAAGAAAACCAGACAAACAAAAAGCTGGCTATTTGGATTAAATTCTTACAGAAAGGCATTAAAAAAGGTACCAGAATACAAGGGATTTTATAAAGCCAGTAGGATAAGGCATTTAAATATCATTTAAATAACACAACAACAGGATGAAAGAAGTTTGGGGTTTCCAGGATCTATATGAAAGAAAGAGGTAGATTCTTTCAGTGTACAGAATGCTCCTCTTCTACTCCTATTCGATGAGCCTAAGCACACAACTTAGGCTCAACTCTACAACAAATTCATTTGAATTTCAACACAGATCAACCCACAATGCATACCTTCAATTACTCAAAAGCTGACTGACATGTAAATTTATCCAAATCAGCTAGGCTTACAGACTTAAATTTTAGCATTAACTTATAAATCACATTTTTTTATGTCCAGGATGGAGGAAAGAGAGCTGTACACACTACAGTAACATAGTGGCATTAAATTTCTAGGACACATCTCTCCCCCTCAGCTACATGAAGACCATGAGTCTCATTACTGTTAGTAAATTTTTTTATTACAAAAATACTATCCCATCAAGAATATTGACAAGCCAGTCAATATTTGGCATTCGTTTTCTCTACCTCTCAGAAAAATGAAACAGTACATAAAACTCACATGCCAACTGAGAATATACTTAAAATTTGCAGACTACTTGCTTTGGTAAAACATTGAAATAGAGACATTTAATCCAACGAAAAATTGAAGTCTCCATATAACCTTCTTTCTCAAGTAACTTTACATTTGTTCCCTTTATCAGTTTAAATCCTTACATATCACAAAATATTTGCCAATACACACAAAAAGAGAACTATCAGACACTGAAGTGCTTAATTTTGCATGTTATGGATATAATCAGGACATTTTGCATCTTCCTGAAGAGAGAGTGTGATTAAAAAAGAGAGTGGAAATTCCACCCCCATCTCTTTCCTTTACAGGACAGAGAGAAGGAAAATAATTCCTACTAGATTTTAGGGCTAGAAAGTGTAGGACTGCATTTCAGAAATGGCAGGTATGTAGGCATGCACCAGCTCCATCCTCTGCCCTAAATTTCAATTGCAATAATAAATAAAGTGATAGGTAATAAAATAGAAGATCCCCTTATTGAAGTCATGAGATGTATCCTGATTTATGAGTCAGCATTGATTCCATCAAGTGATCACTGATACCAATGCTGTTGCATTACGTCAGGGGTTTGACCAGTTCTGTGATGAGCTGCCAAGCAGATCCTGTGGCAGCCCATTGCAAACACACCAGATTATTACTTCCTTTGTCCTGGCAGAACCTTGCTTGCACAAACACAGCCTTTCATTTTCGCTGAAAATGCTATTAAAAAGAATCTTTCTTTAAAATAGTTTTTGAAGTCCAAAATGTTTAATATATTTCTTCTCTCAAATGCTATATGTGTTTTCATGCTACAACAGGTTTTCAGATTAAGAACCAGACCTTCCACAATTAAAAACTTGAAGGACACTAAATAAAGAATGTCTGCTTTAAAAGATGGAGCTTGGAGAACAATTACCATTTTTTCATCTCACAAAGCTTTCTGACTATGCAAACTATCATTTACAAGCTAATACTTTGAACTCCCATGATGTCACCCTCCCACAGTCTGTGTACAGGTAAGATACTATTGTTTTCTTACAGTTTCTTACTGATTTTTATCTGCTCTTTCATCTTCCTCCTCAAAGCTTCCTCCAAAATGTAAACATCAATCAGATCATTTAATTGAAATAAAGCCTTAAGACAACTGAGAACACAGAAGTTTTCAAACTGAGGACCTAAATGTAACAGAACTTACCAATTAGCTCTTGGCAATCCTTATGAATTATACTCTGCTCAGGTAGGTCTAAGGAGCCATCCCAGGATGCTAGGCTGTCCCCCTTTCCTACAACATTAAGTGCAATCTGAAAAAACATAAAAAGCCCTCTAAATATTTTAGTGTCTTTCTGGAGTTGTTCAATTACTGAACTCAGTAATTAAAAAAAAAAAAAAAGAACTATTCTTAAACTGAATCAACATAGATGCATACTAAAATTCCAGTACTATATCTCTTCTGTAGAGATCCCTGGCAATTAAATCTTTTACCTCAAATGAAACACAACTTCAGGTATTTCCTGCTTCTTGATTTAAGCTCATATTTACCTTCCAGACTTTGGCCCTTAGATCAGCAGGCAATTGCCTTCCTTGAATGATGTTTCTCACAGTTTCAAGATCACAACCTCCTTCTTCTAGAGCATCTGCAAGATCTTTTATCCTAAAATAATGAAATGTAATTTTAAAAAATCTATTATACTATTTTTCAATGTTTATGTAGACTGAAGGTTACTGTCAGGCAAATCCCACACATATGCAAAGGTATAAGACAACTTGGAAATTACTAAAAATAAATACTTGCAAAATGTTATTTATTCCTCTACTTTAAAGCTGCTCGTTCAACTTGTAATTCCATTCAACTTACATACAAGAAAAAAGAAGTTTGCTTTTTTGTTTTCATTAAGTGACATTACATTTGTAATGCAAATTCAGTTGCAGTTTGCAACTTTCAACAACTTTCAATTTCAGCAAGTTTTCACACACACACACAAAGCAAATATTACACCTAAATTAGATGGTGGAGTTATTCTAAATAAAATATTAGATGTCCTAGAAAACAGAACACTTATTTCAAAGGTTTAGAACAGTCAGCTTTTAACCTCACCTTCCCTGAAATGGGAAAAGACCTTTTAGTCAAACTCAAATTAATTTAACTATACAGTTGTAGTATTTCAAGTGTGGACATATGCACAAATCTGAATTAACATATACAAAAATGTTAATAATCCAGAAGTAGCAAAATACAAATTGACAAGACAAACACTAATGACGATTGCTGTAGTAAGACAACAAAAGTTCACAAGCATTATAGATAAGAAGGAATTCAGCATTCAGGAATGATTACTTTACAATCTCTCTGATAGCTTCTGCAGACTGGTTCAATGTTTCCATGCTGTCAGTAATGGGAGAACCACATCTGATGATTTCAGGATTTCAATATCATGTAGCAGAGCAGTGGCAAAACAGGTTCACTGGAAAAATAGCAATGGCAGTGACACATAGGTCCTGTAGGCAAAACTTCTCCCTTGCTATATCCTCTTAATTCTTCTCTACTTGCTCTGACATCTGCCGTAAGAAAGGCTTTGCTTCAGATACCTGGTGAGTTAAACACACATCCAGGGGGTTTATAGCAAGAGGAAAACAAAGAACAGGATTGTTTCTCTAGGACAGATATTCATGTGGGAAGATGCATTCCTGGTGAATGACACATCTATTTATACACATGGAGTAACAGATGTTAAAGTGTTATCAGTACAATTGTCAATTACTCCATGACTACTATGTAGTCAATTCAAATAGCCACATGAAAAAAAATGTCAGCTGTTGAACTCTTGTCTACTTTAACTTCAATATATCCACAACTAACTCCTTGATATAAAAGTTCACAAGTTTGGTCTCCTGAAAACTTCAAACACACATTTCTGATTTTCTAAATAATATCGTTTAGGATAAAAATATTAAAATCTCAGATGTGGAAGAAGGTAGGCAAATATTTAGCTACCTTTATTCAAGAGTCCTCAAGGTATTTACAGGTCTGAAGAGTAAGCATTTTTTTTGCATTGTACCAGCCAGTTTATTTGTCACTACGTTTTGGTCTGTATTTTAAATCATATTTCAAATATACACTGGGGCACAACTCAATTTTTTTCAAGTAATTTTGCAAATCTGGATGAAAGAAAGCATAGATTACAAAGAGAATGACTTGCCTTATTCTCTCACACTTTTACTATTATTAAAAAAAGGAAAAAAAAAACCCCAAAGTCTGTTTTGTATAGGGCAACAGGTTGCACAGGTTGCCAATCCCTTTCCTGAGACAGAAACAGAGGGGAAGCAGAATATGGACGCACACTTGCACTTCAATCACCTATCCTGTTGCCCAGTTGTGTACATAATGTTCAATGCCTGAAAAGTTAAATGAATGGATCAGTTAGCCTTGAATAAAAATCAAGTATTTCCAGGACATTTACACAGAGACCTCCTAGCTCTCAGCAGAACTGCATGAACTCTAGGATGATCCAGCTTCAACACAAGCCAACATCAAGCATCAGCTGGAGAGAACGAGGAGCTCTTAGACATACTGCACATTTCTGTGAACACTGTGTATGAAAAACAGACCAGAGAACAACAGCCAGGTCTTGAACTACAACTAGTTGCTACAATTATATCCAAGTATTAAACAGGTATGTGGGAATGAATGCAACAGCAGTGTACACGTTCCATTTCAAGTAGAAAGGTCTTAAATTGTAATACTTTAACTTTGTTTCTACGTCACCCACTTTTGAGAATAAAAAAGTAATTTTTACTTGAAACAACACTTAAAACTACATCTACACTAATTACAGAATCACCTGGCAAAGAATGTGTCACAAATCCACAAGTACAAATTCTACCTGTTACTAGTATCCAGCATTGAAGAAGCCGTGCATGTAACACCAACTTCAACAAGTTATCTGCAAATGTGCTTCCGCTGCTTGACAATGTATTACCATTTGCAAAAGCTTCTTCCAAGTGCTGTCACCCCCACTTTCTACACTGTAAAGATGAGAGGCAATTCCAGATTTACTACTTCACCTCACAAAGCAAGACATTGACATGCCCATCTGCCACATGAAGAGGCGTGATGCATTACCAACAAGGAGTTAAGTGAAATAACAGCGGGGGAAAAAAATGCTTTGCTCTGCTGTGATTCAGTTAGGTGCTCATTTCCTCCATCAACTGCAAGATTGCTCACAGGCTGTAAGTAAGGACTTCTCAAAGATAAGTAAATTATTTTCTAATAAACTTTGTATTCAGGCTAACTTGCAAAGTACAAAACATGAAAGCGATTTCAATACTTTAACACATGTCCACTCGCTGTGTTTTACCTTATTTCTGTCAGTTGTTCTATAAATATTCCACTGAACTGCTAGCAATCTGGATCCTTGTCTTTCATGAGTGAAGAGCAGCTAGGAAGTCTTCTGTTCACATGGACAATTATTACACTTATTTTGAACAGAAAGCAGCACTTTTCCCTGTATGAAAACTCCTCCAGACCTGAACACCTGTACTTTCTGCTCTGCCATGGCTTCACTGCCTGTCTCTAGGTGCTACACAAAATTTTGGTTAGATGCGTGGAATTCCAGCCTACACCCAAGCCATGGCCTGAAAGGTAAATTCCCACATGATATACTGCTCAAAATGTCATAACACAAAATGCTCCTATTAGTGCATCTGCAGTAAATTCCATACTTACAGAAGCATCTCTTACATTCATGCCAGTCTGGTGACATATTATAATCAATAAGTAGCTGTCCTCATAGACATAAAACAGGACCTTTTTTAACTTAAGATGTCTAAGCTGGTGGCAAGAAAAATTGATCAACTGTTGGGAATTCAGCTTAAGCCACTTCTTCTAAGTATTATTTATATACGACTGAGATACTTGGTAATAATCACTCATAAATACTAGAGAAGGGATTAGAAGTGTGGGAGTGTGAACAGCAGGAAAAAGATAATAGTAAGTGATCAATAAACTACATGAAGTGTTAAGAATACTACAATCAATTTCATACTTTTATAGAAGGTATTACTACAGTTCCTACTTTTAATTCAGCATTTTCCTGACTCCCTGGAAAAAGCCTCAACAAGAGCTATATTGAACTGAAGTTAATGAGTGTTTGTTCTCTACTGAAAACAAACAAACAAAAATCAATCCCTCACATTTGCTTCAAAATAGCCATTGTATCCAGCACACCACTGAACCATCATTTATTCTCCAATAGAATTTTGGAGAAAAACAATTCCCTGACATTTTTTCTTCAATTTCATGCTTAACTGTTGTCTTAGGCAGTCGCAGTGCATTTTGGGACCCATAAAATGAGTTATTCCAATGCAAAGTTAAATGTACAGGAACAATTCCATCTGTGGTTACTGTTATATTTAGTTACTTCAGGTCCTGATTTCCCAAACACAGATCTTAAAAATTACTAATTGATCAAGTTTCCTGAAGCTTGAGTATTAAACAAACATCTGCAAAAAGGTTTTAGAAATGAATTCATAACCATTAACCTATATGAAAATCTGAACAAGAAAAATAAGGTCCAAATCATCGATTTCCTCGATAAATGAGGTGAGAAAAATCTATAACTTCCAATTACAAACATTTTAACTAATAACAAGCCATCTTATTTGTGCCTATACAGTCTACTGACTGATGTATTGCACTGACAGAAATTATGATTAAAATAAACAAATAAGCAGACAAAAAAAAAAAGATTTTACAGCAGTTTGAAAGCAGCCTGCCTCCTTTGTGTTTCACAGCATTCTTAGCTTAGGACAGATATGTCTTCCAGAACAAAATAGTGCTGGCAATTTCCCAAATTAGCTTTTGAGTATATGCCAAATAGCTCAAAAGAAACATTTAGCAAACAAGGTCTACCTGATTTTGCTTATTTTTAAATCAAAAGTGTTGATAACAACTTCCTGTATTTACGAAGACAAAGAAACAACACTCTCATCTTTCCCATAAGTTTGGGGTGGTGGTGATGCTGGGTTTTCTTTTTAATTTTATTTTATTGTACAGTGGCAAAGTTCCCTGTTTTTTTTTTTGAGGAAAACACCAAGCAGTCAGTAGAGATGTTGAGGGGTTTAATGCATAATTAGTTTGTGACACTTTCCCCCCACCCAAATCACTTATACTAGCACTGCATGACAAGTTAACACAGAGAAACAGGGAATTTTATCTTAGTGAGCACATCTGTATTCCACACACTCAAGGTGCTGCAACAGCCTCTGAGCACAAAACTCCATCTGCCTTTTAATCCTCCTAAGGAAGTGAAGAGAGGACATGAGATCAGCACTGCCAGTTTTGCCCCCAATACAGCTCAGGCACACATATGTATCATTATATGTTTGGGTATTTTTAGAATTTGAAATCTTATATACTTCAAAATATGACAGTGTAGTAATTTACATCAAAAAACTCTTTCAACAACAACTGTTCACAGCATTGAAATATGAATACAAGACAATGCTTTAAATCCATAAATGAAAAAGCAAATACTCCACTGAAACTGGTTTTTAAACAAAAACCAAAACAGGAAAACAAACCCGAAAGCCACATGAAGTTTCTAAGCAAGCAATAAGGAATGCAATTTTGTCATTCACAGCATACACCTCTAGTAACAGGATGCATTGTCACATATTAATATAGCATTTAAGCATAAAACTCTTTAATTGTTCCCATAAAGACTTAAATCTGTTTCAACAAATGCCTTCAAGTTTGCATTTTCTAGTACCATCAGCAAATAAAATTGACTATAGTTTTGAAGCTGCCAATGAGAACATCAACAATGCAGACTGTGCCTTGAAATGTGTCTGGAAACACACTCGTCCTCATCCTTAACAGAACTTCTAGAGAAGTTGACTGTGATCTGGGAGACAGCAATATTACTCCAATATTAGTAATGGAAGTCATCTGAAGTATTTTTTTCAGAGGTATTTGAGGTATGGGTCTTATTCAATGTCCAGGGTTATATTTCAAAGTGTCAAGAGTGCACTGACAGTGAGTCCATCCCTTGCTTTGTAATTAAATGGCCCAACAGTCAGGTCTTTATTTAGAAATAATGCTTATGCAACGCTGTGCTTACAGAAAGAGCTTCGTAAATTTTGAGGCTGTAACTAAAAGGAAAAAACACAAGAATAAAAAATTACACCAACTAACTTTCTTTTTCTACTTAATGATATTAAGTTGTTTTAACTAAGAGCTGTATTTGTAGAACCAAACTAGACAAAGAAGAATTTCCACCTACACCTGTGTGTGTGTTCTGGCTTCTTTACAGTGAGATAACCAAGCACAAAGAAGGCTAGGCTCAGTCTGCAGGAAACTTTGAATCTGTCACGTCAAATAGAGCCTACAAGCAAAAACAGCTTGGAAATGATTGGAACTCAGACTGGAAATGATCATAAAAATCAGGTCTGTAAAGTAATTGCTTGAAAAGCATATACGTGGAAAGGACAAAGAGCAATGGTGTGGCACAGAGCCACAGAAAGAAATCACATGCAATGCAGAAGCGCAAAGACAAAAACAAAGTGAAGACGCAAATGGAGATGTTGGGTGCAGTAAGAATAGCTTCAGTGTTTAAACACAATGTTTATTTAAGCCTCGGCTTGAGTGAATACGCATGCAACAAATACTAAAATCACATCACTGTTACCATCAAAATGATCCTATACACGCTCCAGAAATAGTCTCTATTCTTGTCCTAGGGGTTCAATGTAAAATCCATTATAAGTAATAGCTGTGCTAAAGGAAGGTGGTGAGCAAAATCATTCAGAAAACGAGGCAGGACCCACTGCTGTCACCTGTTCCTGAGAGCAGGAATGCAGCGAAAGGGGAAGCTGAACTGAACAAAGCAACTCCACTCCAGGCAGACTCCTCGAGCAGCTCCTACCGCATATTAAAGCTGTCATTTTAAACTGGAGCGACCGCCTGGCTCCAGGCTGGGCTCAGCCCTCGTTTTGTGTCTCGCCCGTGTTTTGACGGGCCCTTTCCTCTCTGGGGACCCGGAGCCGCCGAGCGCCGGCGGCGTTTGCGGGGGGCTCCTGGCGGGCTCCCAGCGCGACCCCGCACACGCCCCGAGCGCGGCGTGTCCCAGGGGGAGAGCGGCGGCGGGCGGGGCGTTCTGGCCTCTCTCCGCTCGTCTCCGCTGCGGAGGGGAGCGAGGCGAGCGGGAGGGAAGGCGCCCACACCCCCATAACTCACCAGCTGCCCGGCGGCGGCGGCGCCTCTTCTCCTTCCGCCATAGCTGTTGACGTGCCCGCTCGCCCGGCCGTAAAGCGCGCTCGGGAGGTGTTTCTTCTCCGAGGCCGCTCCTCCCGGAGCCCGTCCCCTTCCCGGCTGCTGTCCCCGCCTTCCCGCGCCGCCGGGCTGAGGGCGCGGGCCGCAAAGCGCGGAAGCCTGGCAGGGGCAGCCTCTGAGGGAGCGGCCGCGCTGCGCCCCTGCAGTAGGGCAGGGGAGCCGCTCTGCCGGCGATTGGAATGTTTTCGGTTTTCATAAAGCTGAACTGCTCTGTCAGATGTGGGTTTGATTATTGACTTCCCCGACAGTGTTTAATGTGCCACAGGTTGGACGTACTCCGCGAGTACGGAAATTCAGAAGTTTCACGCAGTTTCCAAGGGCTGAAAATCACTTGGGGACGTCCATTAGCCCTGGGCAGAACAACACTAATGCTCTCTGTCATACACGTTCCTTACCCACCTGCATCCTCAAAGGGGGAAAAAAATAGTATACGTCAATGGAAGTTGAGAAAAATCATCGGAGTGGGTTATACACGGAATAACAGTGCCGCCTTACGAGAAATTCCAGTCCTCACACTGTTCTGTTTCACTTCCACGGCTTGAGTCGGGATGTGCTCCAGCAGGTAACGCCCAGGCTGAGAGCAGGACGGCTCCTGCGGGAAGAGATACAGGGTAGGCACGCTTGCCCTGCAGGCTGCGCAGCCAAAGGGCCGGGAACACCCATTCCAAGGTAACGCGCACCCTCTGCAGGCACCTATCTGTTCCTCAGAAAAGATTACGTGAACTACCTCAGCCAAGAAAGTAGGTATTTTACAGTATGAAACCGGGTTGAGCCAATTAAGCGAATGTTGTGAAGAACGGGGTAATAGTTTTGATTACTTTCCTCTTTCTCTCGCTTCTGTTTTTTCCACTAAAAAAAAAAAAAAAAAGAGGAAAAAAACCCCCAGCATGCATTTAAAGGCCTTCTTGTCTTTCAGAAGATTATTGTGAAAGATGCAATGCCAGCCGTGGCACCAGCCGTGCCCAGGGCAGCGCCGTCCCCCGGCAGCGCGGGGCACGCCCGGCCCAGCCCCGCGCGCACTGCGCAGGCGCGGCGGTGGTGGCGGCATGGGCGACACGCTGGAGGAGCCGTGGTGGGACACCGAGCCCGGGGCGGGCGGCACGCCAGGTACTCCTCTCCCGGAGCTCGCTCCTCACGTTGGGATGGAAGCATTTTGCCTGAGAGCCAGCCCCCCACCCTCCTTTCCTGACCTTCTTCCTTTTCGTTGGATTTTGGGGATTTTTTCCACTTCCCCCCTCCGCCTTTCCCTTCTCTGCTTTTAATTTACTTCTCCAGGTTTTCCACTCTCACTCGCTTTTCCCCCCTGTGCCTGCTTTTCCCTGCTTGCTGCCGCGGGCGGGTTTGCTTGTAAGCAGAATCTCTGCAGCGAGGTGATGTTCAGTCTCTGATATGAGCCTTGGGATAGACGATGGAGCGGCAGACGAAAATACCAGTACCTAGGTAACAACAGGAGCCCACTTAACAAAAATACATTTACGCGAAGTTTGAAAAGCGGGCGAGGGGAATGGGAAAACCTCTTGCTTTGAATTCTGAGCTCAGCTCTCCCTTGCCTTCGTTTACCTTCCAAACTGTATTTTCTTCCCAAGAGTTTATTTGATGAAAGGCTTTTGTGTAATGGATGATCCTTGTGGGTCCCTGCCGCCTCAGACTATCCTGTGACTGTGTTTGCCATCACCAGCATGAGCTTACTTGCAGTTCTGTAAGGCCTAGGAAACAGCAAATCCATAGTAGAGCCTTTGGAGGGAAAAGTATCTGTGGTACTTGAAAAGCATCCCCCGTGTGCTCACTGGGGTGTCGCATCACCCTTGCCCTGTGTTACTGTAAAAGGGCAGGAGTTAGAGTTCTCTCCAGCCACTGCGCCTTGGAGTATGGTGCTGTGACTGATTTGTCTTTTCTTTCCTGATGGTTATGATACCTGGCTCATACACTTGTATTTTTTCAATGTGTCTTGAAACCACAAGCTGTAAAACGTTTTCTCTGTAATGCTTACATTTACTGTGAAAATTTAGGTAGATCTAGGCAACTAAAATTACTTTAGACTTTATAGTGCCCTATTTTATTGAATGTTTTTTAAATTTTTTTTTAATACAGTATTGGTAAGAGTTGGGCATTACTGGAAGTTATCTGCACCTCTGCAAAGACTCCAGGTTTTTGAGTGTCTTGATAATTGGTGCTTATTTCCTGTGAAAAGTACTTGGAAAATAGTTAGAGAGGAAGCACTATAAAAGTTGTATGTATGTAATAAAGAGGGCTCACAAGACCTAATTAGGTTTCTGAGCATTTAATTTTTATTTTTAGTCTCATGTGGGTTCCTTAAGCAGTCCCAGTTCCCATGGTAAATGCTCTTCATTAGGCTTCTTAAGAGCCTACCTGCACATTTTGCCACCACAGCTTTCATTTGGGGTGCCTGGTTAGCTGACTGTTACAGTGTTGTCAGCTTTCCTTTAGAAACTGGATACAGAGCAGGACTTTGATTATAAACTTTTGACACGAGGGATGAACTATCTGACTTTGAGGTGAGGCTGTGAATGATAACTTTTCCAGTTATGAAAAACTCCTTGGGATTTTCACAATAGTATTTTGGAGTTACTAAAATAATTCAGGTGGAAAATAACCTCTGGAGGTGTCTAACCCAATCCTGTATACTTTACTCCAAGAACATTCTTTGAGTGTGTTACAAGTAGTGATTACAGGTGGGTGCTGTGCAAACCAGATACTCTGCTGTTTGCAGCCCACCTTTGTAAACTTGTTGACATGCTCTTTTTATGGAGCCTGTTGTTGGATGAAGTTGACACAAGCTAGCAGTAAACATAAAACATCTGTTATTTTTATTTTGTGTAGCTATTTCTCACATAAAACAGGTAAAATCAAGGGTTAATTTGTACAGCATCTTATTGATACTGTAAAATGCTTTAAAATCAGTTGGCGTAAAAGAGGAAATCAGGGTTCACAATGTATGATGTAGGCAGCAATACAAGAAAATAATTGCACATTAGTGAGCACCTTTGAAAGACTTGGTCAATTTCATTTCTGTGAAACATGAAGTTTTGTTAAAAAAATACTATCCAACCTCATTTGCTGACCTATTTAAAAATAACATCTCTGCCATAACTGCAGGTGCAAAGCAGAATTCAAATGTACTTTTGAAATAATGATCTTTTGCCAGATCCTTTAAAATTAACCTTAGAATAAGCTCTGACCTACAGAATATTCATCAGAATTCAGCCCTCAAAAGTGTTTTAGGTTTTGGCCACTTGTAGTTAGAAAAGGCTACTTTTAAAATGAGCATGAACATCATTCATACACTCCTCCTAAAGAGTATGAAAACACAAAATATATATAAATATATTTCTTAGTGTATGAATATGTAATTCTAAATTTGCTTTTGGCCATACCATTGGAAGTAATTATTTTAGAATCCATATTAAAAATTAAAGGTACTTACTCTCACCTTAAGATATGAATGTTTACCCTGCTGCAAGTGATTTATAGGTGTAAAAAAAGCCCACAAAACCCAAGGGAAAAAATGCTAATGGGCTTACCCATCTTTGTATCTTGTCACATGACAAAAACTAAAGAATCTTGCCTAATAACATCTTCAGCAAACCTTTGAGATGAGATTTGTGGAGGGAGCTGTTAGGGATTATTCTCCACTTAGCAGCGTAGTTTAGTGTTACACATGTCTCACATCATGCAGAACTTCCTTACCCTCCTTTTTTCCAGTTTGTGTCACAACTTTGTCCAGTCTTTCATGTGATTTTTATATTGCATTCAGAATTACAAGGGAAAGGATAAGGAATTCGGAGGAGTTTATTTCGTGCTGGTGAAGGACACCAACTTTCTCTGCTTCCCTCCATGAACAGAAAAGAGCAATTCTCACAGCATTATAAATGTCTGGATCTTGCCTGTAGCCAGCGTACCTCATCTCCCAGTCAGTTTGAGGGAGAGGAATGGACTTCAATTTTTCACAAATTCTTCCAGTTTCCTCCTTTTTAGTTACCACTCCTTGCCTTTCATTTTCCATGCTTTCTGTATTGCCCTTAATCCCATAGGAGTGTAGTATCCCCATTTGTCAGTTTTAGAGCCTTAAGTAGGATCTACCTATGAGGGGCATGGCCCTCATAGGCAGAAATTAATTGTGTCATTGCAAGACAGGAGCAAAACTCTTGTACGTCAGCAGCAAAAATAGGTGAGAAGTATGATATGGGACCACAGAGGATGATTTGGCAGTGCTTGTGGGGTCCTTTGTGGGCTCTAAAGCAAAGGATGCTATTGCAGGAATTCTTTTGCCAGGGTTTCTCTTTTCTTTCTTTGTACTGAAGGGTGCAAGTTAACATCAATTTGTAATGTGTGATTTGCAGCTATTGAGAAGCAGACTCTTAGTTGTAGTGTTCAGTGGGAGCGCTGTTGCTTGATTACAACTGAGGTCTGTTGCTGGACTCTGTATCAAGAGGTTTGTAGCTCTTTTTTTTTGGCTCATCAGTGACTTGCTGTTCCTTGTCATAGAACTTGGTCAGTACTTGAAGATCTTTCTGATAAACATGCCAGGTTGATAGCTGCTTTTTGAAATCTGTGTTTCTTCACAACAATGTACATTCATTCTGCAGATTGCAATGGTGTACTTCTGTGAGCTGTGTTGGGATCTGAGCACACATGATACAGACTCTCAGAAATTGATAGCTGCAGATTTAGTGAATAAAATGGGAAGCCTTTGCTTTTTACTGTGGCAAAGTCATTCTTTAATGTCTCCATATTAACACAGGTGTGTCTTGTAGGACACAGCTGAAATAATTTTTCAGTAGACTGGTCTTCTAAAACTTTTTAAAGTACTTCTAGAGAATTTCTTGTGAAGCTGTTGAGGAAGGCATAGGTCTCTTGTGGGTTTGAAAAAAGTCACACAGCAGTGCTAATGTGTTGTACTGTCTCAGTGGTTAAGTTAAACTCTTAGCTGTGAAATGAAAGGGAAAATTGGGTAACTGAACACATCAGAATCTCTCCTTGCTTCAGCAAAAGGATTGCAGTTCTGGCTACGGCACTGTGATCACCACCAGCTTTTGCTTTATTTAGGAATTAGGATTTGGCAGTTCTTAAAGAAACACCTATGTGTAAGGAGTTTTCCCACGTATTATCAGTTGAGCCATTTAGACTGTTGGAATGCACTCTGTTAGGGGAAGAAGAATGAGGGAAACGTTAATACCAGAGAAATAAATTAATTTTTATATTTTAAAGCAGTAACTAGTGTTAGTTTGTATTACAGGATTCTTGTGTGGGGGTTCCTTGCTGTAGTAGTAGTATTTTGTTAGTCTTTCTTAACATTCTGTAGAACAGGCAGAAATTTTCTTGCAGAGCAACAATTGCTATTTTTCAGAAAATTGGAAACAACAAGCATAGAGTCTCTTCTAATGTTTTGGTTTGTGGTTTTTGTTTGAGGTTTTTTTGTGTGTGTGTTGGCTGAAGGGAAACCTTGAATTTTAAGTCTTTTAAAGAAGTTATGCTTTAAGAAAAGCAAAAAGGCAAATTCTCTCATGAATGAACTGGAATTTCTTGTGCAAAGAGTTCAGTTAAAAAAAAAAACCCTTCACTAGGAGCAATGAATCTGGTTACATATTTTAAGTGAATGTGAGGAGTTGACAGGAAGGGCAAAATTGTGGAGAGATGCAAGAATAAAGTTGCACTTCTGTGTAAGCCACAACTTACTGTTAAGTTTGATATTAATTTTGATCAGTTCTAAGATACTGTTTAAGTGAACTAAAATCTAAATACTGTAGTCCAAATGGTGAAAATTTATGTAGCTGATGCAAACAATATCCATCTTGATTCTCGCATCTGTTTTCCTGATATAACATCTGCATGAATTGGAGTGGAGATAATCACACTAGTTAACTCCTTGAGGAGGGAGTTGCTTGTCTTCACATCATGCTTTTAAAGTGATGCTTGGCACAGCAAGGAGCTCTGCATTTCTCTAAATTCAATGTGTTATACAAGAGCAGATTTTTCCATGCCTTTCTTCATTCCACCCTTAATGTTGAACTTAGGATAGCCATACTGAGACACTTGGCTAGACCAACTTTGAAGACATGACACCTTCTGCAACTCCTCTTCATGTGATTTGACCATGTTTTTATAAATCTGCTGAGATACCCTTACTATTGTTATTTGTAGAACATGTCAGAACTGAATTTATAGTAGAAACTTATTTGTGTCTTGTGTTCCTGTGCTGTGAGTGGCAAAATCTGGAATTGTACCATAAAAATGGAGCAGAGCATGGTCCCTGCAGACATGCAGTTAACTTTGGCTCCTAAGAATTTGGCTGTCTTGATGTCCTGTGATTGGTGACCGTTGATGTGCTGACCATGTGGATGGTTTCTGATTTTTCCCCAGTTGAAACAACTGCTGCTGAGATTCAGATGGCTTAAATCCATTGTAATGTCACAGATCACAGAAAATTATTTACCTTCTCCCTCCACTTTGAAGGCAGGCTTTAGACACCGTCCTTATAATGCGTATCTTTCCAGAAGGACTGTCTTGGAGTGGTTTGTTGAGATGTCCAGCAGGAATTTTGACAGGTGCTTTGGTTGTGCTTGCAGGCTTTGGTTTGGGGATCCGAGTTGGAATTGAACGACGGAACGTATTGGTAATCTGGAATTAAACCGAGAAAACAAATCATGCATTAGGGAGGAGAAACACGCGGTGTTTCTAGCTTTGTAGTCCTTTTTCCAATTTGTAAACCTGAATGCATTGCTTTTAGAACTGCTTGTTTAAACTTCCTTTATCTTGTTGGTGATGAGACAGAAGCTTTGTATTTAACTTACCTACTTGATTGGGGAACATCAAAGAATCTCAATGGATTGAAACTCAGAGTATAAATAAGAGGAGTTTCCTGTCTGTCAGCTGACTATCAGCCCTAAGTGCTGAGTGAGTGATGCAGTGCAAAGTATTGAACTGTGTGGGTTCTCTGGGTGAATAATCAGAGAACTTCCTCATGCAGAAGCAAATCTTGATTCAGTCCTGAGTAGAGGGCAATACCCAGGTCATACTTTACTGTGAGAGATCATTCTTTGACAGTGACCAGTGTACACAAAATTAATGTATTTGTGAAACAGCTCTCCCTCCAGAATGATTGTGGTCATATTTAATTGCAAAAAATGTAAATATGCCCAAAAAAATTTATTATGTGCATGGAAAAGGGGTGAAGAACTATAAAGGCAAGAAGTTTGTTTGAAAAGTACCATTATCTGAAACCAGGATTATTAAACATACTGTACTCATGAGAAAACCTTTTTGCATCACAAGCATTTTTATATAACTTTTTCAGTCAAGCTAAGAAAGGACTTCACTTAATGTTTTTTTTTTTAAAAAGAAGACAACAAAATGGAAATTGTGTTCAAATGAAGACAATAGAAAATTGGAATTCTGGTGACTCAATTATGAGTAAGAATGAGCTGGATCAAAACCCTAGTGGCTGTAATGATCTGTCTGGGCTGATTAAAAAAATAAAAATAATCACAGATCAAAAGCTTGCTATTTACCTGTAGATAATTATGTATTACAGGGGTTTTCAATAGAATAAAGCTGAACCAACATCAGATCATTGCATGTGTTCAGTGTGGAGGAATTTGGGGAAAGTCTGTACATCACAGATGTGCTTAATGGATCATGAGTAAGGAAAAAAAATCAGTCTGGGCTTCATTGAAGTTTGATAACAAAGAAATAAAATAGTAACGATCTCCCAGAACAGTGTGGTACGTTTCTAGGAGTTCTGAAGGAGATAATTTTTAAAATTGCAGAATCCTTGTTAGTGATGTGCAATCCACCACTGAAATTGTTGGTGATGCTAGAGGGGTGCGATGCCACTTTAGAGTAAAGCTTCACAGAAGATTGATAAATGTAACTGCTGAACTGATCAAAGTGTAGAAATGTCAGTTAAGTAATAAGTAATAGGTTTGCCCACATGATTACTGATTTTGTGAAGACATCCACATTTCTTGTCAGGGATAATATGCAGGTCTGTTAGTTAGATACTGTTATATAGCTACATGCTGTTGGATTATTTAATGATGAGGGAAAGACCTAGGTAAGTTTTAAAAAAAAAACTCTTGATAGTGGTCTCTAACAAAAGAATCTCATGAGAGCAGATTTTGTGTGCAAACTGTGGAAAAACAAGGAAAATTCTCAAGGTTAATAAGTGGCAAGTGGATAGGTAGCAGAGCAGTGACCTAGTTATAGTGGAGATAGCATCTGAATCTCACAGACACCCCTGATACTCAACATGTTCATAAACTTCACAGGAAGACAGTACTGAAATGATAATATTTGCATGTGGTATAACAGGGAGAACATTAGAAGCAAGAGCTGACAGTCATTCATGTTGGTGAGTAAAAAATGTATGTCAGTTCAGTGTTAACAATTGAAAAATAATATAGGGAGGGAAAACTAGTTCATGTACAGTAGTGCCATTTATTGTCAGTCAGAACACAGATCTTGGAATCCTTGTAAATTGTCCTCATTGCTCAGCAACTGGCAGTTGTCAAAAAGGTAACAGACAAGTTAGGAATTACTAGGAAAAGAATAGAAGAAAACAAACCCCATCATTTTTTAGTGTGTGACTCCAAACCATCCCACATTGTGAATGTTTTGCTGGGTTTTATCCGAACAGCTCAAGAAAGAGTATGCCAAAATGCAAAAAAAGGTGGCAAAGACTATCAATTATGAAATGTCTTCTGAGTGAAGATTAATAACATACACTAAACCTTTTAAAGATTGAAAAATAGACGGTGGTGAGAAAAATAAACAGCAGAAATGTAGCATTCTGGTGCATAGGGCAGCATATGCATGGGGCAGTTCTCTAGTATGCTTGAGGGGGCATCCCCTGGGGGTGGATTAAAGGTATGTGAAAAGTGTTTTCCCTTGTCAATGAGCTGTGAAACTGATTGGGACAGACAGTTTTTGAGATGATGATATAAATTGGTTTGGAGAGAATTTGTACTGATTCGGGGGATCCATCAAGGACTGCTAAACACAAAGATGTGTGGAGATTCCAGCCGTAAGTTGCAGGCTGCCAAAGGCTGGATTTTCTACTCTGTGTGCCTGGTACTTAACATTCACAGGCGTTTAACACTGGTCACTACCAAAGAGGAGATACGTAGTCTGAGTGTCTAAAACCTCTTTATGATTTTATTTTTAAAATCAGCATGTTTCAATTTGTAGCGCTTTTAAATTTTTTTTTAATGCATTGAGAAAGGAGTTTGGCTTTGCAAGTGAGGAAGGAAAAAGGAGATGCATTTTTCTTTCCCTGTGTTCCTTCAAGATTTTACCTCTAGGTGGCAGCGAAGATTTCCTTTTGTATTGCATCCCAGTATTTCACTTAAACCCGACTGAAACTCTTCGTTAAATGCTGAATAAACAAAATCAACATGCATTTTCATGGTAGACTGGAATTTTAGCATTCATATTGTTAGTAGGAAAGGAAACAAAAAAAAAAGAATTGCCCCTTTGCTTCCAATCCAAAAAGCATTTTGCTTCAATTACTAAAGGTGATGCGTTAAGAAAGGAACTGATATTGGAGGGGATAATTGTGTCACTGCTATGTGACTTTCCATGAGTACTGAGTTGGAAGAGTTTGCCTCTGACCATGTGGTATGGCCTGGTAGATAAGGCATGGTATTGGGAATAGAATGTTTGGGTGGGCTATTACTGGCTGTGCTACTGCCTGATGTAATTATAGAGGTGATAGAAAACGTGTCTGTTTCCCAGCTATAAAAAGAATTACATTAGCCATCATTTGCTAAGTATATTGAGGTGAATAGATAAAAATATTTATGTAAAGTCTTGCATATTAAAGTGAGATTGTATCTCTAAGAGTTGTGTTTGGTTGTTTGGTTCTGTGTCTTTTTGAGAAGTGTTCCAGTTCAGAGATTCCTTAGGTTACAAAGTGGTTGGAGTATTCTCTGGAGTTGATTGACCAGGCGTGTTAGTACTTCAGGAAGGTATTCGTAGGCCCAGACTTTTACCGGTTATGTGCATCTGACTGTGGTATTCAGGCTGTAAGCTTTTATTGAATCAATGAAAAGTTAGGTGTTGAAATACCCCTGTGCTCTGGCCTGTAGTTTGCACCAGTGTCTAGCTCATTAAAACCACCATTGACAATATGGCCTTCTGAGCCATCAGATTTAATTTCAAACACATTTTTAATTTGCGATTCAAAACTATGTATTTTGCAGTTCTGAGTGACAGTATTGAATACATCTACATTATTAACATTTAGTGCCTAGAGCTGCATTATAACTGATGGACTTGTCAAGGTTTGATCTGCTTACAGAGTTTGGACTGCTCTCTTTTGCTTGTGTCATGTGTAATTGTAGCCACAATAACTGAATTGCTCTAACTCCTGGCATAGGTTCAAACTTGAGGATAACAGTTGTATTATGGGGCTTCTTTTTTTATGTGCAAATAAACAACTGAACTTGCACTTCAGTGATTGTAGCAATCTAACTTCTGATGAGGGCAAGGATTTAACAAACTGCCCATCTAGTTTAGTTCTCTTCTTCCTCATACTGCACTTAAAAATTGGTTTGTTTTTCATCATTCGTGATATAAATTCTAGAGAGGAAAGAATGAATAATTTAAATGTAAGGAAAACACTTATTGACACTTAGCTTTTTGAAATCAATTACGCGTGTACCTAGATCAAGAACTAAACCTTATTTTCTAAGATTTGTACTTGACAAATTATGAATCTCAGATAAGAGTTGTAAACAGAACATTTTGGGTCAGTTGACTAGATCAGTGCTTAGGCTGCTGTAAGATGTACACATAAGGAGGGAATGGTACTATGTGGGAATTGTCTGGGAGGCACTTGGAAGTAACCATATATAAAATTCTGCATTGGTTTAGTTTTATGTGTACTGGAAATCCTTATGCAATACCCCTAGGTCCTTCCCTGCTGCTTAGTGTAGAGGCATGTAAGCAGATACCTTGGCCATAACAGGCTTGTATCTCCAGATGTCTGGTTTGGTTTTTAGACAGACCTGAATGACTGAAAACCCCTTGTATATAGATTTTGGTGGGCTTTTTCAATTTGGTTTTTAACTATGTATGGGAAATCTGTGTGTACACCATGAATTACTTCAGTTCTCTTCAAATGTATGCATCCTTTCTACCAGCTCATTTTCTCCTTCAAGATGAATGTTTTTAGTCTTCCTCATCCTTTTTTGAACTCTCATTTGTATTCTGAATTTGCTAGCTTTGTGTTCATCATTGCTGTTTAGATATGTCTCTTGAGTTCCCATCTGTAGGCCACTTTTTATATCTGCTACCTTTTTAAGTCAAAGAAGAGAAAAAAAGATATGTTTTTTCTTCAGAAAACAAGCTGAGGTGCTTTTCATGGTCTGGAGATCCCTTGTGAATTCCCATTAATGCTCTTGAAACAGCCCCAGAAACAAAATATTGCCCAGGAGTGACCTGTCTGTTTTCCTTTACTTAATGTGTCTAAGTAAGCATCGGCAAAAGTAATTATACTGCAACAACAATGACAAGCCCAAAAGCATTAAACTGGCCTCTTTTAAATTAGATTAGGTGGTATGTCTGTCTGTAAGTATAACAGCACCGTATTGGTTCAAGGCATTAGGCTTGGAAAATAGCAGTGCTTAGTTGGAGAAATGAACAGTTAAAGCTAATTTTCAAGGCAAGCCATGATCTAAGAATCAAGAAGGCTGCATTTTAATTTCATTTTAAAATTAACTCCTGAAGCAGACATCAGTTGCCTGTAATAGGAATTGGCAGAAGAAAGCTAGAGTGAGAACTCTACACAGATACTATGTTTGTTGTGTCTGACCAAATGACAGTGGGTGCTTCAGGCATGGGGACGAACACTGGCACAGGTGACAATTGAGAAAATTTCAAATATTAATGTGAAAATGGCCTCTCTAATTTCAAGAGACAATGACGAAAGCATGCTCTGAAATATCAGGATGTATATTCCACACCCACCTTTTTTTCTCCCCCACTGGGAACAGAGGCGGCTTATTTGTATGGGCCAGCTTTTAACACAATGCAGTGCTTGCTTTAGGGAGTGGGCTAAGGCAAGTGTATGTGGGAGTGTCAAGGAGAGAAAATATTTCTGTTTCTGTGCTGTTGAAGTAGTTCTCCTGCTTTTGGTCCTAATCCTTTCCTTTTCCCTCTGAAAGTATGACATGTGCTTTGCTTCCTGTTTGAACTTTATTCATTTAAATGGGGGGAGAGTGTAGAATTTACACTGTAAGTTTTCTTATTTGGTTTTCTATGTCATTTATCTAGGAGAAATAACTTTAGAATAAGGCTCTTTCTCACTGCTTAAATTTTTAGTTTAAGAAATTTGAGTAACAGAGTATCATTTGCAGCTTTAGAGAAAGTGTCCAGGAGATGGTGCTGAAGATCCTTTACTTAGAAGTCCATGTCTGTATGTGCACAAGCATGCCTCTTGCCAGACTTAAGTTTGTTCCTGGATGATTGAATGCAGTCAGAATGAAAGCCAGGTCTGTGAGTGAGAATGAGTTAAGATTAAGTGATAAACTTGAATATTCCCTTTGGTCTCCAAGCCAGACAGCTTTGGCTGAAATTTCTGGTTAGGCATCCTCAACTGCACAGAGCATTTAGATACTTCCTTTTCTTTTCTTTTGCTAGATCCTGGCATTTGTTTTCTAGGAATCCAAATTGAGAAGTCTCAGCTGCTCTGAATTCCCTTTCATGCATCACACCTGTGTGTGTGACTATACTGAGATGTGTGAGCAGGAGCAGTGTAATCCTCACTCTCACTAACTCAGGGTAAGACCTAAGCCAGGCTGGTGTCTGGCTTGGCTCACTGCATTGTCACACCACCATAAACAGCTCAGCAGAGGGAAAATGACTCCTCAATAATCTAGAGTCCTAGTACTTGAGCTATTAAGTGGGAGAGCAATTTGGTTTGTTTAATCTGGAGAAAACAAAACTGAGAAGGGATGTGATAATTGTCTTCTAATATGTGTTGCAGAGAAAATAATTTTCAAAGTCCAGTGGGGGGACGGGAAAGAGAATACCAGCAACATAGATTTAGTTTAGAAATTAGCAAGATTCTTAATGACAAGTGTATTTCAGTCCTGATCCAGATTCCTGGGTAATTGTAAATTTGGCATTGCAGAAGTTTTTTAGAACTATACGAACTAGGTTTTTATTTGGAAGGTTTTAAGTCAAGTTATAGTTATATATGAGGAAATAGGCTCAAAAATGTCCTGACATTCTTATTAAGCTCTATTTTATGTGTATTCTACTCTTCTGCTGATATTTGCTTTATTACAGCCCTCTTGATTTCAATAATATGGCATTTTTGACAGAAAAACTGGTATTAATATTAGAAATTATTTCCATATATGTAGCACAATTTGCACTAATGCAGTTGAATGTGTTGCTGTGATCTTATTTACTGAACACAGAGTTTAAATCTACTTTCTGATGGTGGGGAAAAGAAGAATGGTTGGAGGCAGAAGTTGTGTTTACAGTTTCCAAAATTCTGTTATGTGCCTTGCTTTTCTTTCTTCACTGGGAAGTGTGATGATATTATTTTAAACTTTGGATAACTTAAAGACTCATTTCTAGTAGATAACTAACAAGATGCAGGGAAGGGCAAGGTTATGTTGTGGGTTAACTCCAGAAGGACAAGGTTACCTGGGGCTGAGTGATCAGCATTGCCATGCAGCTGGAGTGAACAACTGTTTGTTGTTAATCTTCCCTTTGCCCCTTGAAAGCCCAAGGGGTCTCAGGCACCTTGATGGGGCACTTGGGGATCCCTAGGAACAGAAGTGTGGCCTTTTTAGGGTAGTACACACACTGCAATAGCAGTTGTGTCCCACACAGGGACTAGCACATAGTGTTCCTTAGATGTCAGTGCTGTTGGAGAAAATACAGCCTGGGTGAGACCAGCAGTCCACTTGGTTTAAAGCTGCTCTGCCATTTGTTGAGGAAGATTCTTGACAGTGGAGGATCATTCAGTACAGATTGGGAGCACATAGGGATATTTGTGTTTGGGTATTTTTAAGGCAGTTTTAAAAGGTGTTTGAAACTGCACTTATACACACATATACCTTTTAACGTGAAAATGTCTTCATTATCAATATTGTCTGTTCAAAAGCTTTGAGTATGTTTTCCCAATGTTAGCAAATTTTTATGGTGAAAAGGATTACAGAGGTTCTGCATGGAAAAGGAAAAAGACCCTCTTGCTTTTACCATCATGGCTTTTTTTCTGTCTGTGAGTAGACTGTTTTTCTCTTGGAAGGCCACACTAAAAGGTGTGTTAATCAGAATCCTATTTTCAGTATATATATATATTTTTTTTTCCCCCTAATATATATAAAATGCTAATTAAAATAAAAGACTCTCTACCTTTTGTCCAGCTAAGATTGATGTTTCTTCAGGACAAAACATGACCTATAGTGGCTTGAGTATGAGACAATCAAGGTTAAGAAAATGTAGGTAATAATCACGTTTGAAGCTGCCTTGCTCAGATTTTGTACAAGTCAATTCTCTTCCAAGAGAGATACAGAATTATTTTAATGGGACTGCTGAATGTTTGCTGTATATTTGAAGTGCTTTGTGATGTATTTGAGATACTTTTGTATCTCTGCAGACAATGGTGATGGGTCCAGGACTTTGGCAGCGATTGCACTACAAAATGTTCCTTTTTCCTTTTTGCTTGTCCATCAGTTACACTGATGTAGCTCTTTTATAAAGCTGTGCTGTGAAATGGATCCTGTTTTGTTGAGGTTGTTTGAGGTTTGTTTTGTTTTGTTTAATGAGGATTTGTGGCATATGGCTTTTTGTTTGTGGTTTTGCTTTTGTGTTTTTAAATCCAGGTTAGTTTCTTGACCTGGTTCACAGTGCCGCCTTCTGGAAGTGGTGACAGTACAACGGAAAGGGCAATATTTTGTCATTTGGATTGTGGTAGGGGAGAAAAAGGGGAGGGAGCTTCTTTGGCTCATCCCTGTTTGAAGACCCTGTGATGTCAGACCATTGCATGGGAAATTAAGACACAGTAATTAAAAGAAGTCTTTTCACTTGTACTCAAAAAGTGTTTCTCAAGAATACTTTGCTTTGTGGTCAGAAGAGAATCATATTCAGTTGGCAACTCTGCTATATGAGGCTTTCTGAGTGCCCACAGTATGGTGGGGCATTGGATAATGTGCTAGCTACAGCATAGAGAGAATTCAGCTTCATCTTGGGGCCACTGGCTGCAGATCTGTGAAAACACTTCATGCTGCTTAAATTTTTATGGTTCGTCTTTTTTTTAAGCAATTTCCCACTTAAAGTACTTGGTGTTAATTTTAAAACTTTTTTATACACCCACTTGTGCTGTATTTGAACCATAAGATCTTTTTCTCTTCTGTTTCTTGGTAACATAATGTTTTGGTAGTCTTTCCTTAAGCCTGGAGATTAGGCAGTTGTCAGTTTTTGTTTTGCCTGTCTCAATATCTGTTTCCTAGGGACAAAGTCATCCTGCAGATGGTTACTCCATTTCCATCATCTAACCCTGCAGCATCCATTGAATCTTATTCAGAAAATAGAGCTGTACAATTCTGTTTCTGATTATTTTTTCCCTAGTGTGGGGAGCACGCCTTCCTAATCCTTGCATGAAATGCTTACATACAGATCTTTTTCTTATTACAGCCTTACATACTGTACCCAGACACCGTATTGGCTACGGTGCTTTGGATCAGGAAGATTAGCAGTCTGCTCCTGTAATTTTTGTCAATTCTTTTTCTTAATTAGTGGCTTGAAGGAGGTCTTTAAATTACTTGAAACACTACCTCATAGTTGACGGATGGGCGCTTTGGTCTCAGATTGCCATTATCACTTGGTATTCTCTTCTTTTTGCTTTTCCTCCTTTTCCCTCCCTCCCCTCATCCATCTTCCCTGTAAGGACAAAAATTGCAAGTATTTCTTCTGAGAAATTTAATCACATAAAAAGAATGGCATAAAAATGCTGAGCACCAAAGTGTTGATGCTGCCTTTGCTTGTGTCCATTTGATTATTCACTGAAATAAACCCAAAAAGGTGAAGGAAAGTGGGCTAGTAACTGCTGTCATTTTTTAATCAGTTAATTCTCCCTTTCTTTTGCTGGGAACTAAACATAAAGGAGGAAGGGTAGATTTTTAGACCTTAGAGATGCTTGCCAAGAGTTTTGGAAAAGAGAAGGATTGATATTATGATCTGCTGAAAACTGTTTTTATGCTCTCTTTCACAGTCTAATCCCTCTGATATATGCTTCTTATTATGTGACCTTATTTCCCTGTAACATTTAAATGAACCATTACATACCTGTCAGACTTTAGGCTTTTGAGCAACTGCTGAAAGCAAAAGTGTCTCAGCTTCCAAATTAACAGCAATACTTACCACTTACAGAGTAGTTGAAATCCTAGAAAAGCTGCCTTACTTGTTGAATTTTAACATGATTATGCTTGATGTTTTTGTTCAGAGTGCTTGAATCAATGTGCAGATAATTTATTCAAATTTCTCCTTGCTCTGCTGTTTCCTTATTGTCTGCCAAGGAAGCAGGTGGCTGTTCCCACTCAGCAAAATGGAAATACTCTGAAATATGGAGTGGTGATCTTAACAACTCAAGGTTAATTTGTAAATCAATAATTTGATTCCTTAAGCTATGCTTTCTATTTGCTATTTTATGATAAAATTACAGCTAACTTCTTTCTGTTTAAACAATTAAGTTTCAGCTCTCAGCAAATACATCCAGGTGCTTATTTTCTCTGCTTTGAAATTGATCTTGGGAATTCAAACAGAACAAACCTGTTTCATTGTGCAAACCTTATTTTCAGGCAAAAATAATTATTTGATTTTTTTTTTAATCTATTGGAATGACTGACAAAAATTTTGCTGTGAAGTCAGTACAACCTACACAGAGGTGGTTTCATCAGTAGGGGACTGTAAGCATCCCTTAATAAAGATGTGTTTTCAGGAAATGTAGTAATTTCATTTCCAGGCAGTGCTGATGCTTCTTACTTAGGAGTTAATGGTCATGAGTGGCTGCTTCCTTTGTCTTTTGTTAATTAGACAGTTACTGATAAATCATTATGACAATCATTATGTCCTAAGACAGGGACAGAAGTACTGTCCTGTTAAATGATTATACTTATAAATGGTGTGAACTTTCATCTAGGTTTTGTATTCAAATCTTAAAGACTGAACTTCCTTATTCATAATAGCTTGGTAATTGTCCAAAGGACTCTGTGTGCTTATTGCTATGCCCTTGTTTGTACTTTTCTTTTATAAGATATTCTAATAGATGGCCAGGTGGTTAATGATCAACACATTTCTGTGTATTTTTGAAGGTAGACCTGAATTTTTTTTCCTACAAGTTTTTTAGGTCTAACTGAAGAAAATTTTAGTGTCTCTGGAGGACAAGCATTAGTCCTTTAATTTTTGGAGAATTTGGTGTCTGTTAGTATGCTGGCAAGTGGCTACTTTGGACACAGTTATTCAGTACCATGCTTGTAATGTGTTCCTGCAGAGATCTTAGGTATAGATCAGCAGGATATGCAGTATCCTAAAGAACAGAAGTGCACAGAATGTATTTTGAAGGTACTGATTTTTGGGCTCTTAACTGAGCCCTGCAGTTAAGAATGTGCAGCCTGAATGTAATTAGGTAACTTGTTGGTATAATTAACATGCTCTAAAAATTTTATGATTTTGCTTTGCCTGAGTTCTGGCTGCTGTCTTCATCAACAACTTTTGCTGAAGTAGGTGTGAGTCAAAGTTTGCTTTGCAGAATAAGACTACGTACTCCTTCTGACCCAGGTCTTGGTCAGAGCTCACTTGTGCAGCCATGGAGATAGAGTGAGACAAAACAAGGAAGAAGGACCTTTTATGAAGCCTAGTAACTTCAGATTATATAAACCGGGGTTGTGCAGGTCCACACATAATTTGTCTTTTTGAAATTGCCATTGTTCAACTGTAATACATATGTTATTGTCCATTTCTATCACATATCTTATATAATTCAATATTCTTCCCATTCTTTACTGAAAAAAAGTGTGTATGGGCAGTGGACTTTGCTTTTCAATAGAAACTTTTCTAAAAGCAGTTATTATCTACAGTTATAAACATTTAATTTCCGTCAATCAGAAGGACTTAAAATGATAGAAGTCTCCTTGTTATGTGAGATCATGGGCCAAAGTTCTTTGCTGAATCCGTTGCTAAGTTATACTGCAGAAATATTTTTTTCCTCTGGGGAATATAGGCAGAATAAAGATAAGGTTTTAGTGAATAGGGACTTTCTGCTTACTTGCAAACTTCCTTGTTGATAAGGAGGTTGCAGTTTTTAATTTTTAAAAAAATAATACATACTACCACCACCCCCCTGAAAGCATCAAATTTATGGACACTTAACTTTTTAGAATAAGAACAGTTGTTACAATTTAGATTTGGAGTGTACAGCTTTTGTGAAAAAGAGGAGTTTGAAAGTGCGTTCCAGATCTTCTGGACTGATTTATGTTGTATGTGAAGCTGCTCCTCCACTAGCAATATTTCATGGGAAATTAAAATTGACTGTTTGGCACATTACATTTCTGTGCTTTTCCTAGGCACAAATACTGTAATTGTCACTGAAATACCTTAACCTGCTTTGTCCATTCTGTATGGCACTCCTATTTATCCCAGACCCAGAGGCCTGTGTGTTTGGAGACCTGATCTAATATTGCTTCTTAATGCTTCTACCAAGCTTTCTCTATGAAGTGAAAAACATGAAGGTATGCCATAATTTGGTAATCTTGTTTCTTCTTCAGTGTACTTGTGTGATGTATACTGTTTGTCAGATTTGTGGCTAGGAGTTTAGATGAAATTTGAATATTGTATGTAAATCTATTCTCCTGAATTATTGTTTAGAAATATAAATGTTGCTGTTTCTTGTTTTACAGCATACCTAAATGATTGCAGTTTTTCTATTGTATTGGAAAAACCCCTTGTTTGGGGAGAATTACTTTGTGATACAAGCTTCTGAACTCGGTTTCACTTACAAGCAAAGTTTGCAGGAAGGTTTAAAAAGAGTTTTAACCAAACATTGTTATACAATACATCATATTTTCTATGTGATGTAGTGATAATTACCTGAAACGAGAGGGCTAGAAGGAATTGGGAAATAGCAAGGAAGATAATGAATCAAGTCTTATCTGAAGTTAGCAGGCAGTATTATGACTTAATTCAAATTCTACCATACATGCAGAAAAAATACAAACCACACATAACAAACAAAAAATATTCAGCAAGCAATGATGAAAATAATCAATTATTTACTGTTTTTTTTGTAATGTTAAAATATTTTACCAAGGCAAGTTGCAGTCAAAAGTAATGTGAGTTATTTTGAAAATGGCAATACATAAAGATGCATTTATACAAGTGCAAGACTAAATATTTTACATAACTGTATTTCAATGAGAAGATATACAGTAAGTGCACACTTGATAACACTAAGCAGGCAAAACTTAACGTTAGTTCCATATGCTGTTGTATAGTTCATGCACAGATCTTTCCCAAAGTAAAGAGGCTGTTCCAAATAATTCTTGCTGGGATGAAAAACAGGATGGGTTGCTGGTAAGGGTGTCAGCATGGATGGGGGTCAGTTATAGACATTACTTACTGTAATTTGTGATTGCCGTGGAAGAGGAGTGGCTGTTGGTGTGATAGTAATACTGCTGGTGATTTTATTGGTGGGCTTAGTGGGTAGGCCATTAGCTAGTGCTGGAGTTCTGTTGTCTTGCACTGCATTGCAAGGGCTGATGGGCTTGGAAGTGGTGAGAGCTTGGACATAAGGACTTCCTAAATGAATGTGGATTTTGTTATCCTCAGTAGTTATTACACTTGATCCTGTACTGTTAGATCTCTGAAACTGCCACGATGACTGCCTGTCTGGGGATACTCTAAAAACAGCATGCTTGGCTCCCATTTCCAAGGGCTCTGAGGAGAGTGTTTGTTCCTGAGAACTTGAGCCAGGTAAAGCCAAAGGGGACATTGTTCTTTCAGGAGTTAAGGAACCACATGATTCAGGAGTTTGAGATCTTGCAAAAGTAGTAGTCATAGTAATAGGAGAAATTACATGCTCTGGGGTCACGTAACCTTCTCCTGCTTTTGATTTTACAGGTGTTAAGGAGGCGTTTTGAATAATGGTTATTCTTTGCTTTGGAGTGCCACAGTTGGGTATAACTGCTGTGCTTGTGTAGGAGTGAGAGCTTTCAGTGGTAGGACTGGTTATTTCAAGGGTTGCTGTGTTCTGTCCATGGTCTGGAGTTACTTTTATGTGAAGGGGTTGGCCAGGTGTGTGGCTTAGCACTAGATCTCCAGTCTGTGCACAGTTTCCGTTTTGCTTTGTGTGTATCTTTCCATTTTGAGGATGGCTCTCTCTGGACTTCATCCAAGGGATCCATAATTTTTTGTTCGCGGCATTTGCGGTGGATGAGTTGCTTTTGAAAGACACTGTTTGTTCCTCCTCATTATCACTGTCTTCATAGAGCTGCCCATTTATGACCGTTCGTTCTAAAGGCATGAGGGTTTTGTAATCAGGTGGTTCACTGTCTGCTGGATCTGTTTGGATTTCTTTAGAAAAAACTTGCACATCTGGAATTTTCTTTCCATTGAGACCGGGCCTGATGTTCTTGCTGAAGGATCTGTACCTCTCCAGTTCTTTTGTGAGGCTTTCCATTTCTCTTGCTAGCTCCCTGTTTTTGTTTTCTTGCTGGAGGAGTTTCTTCTGTAAGACTGTGTGATCACCTCGCAGGTGACAGATTAGGTCTTCTGTTGCCACGTATTCATGAACTTTCTCTTTCAGTGCATCTACTTCTCTGGAAAGGTGACTCGATTTAGCTTCCTCCTCTTTGAGTCTCTTAAAAAGGCGCTCCTGATTGGATTCTGCTTTTTCTGTTAATTTATACCTCGCCAATTCCATTTTCACAGCCTCCAACTCCTCTGAGAGGAGCTTGGCTCTGTCCTGTTCACTGACGTATTTTCGTTCTAGTGACTCAAATTCATCTTCAGTTTTCATAAGATCATCTTCTACTGACTTCATTTCGTTGAGCTTCTGCTTAAGCCTCTCAACTTCTTGAGAAAGCTCTTTGATTATGTTGTTTTCTTGCTGCAAGGAGGTGCTAGATTTAGTACTCTCCTTACGTTTACTTTTAAGAAACTCTTTTTCAACATCTTCCAGAGACTGAAGTCTTTTACTTAGAATATTCACTTTGGAAACAAGATCACTTCCTTTCTCCTCTTCTGCTTTGAGTTTGTTTTTCAGTTCATCTCTTTCTTTTGTAACACTGGACATTTTTTCCTCTGCATCAGATTTCGATTTCAGTGCCTTTTTACTTTCCTCCATCAGCTTTTCTGTAACTGACATCACTTTATTTTGTTCCACCTGAAGCTGAGAAGTTGCAGCTTGCAGCTTTTCTTCTGTTTGCTTTATTTTTTCACCCATAGTTTTTCTTTCATCCACAAGCATCACTGTTAAACTCTTCAGCTTTGTTAAATCTTCTTTAAGTGTAAACTCAGTTTTTTCTAACTTGCTTTCAATTGCTTCAAGCTCGCCAACTCTAGCTTTTAAACCATCAAGCTCATGGGACAACTGCTTTGTTAAAATTTTTTCTCTTTCTAGGTTGCATTTCAGGGAGTAACATTCCTGTTTACTCCTGTTGAAAGCATCTTCTAGTTTCTCCAGCTCCATAATTCTTTTATTAAGTTTATCCACTTCCCCTTTAAGGTTCTTGCTCTGTGATGCTTCTTTTTCTAACTTTCTATTAAGTTCTCTGCACTGATCTTCCATTTTTGTAAGTTCTTCATCTTTTCCTTCCATGTCTAGTAGTCGTTTCCGTAGTTCTTCTACTTCAGTCATAAGTGCAGCATTCCCGCACTCTCCCTTATTAATCTTATCCCTTAGGTCTTGCAGTTCTTCTTCTGCTTTTCGTAAAGATTTGTTGGTCTCTTCCAGCTCATCAATTTGCCGGCTGAGAGTCGTTAATTTTAGCCGGAGCTGGCGATTCTGACTGTCTTCATTGGTTAGTTTGGCCATCATTGCTTCTTGGTCTTGGGAAATCTTACTGCTCTGGGAGTGAATTTCAGCCTCCAGCCTGCTGGATTTCTGTTTCTCTTCTTGAATTTTTGCTTCAGGAGAAGTCAGCTTTTCATGTGCTTGTTCTGTAGAAGTGGTTAATTCTTGAATTTTTTTACTTTGTTGATTCAACTGCTCGGTGAGTCTTTGCTGTTCATCCACCACCATTAAAGCAAAGGATTTCAGCTTAGTCAATTCTTCTTTCAGTTTAGATATTTTCTTGTTGTTTTCCTTTTCTTTTTTTGCCTGATATACTGTCTCTTGTTCAAGAAGCTTTTTCAGTCTGTGGGAGGAAATAATATTGTATTTTGAAGCCATTTTAGTGGGCATTTAAAAACACACTTAAAATAGTATGACATTTCTGCCAAATGTCCATGAACATCCACTTGCATCCACAAGCAGACTTCTCCTTGAAGCATTATTTGGAAGTGCCCACTGGCCTTACTATTCAGAAGTTCTTTTGTAATGAACACTTCAGCATGATCCTGATCATTTAGACTTAGCAACTTCAGTTATTGTGCATCTTTAATTACATTTTCAACTTTTGACAGGGATCAGTGCAACAAAACTATTTTGTTATTCTGCACTGGAACTGCACTTCCCTCAGCTGTTTGCTGAGGCTAGGTATGTGCGTGCAAGCTTTGTTTGGTTTTTTGTGTTGTGCTTTTTTTTTAAAGAAATGTGATTATTATAATGCTTGAGAAATTAGGTCAGTGCAGCCTTCAAGGGCAGATATAATTTACAGCATCATAAAACTCCTAGCTTTGTCACTTATAAACCATCCTGATATTTAACAGTCAAACCTTAAGGACATTTGAGTATGTGAAGGAAATGTAGCCACAGTGGGCAGTTAGTCAGGCTGCCTAATGTGAATTCCTAAGCAGCACACCAGAGCAAAATGAGCTAAGTCTGTCCTTAGTGAAAGTGCAGGCCTTGTGACTTCATATCAAACACACACACACACACACACACAAATGCAGTCAGCAGATAAACAGGTATTCAGTTGTGCCTTTTGAACTTCACAAAACCCAAATGTCTTAATGTGTGTTAGGCCTGGATTTGTAGATGTGCCTCAGTGCATCCCTGCTTTTACACTATTCTTGAAGGTTTTCATGATGATTTTCCAAAATTAGTTTTACAAGCTTATGTTAATACTCAGTCTTTATTGGGATGCAACATACTTAATTAGCAAGAGACTTGGGATATGTGCCTTTGTTTATGTAAGATCCTAAGAAACCTCCCAATACCTCAACTTCTTAGGTTCTTTTGTGGACTTTTCTTTGCCAAGGAGATGCTTGTGGAGTTCGTCTAAGATATGATTAGGTTTGGCCAGCACATATGCCTCCTTTCAATTACATTTTTCCTACAGTCAAGGTAAATATATTCTGGTACTAAACAAGAATCTGAAAAGCCTAGGTTGAAGTAATAAAGAATTAGAATTTGTATGTTGTTCATAGGAATGGTACAGACGCAGTTGTGTAGATCATGTGAAGGAAATGACTTGGTTATCAAGACTGTACTTGTACAAAATGACTGTTTAAGCACCCATTAAACCTTATTTTTCCCGCTGTGGAATATGATGACGGCTGTCTAGAAGTTGCTGCTGAAGCACAGGATTTCTATGCTGGAACATTTGTCTGGGGTCACTCTTGTGATGTCCATGTCCAAGTGATGAGTCTTTACAGCTTCCCACTGACAAGTTGCTGTTGCAGTCTCCCTTTTAGTTCAGGAAGAGCTTAGATAAGGGCCTCCTTTGCACAGCTATTAATTGGCTGTTGACTGACTGAAGACATCTATTCCTGGGCAATAGGCTGCCTCAGCAGCATCCCCTTTGGAAGCAATGTAATTTTCCTGCATAGAAAGGAAGCCCTCACCATTGTACTACTGTCCACCAGACTTGTCTGATGGTGGTGATGTTGTATAGAATTCCATGACAATAAAATTTCTTAAAACATCTTCATAGTCCCTACTGTTTCTGTTCTAGTGCCTAAGTTGCACTATGTTGAATGTAATAAAATGCTTTGTATGAAAAATTAACAGAATGGGAAGTAGCCATAAACATGAAAGACTTTGAAGCAGTCACAAATTCTGTACAATAGTCAATGAACATAATGGGGGAAACAGATATGAAAATGTATAAATGGAGAGGGAGAGGGTTGTGAAATGAGTTTGAAGGAGTGCTGCTGATTGACAGAACAAATAAATGGGGGGAGGACTGCACCATCTCAAAGGCAGCTTTTTAGTGTGCTCATGGTATATAAACTTTTGTCCCCTTTTCAGTGCTACTTTCAGTTCCAATTCTTTTCAGTGTAAAATCTTCCTTCCCTCCCCACCCTTGTCTCTGAATGCTTTAGTAGTGAAGTTCAATTGATGATTTACCGTTGCCATAGCTTTAAAACCATAACAGAAGCACAACTAACAATTTCATTTGGAATGAACTCAGGTTTTGTGTGTGCATGAAGTTAAGACATACTAATATGGTTACTTGGACTTACTAGCACTTGATTTATTTTAGCTTGCTTCACTGTAATTTATTTTTTTAAGGCAGATTTAGCTGTGGTCATTAATACCTTAGGTAATCAGTGTTTTACCCAACACTTCCATATTAACTAGTTGATATCTCTCTGGCTAAATGAAAGTCTTAATGATCCAGGAAGTCATGCCTCTTACATTGCTCTGGAAAGAAGCTCTTAGGCCAAATAGTAACAGCCAATTGTAATCTTCATAGAGATACTGTCTAAATTTTTTATGATTCAAGTAGATGATTGTGCATAAATAATAAATAAAATAAGTTGACAATCAAGTCAAGTCTGATGAAGTCTGTGTTGCATGGGCTACTTGAACAAAAGTCCCTTTGTTACTGGTACCTGGATTGTTACGTAAGGATTTTCAAGAGAGTCTCTTTCTTTGGTCATGCCAAAAGACTTTGGGTATTTAAAAATTATGCCTTCATTCAAAAGACAAAGTTCAGTTTTAACATTCAAACAGATTCACAAGCAAATATTTGTAAAAACTGAGATCTCTTTCATTTTTAAAAAATACTTCTATAAAATCACTTGATTGAAGTTAAGAGTATAGCTCAGCAACTAAGAGTTAAAGGATTTTAATGTGTTTCTAGAAAGAAAAAATGAATGTATTAAGCCTGGTATATTTTTTGATACTGTGTCATTAAGATTTTTCACTTGCTTTTGGTAACTGTATGCTTGGTTATATATTCCTATACAGAAAATCCCTCAACACTGCTGAATAGATAGTGATTCCTTGGGTAAAGATTGATATTGTAAGAAGTCAACTGGGAGTCTGTTAATATTTGCAAAGAATTTTCCTTGGCTGCTGGGTTCCTGTTTCATGGTTCAGTAGGTCACAGTGGCTGTGTCTGCACATATGCACTTAGGACTGGAAGAGGACCCTAAAATGTTTGGGGGTTTTGGTGTTGTTTGCTTGTGTTCTTAAATTAACTGCTTAATTTTGGTCAGGGCTTTTTTTTGGAACCTGAGTTCTGTGGGTCAGTGCTTGGTTATGTATATCATCTGAATTAAGAAGTCATGTGCTTGAAGAAGTGCTTTGACTGATAATAGCACTTAGTGATTTTGGTGACAGGGTAAAAATACTTTGTGTTAACTTCATCCAAAATACTGTCTTCCTGAAGAACAGTATCCAAAGTATATGAGAGAGCAATTTTACTGAAAATATGCAAGGGTCAAAAAAGTTGGCTTAAATAAATAATAACTTTTAAAAAAGAACAGACACTCCCCTATCCAATAAAATATTTTTACCATTTTCTTTGCCAGCTAAATTTCATGATCGTGTAATTTTGTATTAGGCAAAGGTAGGTATATAATTTAGACAAAGCTTTTACACAGCTCTAAGCAGTTGACTTCACAGGACTGCATCAATCCTTTCTGAATTGAGGCCAGCAAAAAATTGTTTTTATGAGCATGACTGATAGGTAGTTAAAGAGAGTCAGGGCAGTGTCTTATTACTTCAGAGCTTCTGTTATAAATTATTGCTTTATTGTGGCTTAATACTGTACTTACTTGCAATACCGGTTAACTGCTCCTTTATTTCCTGGAAGAAATTGTATTTCTCAGCTCTCCTCTGTTCATTGTTCTTGTTTCCCTCAGTGCAGGCTACAGCTTCTTGGTGTTAACACCATGCATTCAATTGTGTTGTCTTGTTTTTCTTCATTTTTTCCAAGTGCATATAGCTTCAGCTACACTACATTATATTTGGCAACATAATGACTGTATTCTCTACCAGATGTGGACACTCCCATAAGAGTTCACTGTCATGGTGTCATGTCATAACATTTTGTCTTTAAGAGGGACTTTCCATTTTCCTAGGGTGACCTGTATTACATGGAGATTGTTTAATTTATGTTTTTACAGAATTCTAAGGGGACGACTTTTCATTTGAGTTTCACAGAAACCAAAGAAAGTACAGGAGACTGAGATTGCAACACTTCTGTTTTTTAATTTTTTTAGTTTGTTCTGTAATGTGTTGTTATTCTTTGAATAATAAGAATAAAAATTATGATTTTTTTTTGTTTGTTTTTTTAAGCAATGTTGTAGTGGTAACTTTAAAAAGGCTGTCTTCCAAGGATGCAAGTGAAATACATACTGGTTTGTAAACCTCAGGTTTTGTCTTTCCTCTCCAGTGTTGTGGAGTTTTTAATGTACATATTGTCAATATCTGTATCAGACCATTCTTCAGAAATGATAGTGATTTTTAATTTCTGTGATTCTTTTTTTTTTAATCATAAAGATACATATTTTTTACTAGGTCAGGCTCTTTACCCTTCCACAGATGAAAGACATGGTTTATGAGAGGTTCTACAGATTATTACACAAGGGAGATGTACTTCTAAAGTTTTTGGACATATGCTTGAATTTCCCCTGGTACAAAGCAAGTAAAAGCTTTGAGCTGAAAGCTTTTAAATGTGGATGAAGTCATGCCTCTTCTTTTGAGGCACTCTTCCCAGTTAGCAATAAGACATGGTCTGGCCTTTAATAAGAGAAGAAACATGCTTCATCATTTCTGGTAAATCTTACAAGTTGTTGTAATTTTTTGACACCAGTGCAGTTACATATTTATTTTTGTAAGAAAGCTAGTCTGTGCCTTCCACAGTTCATTGAAACAAAATTTGTGTTTGTTAACATATTTCTGGTCTTGGGATGGCTATGCATTTTTTAAATTTTTTCTTTTCCTTTGCCTACAGTTCTATTTATCGATGAGCAGTTTTTATGAAGACATGTTACAGCTTTTTTTATGGCTCTCTATTATCTTTATTAATGCTTCTTTTTCTCCTGTCATAAAGAAAGTCAAAAGCCTTTGAAATTACAGCAGCAACAACATACCATAGCTGTTGTGTAATCTGCTGGCTTCATCTGAATCAGTCAGCACTTCCCAGCAGAATGTGAATACTTATTTTAAAATTTGTTTTCCATTACGTTAATTTACATCTGTAAATTTCAAAGAATTCGTTTATGCTAGGATACAAACCTCCGCAAAGGGTGTCTCAGCTGCAAGAGACTGTGTAAGGCAAATTTCCCAATAAGGAAATTTATTTTATAAAATGAGAACTTTTAATGAGGGGGGTGTGAGTTCTTATTACTCCACAGAATATCACAAAGTAATTATCGTTTTATCTGATGCTTAAAATGCTGACTTGCTTTACAAGTCTTAATAAAAGTCACAGAAGATGAATGGTATTGCCAGTTCTGGGTTAATGGGCAAAATTTGGCATGGATAACCAGATGTATTTAGCTATGATGCTGAGTAAACATATGTAGGTAATGCTTTAAAAAATGAATTATTCTGGAACACTGATGTTGTTTGTGACCATGATTTCACAACTACTAAGCTGCTGAATATTCTTACTGGTGATACAGGAATATTTGCACTCATAAATGTTAAAAAATCCAGGGTAAAATCGGTGACAGTAAATGGTGGGAGAAACTTTTAACAAATTTATATTGGTTAATTTAAGATTTAAGACCGGATTAACTTCCAGTTCAAGCAATTTTACTTCAGCACTAAAATCCATTTTTGTTTTATTATGAAACCTCAGTTTAAAAAAAAAAATTTCTATCTTGAATTACATTCTTTCCTTATCTAGACGTTCTTGGAAGTCACGTATCAAAACATCAGTCTTGTGTAGAAAGCATTAATGCTTTCTGTGGCAGTAAGGATTTGAATGTCAGTGTGAAAATTATGAATTCTGATGTTCATTTTTAATCTTCTAATGGCAACCATCTACAGTGTTTGAGATTATGATAGGGAGGTGGGAGTGAAGAAGACGCTGTCCTATTAAATTGTTGGCAGGTTTTTGGTTTGGTTTGTTTTTTGACTTGACTGTTTATCCTGAAAACATTTTAAATGAACACTAACCTGAGAGGACCATAATATTAATGGGCTTTACTTGAAGTTAGCCTTAAAAACTCTGGGTCCCAGCATTCAGCTTATTAGAAAACACGGCACAATGAATTGTGAGCTGGACTCTGATGTGTCACTGCTTTTGAGATGCACTCTGCTTTCTTCTTTCCTCTTTCTAGATTAACAGCTATTTCAGGTGTTCTTTGAAGTAATTATCTATTACTGTTGGCATTTCAATGCCATATGATTCTGCAGCAGCATGACTTAATCCTGTTCTATTCTGAATCTAAATACCTCTATAAGGTAACCAGCTCGCAGGAACAGCACTTAGGTTTTGTTAGTTAGTAATTCAGGATTTTTTTTTTTTTTATATTACCATAGTGCATATTCACCACCTTCCCCTTCCTCCCCCATCTCTCTCAATGTCTCCCACCATACTGCCTGTAAAGTCAAAAATAAAGCCAGTAATTTCAGATGCAACACCAGAATTTGGAACTCTTCAAATTTACGTCAGCCAGCAAATTATAGTTTTGCAGATGGAAAGCTTTCTGAAGGAAATGGAAAGATGAACCACAAGAGATGTGGTATAGGGGTCAAAGCAACAAGACTGAGGCAGAACTTTTCAGTTACTAATCCAGGTCCTGCTTCTGTCTTGTCTTCATCTTTAACAAGTGAAATTTTGTGCCTGATCCTCAGATTTATTAAAATGGATAAACAGTGTTAACTTACTGTAACAGATTTTGAGAACTATTATTAATCTAAATAGGTTTTAATTGCAGTAATTACACAAAATAAACCAAGACAACTACTATTTTTTATAATTTGTGATTTTTAAACAACAGTGTCATTGAAGTAATTTGCATTTGATATTTGATGTTATATGCTAGCAAATTAAATTGACGGGAGAAATGTGTGTCTTTATGAACCTGAGTTTTGTTTTAAGTGCATACTTTAAGCGTTATTCCTGGTAGAATGTTACTGCTTGACCACAGTTACTGAGCTGTTTTTAAAATCACCAATGTGATAAAACACTCAGTACTGCAGAGATAAACAGGTCAGGGCTTAATCCACCCCTTACCCTGTGGGCAGGTGAATGGGTTTGCATTTTCTATTCAGAGTGTCAGTACTAGGAACTGATAACGTTGCAGCCTCCTGCTAGGATTTACCAAGTGAAAAACTGTTACAGGAGTTAACTCAGTGCCTGAGAACTGTCCTTTGGAGCCCTGCCTGTCTTCACCCTCACTCCCCATGGAAAGATTAGGCACAAACAAGAGAGTGCAACTTTCCCAAGTTGTGGATACTTCTGGTCAGGCTGCTACTAGACTGATGATCCCAGCCACAATGTGTTTGGATTGTGTAAGGCAAATACTACTCTGCTATCACTGCTATGCTGTGTTTACTGTTGCTGGAAGAGTAATATTTGGAGGTGTGAGTTTTTGTCTTGGCTATTTACTCTGCATCCTTCAGTTGACTGAGGAGTTTGCAGAAGTTCTGGTTCTCTGAATCAGTCAGTTGCTTCAGCTCGGTGTAAGTTTGTAACCCTTAAGTCATATTTTTACACTTCAGTTTAATGGCACTGTCTTATATTAAGAGAACAGTTTTGAGTTTTCTTTAAGTAATTTCTATAGATAAATCCTGTGATTTTTTTTTTTCTAATTCTGTATGTAACATCATAGTGTATGTAACATCAAGGAATGTTTTTAAGTGGGCACAGGTGGGGAAAATAGGTGCTGTTCTGGTATTTCATGCACCTGAGGCAGTGCTGGTGCTGCTGTCTTGTCCAGAATTGGGCATAATTGTGCAAGGATCTAATTTATACAAACTTTTTTAAACTTCAATTAGTTAATATTTTTGGTATGGCAGAAAATGGCACTCAGCCACATCATGTTACTCAGAGGAGACCGGTTAGTCGTAAATGTCATTTTCCCATAACATTTACAGGAACTGGATGTTCCCTAAAACAATTTTAACACACATTTTATATAAAAATAAATGTCCGGGGCTGCATTTTCATCCATGGGCAGAGTAGGCACTGTGCCTATCTCTTATGCTAACCATGGCCTTATATTATCAGTCATCAGCAGTGGTAAAATTTAGAACTTTCCATACTGCCCTGCTCACTTAGTCTTTTGAACTGAAGGCATCCTACTCATGCTGCCAGCCCTGGATAAGCTGCTCAGAGGCCTCTTGCTTCTAGACAGGTGGAACTTGTCTGGAAACTTTAATATGCACTCTTCATGCTCAGTGTACAAGAATTTATGTGCTGAAATTGTGATTTAAATGACATGGATTAAACATGGTAAGTTAAATAAAGATACTTTAGTACTGAGTAGCACTGGTAGGGAAGACTGAGAGTTTGCCAGTAAGTGGAAGAATAAGGCTGGTTGTAAACAATTAGACAAACATTCCTCCGAAATTATAAAGGTATGGTATCACTGCTTTGCAGGAGGATTCAAATTCCATTACTTCTTGAGAGTTCTGTTCTGGTCATACCCATAAATCTTTATTATATACATACATCGTCAGACAAAAGTAAGCGCTTTTTCTGGTGTGCTTATTTCCTGAAGAAGCTCTGTGAATGTGTTTAATAAACTCGGCTTGGGTGGCACCCCATTTCTTCTTTTTTGTCAGAAAACTTAAATCTTAATTGTTACTGCAAATTTAGCTTGAGGTATTTAAATTTTCCTTGATGCTAAGTTGCATGACGCAGTGCAGTTGAGGCTTTTATCAGGTTTGCTAATACAGTTGCATTTTTTTTCTGGTAGCCAAGGCTGTAAGTAATAATGTTAACAGCAGTAGCATTAATATCAAACAGAAGTTCATTTTGAAGCTAAACATGCATCTTTTCCCATAGACCTGCTAATGTGAGGGGGTCCATTTTCTCTAAGATGGGCTTGGCCAGCATTTCATGTTGGAGGCACAGGTGAGAGAGATGGTAGCAATGCATTGTGGCAGGGTTAACTAGCTGAACTTCAAAGCTACAAGTGATGAAGAATCCTGCTAGTTTCCTGGTTTTCACTCTGTGACCTTTGGAAATGGTATTGGAACTTTTCCTTATGCATTACAAATTGCTTCTGCATACAGTTCTAGGTACTGAGCCTCTATAGCTCTGGTGACTTAGTGACCTGGCAGATAATTCATTTTCTTGCTATCTGTTGTAAACCTGCTAAGTGTTTGAAAGTTGCATCTTCTCTTCTCTCAAAGAAGTTCTGGCCACATAGACCTGGGTGCATTTGGTGAATTATCTAAAGGTGCAGCATAGATGCATATTTTGTCTAAAACATGTTAATCCTGAGCAAAAGTGATGTGGTTCAGCATTTAAATTTACATGGTTTCTCCAAACTCATCCTCTTCAAAGAGGACTAACACATTGTTTTAGATTACAGGACAGGAAGCTACACTGGAGACCTAAAGATGATAGTTTGAGAATTTTTTTTAATAGTTATAGTTCTAACCAAGGTTTACTTCACAGATTTAATTCACAGTTCAATAGCAAATGATAGTTTAAGTAGCTTCTTCACCTGTGATGAACTGTTTAGCTGAAGAACGTCTTTTACTCTCAGGTCTGTTGATTATGATGTGTTGAAGTAAGATTTTTCCATTTTTGTACAGCCTTGATTGTTCGCTGTGTTAAAGATCAAATACCCTGCTTAAAAGAAGTTGGATCCTTTAGTTGTATGTCCACTCAGAGTGCCAATAGCAGTGTTTAGGGTGATTGTGGTGTTTTGGGTTTTTGAGCTACTTGCATGTGTGTTCAGCAGCTGGAGTAACTTCCTTGCTTTGTAAAATAAATGTTTTTCTCTTTCCTAGGGAAAAAAAACCCTAAATTGTTGGGATGAAAAAAGTGGATTTAACTAGTTCTAGCATTTCTGTGATCAATGATTTCTTAAACTCTTTTAAAATTGGTCTGAGCAGTCTTCCTAAAGCCAAAAGAGATAATTACTTTTTCCATCTTTAGTTATTTTCCAGTGTTCTTTGCCTTTCAAAAACTGTCATAGGAAGAAGCTTTTTTAGGAAAGGGCCAGAGTCACGTGCCTGTACGCTTCCCTTGTGCCTTCATATGAAGACTTTGAGTTCCTTGTTCTTTAAGGAACTGTGAATCCATTTGAACATTCTGTGCCTTGTTAGTGTACCCCAAACTGATTTATAACTCAGTATCGTTATGTGACTACATTTGGCTACATGCCCTACTTGATCTCTTCCCTTGCCTCTTGGCTGATGGTCTGTGGTATTCAGGTTATAGTTTCTTGTTTCAGATGTCACTGAAGGAGATGTAGCATGCTTTCATGTACAGTATGTTTCTGATGTAATACATTTTAGCTTTTATCATTAATTTATAATGTGGTTTCAAATGCTGAAAATAAAGGAGTTCTCTCTAGCAGAACTTGCAAATTGTTTAGTTAATTGCTTTTATCTAGACACGTGAGAGGGTCATTTACAAGATATAAAATGTTACCAATGTCAATTTCTGACTCCTCCTACCCAGTTAATCCTGACTGAAATAGGAAAATTTTGCTATTAACAGAGATGACAGCAATCCTATAGAGCTCTAGGTGGTGGGTGGGACCAAAGCAGAGGCAAGAAGATCCTTTCCAAAGTGGCTGCTCCTTTTTTATCCCACGGTACATTTTCCTCCCTCCTCCTTTGTATAGGTTAGCAACGTATGTAAGCTTGATTATTCCTGTCAGCTGTTTGCTGCTTTGCCGAAAGGGAACCAGTGTGTGAATCTCCCCGCAGAAGCCTAATAAGCATTCTCCACCGGTTGGTGTCGTCCCCGCACCACCCTCCCTCGTAGGCAGCTATTTGTCATCTGGAATTGGCCTGTAGTGAAGCTGTTCTTGCTGACTTCGCTGCAGAGGCTTTCATCCCCCTGCTCTGCTTACTCATATGCATACAAATGAAGGTGCTCATTTATATATCAGATATGTCTTTAGAAACACAGATTTTAGAGGTTTTAGGGCTGCCAAGGTTCCTGGTGGCCTTTTCATTGAAGACAATTCAATGTTTAGTTTGGGAATTTAGTTTTTGGCTGCTAATTAAAAAACTTTTTTCTTTACGTGAAAGAGTATATAGTAGTATTTTGCAAGTTAAGAAAAATGTTTCAGATTTAAGCATTAACACTTGAGCATTGCATTTTTTTCCCACACATTCCTACATCCAGGTTAGTGTGTTCAATACTGGGTTTCAGATATTTAGATTAGGGATATGCTGCCCCTGGTGTGGCATTGTTACACCCTCAGGTTCAAGTGACCAATATAAATCACTTTCCTTTTTTTTGGTATGACATGTTATTGGTAACAGAATGGCTTTTCTGAGGTGTAGAATGTGCTTGACCAGGGGGTAGCATTTTGAAGTTGAAAACAAAAACAACTGTGGCATTTATTAGGCTTCTTCTGAGAAACCTCTTTATGGCTAAGTAGAATAGAATCATGTTTGGGAATGTGATGGGTGATGTTAGTTTCAGATAGGCCAAACTTACATATGATAAAATTTTCTGATTTTCTTCATAATTAGACTTAATGACTGAAAGCTGTATAAATTGTACCAAAAAAAGATCAAATCCATTGAAAGCTGACAGAATTCAGTCAGCTTAAACTTAACTCTTAGATAGTTTTCTCCATGTGCAAAAATTCAATGTGTAATTAAAATGTGGGTTTTATGAGTGCATTACTTTCTATTTTTACGCAGCCAGTTTTATGTGGTTTTTTTATGGCAGTAGCTTCATGCTGCTTCATTTCAGTTTTTAAAATTTTTCTTCATTCCCTCACTCTGTCATTGCGATAGTTGCTATGCAAACACTAGATAAGCTTTGTGTCTCTCATAAAAAAATAACAAAGTTTTAACTCAGCTGTCTGCAATGAATTTGAAAGAAAATGCTTTGAATATTAGGTTTAAGGCAGATTTTAAGAAACCTATCCATCATTTAAGTGCAATTGTTGTGTTGCTTCCCAGGCCTTTGGAAATCTATAAAGGACAATGACGTCTGATGTATTGTTTAACATTCCTGACGTGTATGCAAGATGAGTGTTCTTCTTGTCAAGAGTGGATTTTTTCCCATCCACGTTTTCAGTCATGTTCACTAGAGCTTTGTGTACCCTACGTACATCCATAAAGCTGCTGTACATCCATAAAGCTTTGGGAAGTTTGGGCATGAGCAGAGGTAGCTGTGGATCTGATTTCTCAGCTTCTTTGAGCATGCAGCATGAAGCAGAATGGCTCGAGTTCTGCTGCTCTACCTCAGCAGCCACTCTCTGGTGGTCATCTGCCCAGCCTGAGGCTGAAGTCAAGCAGCTGTGTTACATCATCATCATGTACATGATGAGCTGCAGCAACAGGCAAAAAGTCCATGCATTTATCAGCTTGAATGACCAAGGTTAAAGTTTTGAGTTGTATGGAAATGTTGTGTAGCAAGGTTGCGTTAAACTTTCACCCCCAATATTTCCATATTGCTATTAAAGGAGGGTTCTGTGATGATGTTGCTGGGTGTGCATTCATTGTTTGCATGAACATTCACCTCTTCACAGTCACATCAGCCCTGGTGAGGAACTACCTTGGGAGGTGTTTTTTGTACTGGTTTTAACTGGTGGCTACAGACTGCCTCAGAAAATCTTCAAATACATTCTGCTAGAAATTGTGAACACTGGAGAAGTGAGCTGTAACTGCCTGAGAGAGCTCCTTTGGTGCATCGGAGTGAGTGCAGCTACTGAACTTGAGCAACATCATAGTGCACTGGACGTGCAATCAAAGTGATTTCTGTCTTGCTGACAGAAAACACAGCAAACCTCAAAATCAGCATAATGTACTGAGAGGTGTTAAGAGTCAAAGTGTCCATTACTTCACTTAAATCACAAGACTGGGCACTATATTTAGAATTTTTCAGCAGTGATTTTTACCTTCTTGGAGCTGGGTAATACAGTTTAGTGAATGGTTGAACTAATCAAGCTTTCAACTACATCAGGAAGCTCAACCTAAACCCTAAGGGTGCCACGGCAGAATCTATTCAGTATAGATTGAAAACCCTAAGCAATTAAAAATTATTGCTAAGACACAGTTTCTAATCAACTTGGTGACAAGATAAAGTGTTGAGGAAAACTATTAAAGAGACAAAACTAGTTTTATACAATGGTTTTTAAAGATATGCCTTCCTACATTGTAAACTCCTTAGGATACTCTGACTTAGATATTTTAATTGCTTTTTTAATGAACTTTATTCAGGTAGTACCACAGCAAGGATTTGAGAACAGCTGCTCGTAGGAAAGGTCCAGAGGAGCTGTAGTTGCTCAGTTGCCCATGCCAAAGTATGTGTGGTAAAGAATTTCTCCTGAAGAAAAGTAGCAGTTTTTTAAGGTCTACCACAGAGGGGAAACTAATCGGGAGTAAAACCAGGCTTTTTTTTTAATCCCATGACAAGTGCAAAATTAGTAATTCATCATAGTATTAGGTAAATAGTATGAAATTCTGTTGCTCAGCACAAATCAAGAAATAATATGATTTTACTACTACTGATGGGGAATAGAAACTACCCCTTGTCTTCTGGATCAAATCTCTAAAAATTCTGCTGTCAGCAGATGTTTGTCAGTGGAGGAAAGGGAAGTGACGGGAAAGGAACAAAGGGTCAATGCAGTTTGATAGGAAGTTGACTTTCATTTCTGGAGGATATATTTGTTCTTATAAATGTTTTCACATTGGATGCTGTGAAAATTACTATAAAAAGAAATTTAGATGAAGAAATACAATTGTTCAAGACTGAGTTATGTTATGATTCTTTTCTTTCACTGTCTCCTTTTAATTAATAGAAGCTAGCATTTAATCACTTAAAATTAGGAATACCGATCAATTAATACCCAAAATATGTTAAGAAATCTGAACTAATAAAGGAGTGTAATAGAGAGGTGGGGGAGAGAAACAGCAGAGACAGTTTAATCATTATACCTCCATCTAATTATTTGGAGTTTTACCAGTATAAATGAGAGCAAAATTGGTTCTGTAAGTATTAAGTGAAGAATGTTTTCTTTTTAATCTGAGGAAGACAGACTATGAGAAGTACAGTTCTGGCTTTTGATAGATGTTATGATTTGTTTTAGGCTAGCAGTATTCAGAGTACAGATAGTACTTTAGATACTGCTAAAGCAGTAATCAGTGATAGAAGTCACCCTTCTTTGTTGGATTTGGATTTAAATTGTCTCTTACCTATGGGGAGATTTTTTCTTTTTTCTACTTAGTGCTTTTATCAAATTTATTGCATGCATAGCATTCCTGTTAATATTTTTCCTTTGCCATATTGTAGTCTTTTGACTTCTTCAGCTCATCCTTTCTACTCAGATAAACTTTTTGAAGACTGTCACTTAACTTTGGTTCCTAACACATCTGTTCATAACTTAGCTAAGTTTTCTACTTCATAACTTGACACTGGCTATTTAGAAAGCTAAGCAGTAATTTTTAAACTGGGAGGACTCTGCAGATATGACAGAATAGTGAGCAGAAGACTTTCTAAGGGGCTCAGGATACTGATATGGGGTATTGTTTTTGTACTGTGAAATTACATTTGTTCTGGTTGCTAGGATTCTTTTCATTCTATACGTACACTATACAATGCCCTCTTCCCTGATTCTCTCAACAGAGGTATAAACTTTGCTTGTTACAAAAAAGAATATGTTGGAAACGTGGATGTGACTTTTATCTAGTTGCCAGGTTAATAATACACAAATACCTGAATTATATTTGAAATGAAATGTCTCTTTATATTTACATTTTTAGAAGCATGTTGAAAATAACTGCTTCATATTTTCTCCATGTTTAAAGCAAAAAAAAAGTTATGAAAAAGTTCACAGAAGATATTTTGGCTCAGCCTCTAAATCCGTGTATGCATGATACTACAACAATGCATCTGTTAGTACCAGCTTTGATTTTTCCTAACTATATAATTGAACAAGGATTTTGCAGGATTTAAAACATCAAATAAATGGAAGAAGAGCCCTTACTTCTGTCCTAAAATTGCATTTATTTTTGTACTAAGGAAAAGGAGATCATACCCCAAAAACATGTTTTACCTGTAAGAAGAGTTCCCAATTAAAGGTCTTAAGGTCTAACTTTTGTAACATTTTAAATTACACACAGGACTCTGAAGTAGGACATAGGACTCACACAGGACTCTCAGTAGTTCCAATTTGCAAGTAGGACAGTACAATTGACTTAATTGCAGCTGTTCCTATGAACAAAGATTTGACAGGGTTTGGCCCTCAATTAACGGAGAGGACAGTGTAATTTTGCGTACTACGCAGGTGTGAATGATAAACACACTGAAGCCTAATCTTTCAAGGTGCTTTGTGCCTCGTCAGAGCTGTTTTTCATTCCCTGTTTTCTGGAGTTAATAGCTGCAATACTGTTGAGCGTCTTGCAGAATAAGCCTTGAAGAAGTGTGCTTTCTGATCCTCACACTCATCATGTGTTTGACCAGGATTAAAAGTTTTTTTTCATAAAAATCTGACAGTTCTGCCCTCTTGTGATTTGACACTTGCACGCAAGGCACAGAAGAGGGAAGCAGCGTGTATGAGTTGAAAAGTTTGTTAGTAATTAAACTAGTTGCAATTCTTTCTTTTAGACATAGCATAGTCTTATTGCAAAGTAATGTATGTGGCAATTTATACATTATTCTGAAAACTACAGTAGAAGTTGTTCAAAAGTATAGTAAACGCTTAGAGACATGTGTGTGTACATGTCTACTAATATACAGCATATGCATGTAAATGCAGCACAAAGAGAGGCAGTAGCTCTACCTAATATATTACAATACTGTTGGACTCCTTCCACAGCTTTAAATGCAGTCATGATTTTATCCGACCATTTGGAAAGTGTGTGTAATTCATAACTCTCTCCTTCTTTAATGTTACGTTAATTCCTCGTCTGTTGCCTCTGCAGGAATTGTTTTAAAGGCAGTTTTTAACGCTTGAAATTGTCACCCTATATATGATTCACCAGACATCTTCTAGATCTCCTGGTGCTGTTTTGGGGTATTTCATTGTTTCTCAGTTCCTCACCCCTGTTTTTTTTTTTTTTGAAAGTGACTTTTTAAAAAAAAGGTATCTCAACAGGAAAAAAGCCAGAAGCGCCAGTGCTTGCCAGAAGAAGCTCGCTTCCCACCCTCTGCCTTACCTTGCGCTGGCGGGCTATAGCAATCCCGGGTGAGCCGGTGCTGCGGGGCGCGGGCGCTGCGCGGTGGCATCGGGGCTGCTGCGAGCATTCCAGCGCTCCCGCGGAACAATGAGGGATGGGCGCGCGGGCGGCCCGAGCCTATGCACCATTACGTCATGCCTTGCCATATAAGGCGCGGTGCAGCCCCGCCGCGCTGCCCGGTGCGCTCCGGTGCGGCCGCTGTCCGGGCGGCCCGGCCCGGCCGCCTCTGGGCAAACTCGGCTCGGCCACCTCTGGGCAAACTCAGCTCGGCCGCCTCTGGGCAGCTCAGCTCGGCCACCTCTGGGCAAACTCAGCTCGGCCACCTCGGGGCGGCTCGGCCACTTCTGGGCAGCCGGGCTTGGCCACCTCTGGGCAAACTCGGCCCGGCCGCCTCTGGGGGGCAGCTCGGCCAGTTCTGGGCAGCCGGGCACGGCCCTGGACAGCTCAGCTCCCTTTGGGCAGCTGGGCTCCCTCTGGCCACCTCAGCCCTTGGCAGCTCGGCACCGGGTGCTGGCTCCGGCCGAGCCCAGCACTGTGTGAAACATTGCGTTTGTCCTCCAGCTCAGGGCCAAGAAGAATGTGCGGAAGGTTTGGGTTAGGGCAGTTCCTCTCTAGCGCTGATAATAAAGTCGTTAGGAGTTGTTACTGATTAGGTACAATGTTTTCCACTTAGTCCCACAGCCTAGAGTTCGAAAACGGAAAATCTAAATTCCAAGTCATCTTGTTTAATTAGTTGTTCTAAGGGAGCTTTTTCTGTTGGGTTTTTTTTTCCTTTTAATTTTATTTTGACAAAAAAAATGCAACTTTAGCTGAACTCCTCTGAGGGGGGATATGAACTTTGAGCCTTCCTTTTTTTTTTTCCTTCTGTAAAGAGTCGGGGTCCTTGGAGGATAGTATTTTATTTCCTGATGATGTAACTACAAAACAATTCTCTTAAGTGATGATGGGAAGGCCAGATGAAATCTGATTTTTTTTTTCTCCTCAATGTTTTTTCTACAAACCCCTTTCCTTTTTCGTATGTTTGTGTTTCAGCTAACACAATTAAGCAGTCCAACCAACTATTTTTAGTAAGAAGGTCTTGAAGAAATGAGTCGTTTGTTTTAATATTTAGGAAAGAGGCAGAAAGCCAAAAAATAGGATTTAGATTGAAGAACTCAAAATGTATCTCTTGTATTCCCTGTCCTTTAGTGTACACTCTGAATAAACACTGATGACAGAATGAAGAAATACTAGAAATGGGTACAAAATTTGTTACTGAAAATCCACTAAGGGTTAATGGGAGTCACTGAAACAAACTCCTTTTATGTTGGTGGGTAAATTAGACCACTGAAAGGCATTCTACACTATTGAAGTAGTAGGTGCATCCACAATTAATTTGTTTGCAGCATTTGAATTTTAGTCTTCATCTCTGTAGCTTAAGCCGTTCTCTGCCTGCCTTTAGTGTGTTTTGTCATATTGAACATAATGCTAACAATAAGGCAAGTTACTTATTGGGGGTGTTGTCTGTAGGTATGAAGACAAATGGTGATGGAGATGTTTGCATTTCATTAACAAGACAGACATCTTCTAGCTATCTTGCATATATTTACCCTGAGTGTAGCCTGAAAAAGGTACTTCAGTTGAAAAATTCCAGGCAACCCCTTGCATGGTTACTGAGTGAAGACTTCCTCAGAACTCTGCTGTTTATTTGCATGGGTGATCCTACTGTGTCCTCTTTGTAAGTTTCTGAGAAAGTTCAGATTTGGGTACCTCGTCACAAAACTTTCAAATTATTTAATACTAACCCTTCCCAAATGGTTTTGGAGACAGAAAACATTTAAATATACCAATGGACAGACCAGGATAATATTTCATTGGCTCTTCTAGGAAGAGTTAATAATCAAATCCAAACAGAAGCAAAACAGCCTGTCCTTTAGCTGATATTGGCCTGTTCAGTTCCTTGGCTAATGTTTTTGGAGGCTAACAGTTTATCTAGTTTTTCTCAAAAGTATTATGCCAATATGTTGATAATGTGAAATACAAGCTCATCTAGGTGACCTTGGTATAGGAAGTATCTTCAGCTACAAGCTCAGCCTTATCCAGTTCTGATTTGCAGGAGGAGTCAGGGAAGTTATTCAGTGTAAGGTGGGTAGGAGTTAAATGTGAGTGCATCCTTTTTACATGTATATATGTGAGCATAAATAAATCCTTAGAGGTGAAAACTACTGTTTCTGTCCTGGGTTTGTTTTCTTCCTTTCCCTTTGCACTTGCTTTGTTTTTTTGCAACCTTCCCTTCACCTGCACACACCCTCTTTCTGTAGTCTATATGAAAATTGCCTGCATTTTTGTTCTACCACATGAAACAGTTGTTTTAGGCCATAAGCAGCTTTGAAGAGGAGGATTTCTCAAAAGCCGGTAATCAAAAATTCATCCTCACAATCTTGTTCTATTCTGGAGTTCCAAGGAACACAGCTCAGATAGTGCTGGTGATAAGTTTATTGGTAGTCTGGGAACAGGGAATAGAGAATGCAAGTCCTTCTGTTTATAAGTCTGTGTTTACATCTGGGGATGGCCAAAATACAAACTCCTCATTTCTTAGTTAATTCCTCTCTGCAATATAAAAGTGCACATCTGTGACCTTCTGCAAACCAGTTTTATCAAAGAGCATCAGCTGAGTGTATAATGACCTGACTTCCTTCTTTTATATTGTTATGACTTAAAGGACATTGTACAGTGCTACCCAAGCCCTGTTAAGGGCTTGGATATTTTATTAAAAATTCCAAGTTCTGGACTACTATAACATGAAAAGCTAATTTTTATCTGAGGCAAAGAATTGAGTTTCAAAGAAGCCTTCCTTTACTGCATTTTTACAGTTTCTTTCAGTATCTGTAGGTGGAATCCTGGCACTGGTGAACTACACCGAAGAGGAAGAAAAAAAGCCTTTAGGCAGGCAGCTATGCCTGTCTCATTCTCTATTGCTCCTTGAAAATGAATTCTGTTTCCTTAGTTACTACACATAGTTTTGCACAAAATTGGTGCATTTGCAAGTATTGTGACAGCAAAAGGAACTGTTGATTTGTAGAAATTGGAGACAAAAAGAAAATCATATTAAATCATTGGTACATGTCCTGTCAATGCAGGGCTGCTCTCTGCAGCTGCTTGCAGTGACTTTTTTCTAGTCCCTGCTTATCGTTTGGTATTGTTATTTGTGCCCACATTCTTTCAGGATTTTACTTTAGAAAAATAGAAACTGGGAAGATGGAAGATTATATGAGGCAAGGAGAAGATAGGACAAATAAGCTAGAAGACTTTGAGGCAGTTGTTTAGACTTTATCTTAAACTATCTGAATTCCTCCCATTACTTCTATCATTAAACTTCTCTTTCCTTTTTCTTCCCATGGCATTTCATAGCAGCAGTTCCAGTGTCCTTAAACCCATAACCTATCTATTGCAGCATTTGACCCCTTCCTTTGGCCATTTTGTATCAAAGATAAATAAAGGAAATTAGAACTTGGGCCTCAGTTCAACAAAGCACTTAAAACATAGCCCTGTGTATTTTTGTTGAAAAAGGAAAGGACTTCAGCAGAAGTCTGATTTTAATGATATATTGAAATGTTTGGCTGAATCAGGCACTTGGTCACATTTACTTCATGTAGATATTGTTGAAGCTTCGGCTTCTGAAATTCTCCCTGGGGTCTAAATCTTTAGGTTACTTTCATATTCCAAAAATAAACATCTGCTAAAGTACAAATACTGTCAAACCTTTTATTAGTGTTTTACATTGCTTAGAACTGTTTGCTTTTTTGAAGGTGGTCTGCTTAAGTTTTGCATGTGGTACCTGGAGAACTGAAGCATATGCAGAATTGACAAGTTGAATTTTATTGCCTTGCATAAATAGGAGTTGATATTTAATGTTTTAATAACTCGTATGACTTCAAAGATTTTTCTCCACTGTGTGCTCAGCCTTGTCTCTGAAATCTGTGGGAGTTTGGACACTACTCAGTGGAAGAAGATTCACTCTAATTATTTCTTAGATTATTAGCATCTTTCAAAAATTTTCTAATTTATTACTTCTCCTAACATTATGTTTGATGATCTCTTAGATTTCTTCCGTAAAGTGTTTTAGAGTTTCATATCGTAATGTATAGATTAATTTCTGAATATTGCAAAGAGAAATATGGAGGTTATTATGGCTTATTTACAGTCTGAAATGTACTGACAACTGATAAATGCATGGGGAAGGCAAGGGGCAGAAGCAGGGGAAAGTTCTAAAGATAACATTCTTCAGATTCATGTGTCTTTTACTATAGACCATGGGTGGAAATTGATTCATATCTCCATTACTCTGTGGTTTTATTTTTTTTTGACAGTAGGGAGAAATATTTTTTCAAACACTCCTATTGTTTACAGANATACAAATAAAATCCCTAGCCAAATATTAAGGATAATTAGATCCTTTTATGTTGGGTGCTGTATTGGGAAGCTGATGACTGCACCTTGCAACTATTAATGGCTTCTAAGGAGAACTTGGTAGTGCTTCATATCTGCTTGTGAGATGGTTTCATTTTGTATATGGGACCAAGGTAATTTTTTATGAAAAAGACAAGTTTTAGCATGGTAGAGTTTATCATGAACAAGGATGGATAGAATATAATTTGTATGCCTTCCCCTACTCTATATAAACCATATATAGCCAAGTAATCTTTTCTCTGTGATAAAATGAGATAATCTTCTTTAGTTCATGAAAGTACAAGAGTGTATTTTAAGAAGTTTGGGATTGGAGGTTTGTTTTGTTTGTGATGGGTTCTGCAGTGAGATTTTTTTTTTCAGCCCACCCCCACCCACAAGTGTGCCTGTCTAGTTAGGCTATTTCTGGAGGCATGACAGCCATTTCAGTATTAATGCAATAGCAAAAGTGAGTTGTAATCATGTGAAGACTTAGGACCTTGGAAGGTGCACAGTTTCATGTCTGTAAACATGCTTGAAAGTAGAACATATTTTAAATGTCTATCTTTAGTCATTGGACTGCAGAAAAAAATAACACTATGCACTACTTTTCTTCATCCATTTCCTTTGAATTCAGTCAAAGCAAGATTCTTTTTGTAGAACTTCAGGGAAGTGGCATGGCTGAAACATTTTGAGCTTCAAGTCTGACTCCACATGAATCCTTGTCTCTTTTTTTATGTATTAATCTAAGCTGTGAGTTCAGTCATTTTATTCAAAGTGATCAACTCCTTTTCAAAGCAGTATAATTCTTATTTGAATAAAAACTGTGCAGGTTTGTTGACTCAGTTTTTCACACTGCCATGAATTGAATATGGTGCCAGTGGAGTATGTTTCTTTTAAAGCTTTGATTGTATGAGGTGGAAAAGTAAATCAAGATATTGCAGGCTCTTTCAGCTCCTCCATATCATGCACCATGTCTTCCCTTATGCCTTTCCCTTCATATCTCTTGTTCCTGCACTTGTTGCTGGGTGATGCATTCCAGCAATGGCTTGGAGAGCAAAGCCTAGCACACAGGTAGAAGGGATTTGGCATTCAGTGCATTTCTGGGGGGTGGCAGGTTTACAGGAGCCTCCTGAGGCCATTGGCTACTTTGGGAGCACAAGCCTGTCAGGCACACAGGTGAACATGGGCTTGAATGCAGCATCGGAACTGGAAGAAGACTCATTGGTGCCCTTGATTTTATGCAAAGTGGAGTACAAAGCTGTCATGCTTTATTTTTGTTTTTGGTGGTTAAGTAGAGAGAGTCCAGAATTAAAATCACGAAGCTTACATGTCATTGTTATAATTCTGTTGAACAGGCTTCTCTTGCCTCCTACTGATGAACCCAGTGAAAGCAGAGCTGTTAAAGAGCTTTTTTGAAAGGGAGTAAGGCTGTAGAAGAATGGATGCTAAGGAAGGCAAAACTTGCAAGGAGAGAAAGTATTTTTTTGTTGGACTGCCTGCATTAGCAGAGTAAAACACAAACATGCTCTTGGGCCTGGAGGCCCTTTTTTGGGCCTTAAGATGCTGCATCTGTTACAAAATCTATGTAATAACAGACATGTTTTCTGCCTTGATAAACCCCCCCCTTAGGATTCTTGGTAAGAAATACATTCAAAAAGGCTTTTCTTATTCTCTGTAATTTCAGTAGCTATACATTAGTTCCTGTTTAAAGCACAATGCTTCAAGGTATTGGTGGTTTTGGTACCTGTTCAAGGAATATGTGTTGAAATAACACAGAGGCAAATGCATCCTATACAGGCTGTTTTAGATTGCAGATTCCTAGGGATGTAATGTAGCTCGTAAAACTTTGATCCCTTTGGGATTCAGAATTGCTGAGCTATCTGATGGATTCATAGTTTAGAAATGTGACTTAGTTGTGCGGTTCAGTTCTCTGGTCTGGAAAAGTATTTACAGATTTTCTTGACCTCCTAGGGTATAGTCACATGTAGCTCTTTGTGTTAGTCTTGCCCACAGCAGGTACTGTTCAAGGAGTCTCTTGGGTTGGGGAAATGTATTTAGCAGACTCAGACACTCCACAGCTCCAGAGTCTGCAACAAAAATTTTACAAAACCCTGGAGTGAGGAAGGAGAGCAAATACAAAAGGGTATTAATTTGGCTTTTTTACAGCAGCTGGCATGAGACATATCAGCCTTAAGAACCACTACTTTTAACTCGGCAATATTGAAGTTGTGTCATTATCTGGGAACACTTTTATTGATCTCATGTCTCCGGGTGTTATGTCAACAGGATGGACTATTACTAAGAAAGTCTTCTAGGAGATGAACTAAATGCTTGAATAGCCTACAGCTTGCTTCATGCTTGAAAACTGAACTAAAGTGCAATAAAAGTGGTTTAAGGAAATTCTCTTCCAGCACCCGAAGGAAAGGCAAAATTTTCTTTTGGTCCCTAAAATCTTATGCTCCTTAAACAGTCTTTCCTGCAACCTTTCCCACTGCTTTATAGTCTGCTTTATTTTGTGGAATTTTTTAGTTGTTGAGTATTTTTAACCTGTTTTGTTCAGCTACCTATTTTTAGTTGTAAGGAAGAAGCTCTGTACCTTTTAACATTGTTTCCCCTGGGTAAGTTGATTGAAAGAATTTTAACAGAGCACAATTTCTGTCTTGTATTTGCTCTGGCCAGTGAACTCAGTAGCTTCTAATATGAAGATTAATATTAATTAGATGAAAGATATTTACAGTCCATACAAATTGCAGTTATAAAGAGTGTGGTCAGGATGAACTGCACAAAATTGATTAAAGAGAGCAATGTATTGACTTCTTTCTTGTAGTGGTACAGTTTCATGTAAGTGAAATCTGTACTGGCATATTCTGCTATGAAATGGCATAGTACATTTGGTAATTGCTAATAATTTATCTTATAAGCAGACTGTACTATTACTCAAGAAAAAAAATAAGCTAATTTCTTAAATGGATTCAACAAAAGAAGATAGACTTTAGTACTTTTAGGTGACTCTACAGAACGAAGATTTAAGCACTGTAAATTTGTAGATCTTGGAGTTATTTATCCCCCTCTCCAGTAAATACAGAGCTATATGTATAGGTAAATATTTGTGCAAAACTCTAGCCAGTAGCAGGGACAGAGGAGAAAAATGGTTCTAGTTATTGTAATGCAGTACTTATGATAGTATTTATGCAGCCTTTTTGTGTTTAACTTTTAAAATGATACAGAAATGTCTCGATTACACTTAAAATAGACAGAGGCCTAGGACTAGAAAGCTGCAAAAGAGCAAGTATATTTTTGCATTCCTAATGTATTTTGTACTGGTTAAATCCAGATCCAGTTGTGTATGACCTCTTAGTTTGTTTCAAGTTTGGGGCACAGAAGTTTGTTGGTTCTTTTCTGTGTTACTCTATTTTTCTGATTTTAATTGTTTTTATTTCAAATTTCCATAGTAGATGGGCAGAGGTGATTTTCACATAAAATAAATCAGTCCTTGATATTGCTGCTGAGTAAAGAGGAGCATACATGAATCCAACACTACCAAAATAGGAGGAGTTATTTTGCTAGAAGCCTAAGATGTGTCCAGAGTGACATAAGGTTATACAGAGCTTGACAAGAATAAACACTTTGAGAGCTATAAAATTGCTTTGACCTTGGGGCTTGGGAACCTAAGTGGAGCCTTAACTTTTAGCTATCTGTGTGTATGTAAATCAAAGCAAGTCATGCCTAGAAATGTTGCTAAGTATATTTTTCTCAGCAGTCAGTGTGACGGATGGTTACAGTTCTTGGAGTGGTTGTGGTAGGCATAGGTATCCCTGGAGCAGACACACGCATAGCTCAGGGGCTTGTGGAAACCCTGATCGTGGCTTTGCTCGTGGGGAGCATGGTCTGAGTTGGAGGGAATTCTGAAGTGCATCCAGATCTGTTGGGAATCACTCTGAAAAGTTTATGCACTTTTACACAAAGGAGTTCAGGGTGTGTCTGAATTTCAATGAATGATGGTTCCAGTAGATTTTGATTTCTTTCAGCTAGTTAATATTTAGAATGAATGACTGAGGGCTGTTTGTGATACCTTAGCTTTAAATGTCCTGGTCTGTGTTCCACGTGTGTTGATGTCTCAGAATTTGGGTCAAACTCATTACTTTTGCTTCGATATTGGGCTTTCTTGGAAGCATCTTCTCTATTTTAGGTACTTACCAAAAGCAGCAAAGCTGCCCTTTTTTGGTAGCGAATTCCTACTGACTTCAGGGAATAGCATTAACATAGGTAATACAAAAAGGAATGGGCAATCATGTTGGTGAATCTTTTTGCAAGTACAATAATTTGTTTCTTTTCATAACTGCAGTATAATAGAGAGACCAAATCACCTTGTGAAGTTGTTAGCTTGGGATTTTTTTTCTTTATCTACTGCACCAGCTATTAACAAGTTTTTTTCTCTTCTCTTCTTGTACTATTCTGTTCCTCTCTCTGGTTTTTACGTGCATCTAGGAGCCAAAATGAATAAGAGAGGCTAACGTTGGTCAGGTGAGGTTCCAGTTCATCTTTGTCATGTTGGAAGAAGAAAATCCATTAGTGGATTATTGGAAGGTGGAGGGAGGGCCATGTGAAGATGCCAATGTCCAGTGGAGTGACTGGGAAGGAATGGTTAGAGGTATTTTTAGCATTTGTACTGGAATGCAGGGAGGCTCATTGATTGCACTTTTGTTCCCTGAGGGAGGTCAGTGGGAAAGGGATGAGGTCCAGATTCGGGAAGTAATCCACACAGAATAGCAAATGTGCTCTTTTCACTTTGACATTAATCTCAGTTTAGAAAGGAAAATGCCTGGATATTATGTTTCTGCAGGGAATTATCTTAGAAATCTTGTGTTTCAGATAGGGCCAACTTGTTACTGTCAGTTGCATGGCATTGAGGACAGAGAAAATGGTCACATCTTTCATAATGAAGAAAAATGTTCACTTTGTTTTCTAGTAGAGTTTTGGGTTTGATTTTTTTTTTTATGTCTTCATTCTTCTGACCCTGACATTGTTCTATCTCTCTCATAGTAATTTCTTAAGTGACAGTGATTTTATAATAGAACCTTATTGTTTTGTTGTGTCATTTTTCTGGTGAATATTTGAATATTTTACTTTCACTAAACTTTTCTTGTCTTTTAAAAACCACTTTTAAAAACCACATTGACCTGAACAATGAAAGCTGCTATATCTAAAACCCCATCAGGTGACAGTCCTTTTAAAGTGTGTGTTTGTGTGCATGGTTTTATGACATTTATAGGCTATTACTGTTTCCACTTTGATGAACAATGAATGTACCAGGAATGAGTTCATGTGCAACATTTGAATGCAAATCCTAAGTTAAACACTTTCACAACTCTTAAGCTATGGATGTATTGGTACAAGCTGGAATTCCACATGTTATTTCTCTCTTAGGAATTGCACAGATCTCTTAGATGTTCTTTTGGCTGCTGCCTTTTGGGCATATATATTTTTAAAAGTTGCTTAAAGAAAACATTTCTTCTTTCTTGTTCATAGATGCAGTTTGGGGGAGAATTTTATTCCATTTTTTGAGAACCTGTAAATTCAAATGAAGTTGGCTTGTTCTGTGTGGGTTTTTGTGTGACTAGTTGGAAAGAAAACTGTGATTCTGTTCTTGGTGTCAGGAAGTTTGTAAGTGCTACAGAGCAAGCAAAACATGAAGGGGGGCACAGCTCTCAAGAAGCTGAGTGGTTGAGACTGAAAAGTGCTTGGGCTTCTGAATTCTGTGGTTCACAGTGAGCACGCTCAGACGTTTTGTTACTTCCAAAGAAATATTACATCATCTTATTTGCAAAGTCACTAGGCTATAGCTGTCTTTACATCCAACAGAGTTCTCAAGTGGGATATCAAATACATGCATTACATAATCAGAACAAAGCCTTTATTGGTTGATTGTACCCTTAGGGTGGAATGCTGAATGGTAGTTGCATATGGAAGACATAATCTTGCAGAATTAACCATTTCCTAACCATCCTATCAACAGCTATGAAGTGAAATAATAGCCTTGGGGATAGGATTCACTTGGGAAGGGTGTAGCTAAAGAAAATAAGATTTTAAATTGGTTTAATGAGTTCATCATCTTTCTGTAAATGCACTTAAATGTATTGAAACAAACAGAAAGAACCAGAAGAGTTTTATGGATATATTTATAGACTGATTTGCTGAACTTTCATGTGGTGTCATTAGTGTTGTTAATGAATTCAAAGGAGGTAGACCAATTTCCACCAGTCTGTGGTTTTAATTTATTGAAAAATGAGCCACTTAAAAATACTGGAAATAAATTTTTTTGGTTATGGAATATTAAATTTGTCTCTCTAAGCTAATTTAAGTACTTCTTAGAGTTATTCACTTGTTAAGGACCATATGTGCAAAATATGTGTCTGGTGACTTTAATTGTCCAGTTCAGAACTGATCTGGTTTTCAATAAGAACTTTTTTTGTGAAAGGTATAATATGGAGCTTATAATTCTCAAGCTACATGAAAGTGATACCAAAGTTTGGTCTTTTATTGATTGTCGTGGTATTTTCTGTGATCTCAGTCTAGTTTTAATGAACTTGGATTTCATAAACCAAATTAAATAAACAGGTCAGTCCTTACTCTGTGGGAAATGAGACCACATTAAAAAAAAACAAAAATAAAAACCAAACAAAACCCCTACATTAAAAAATCTGAGGTTTATGTTATGATGATCTACATGTGATTTCCTGTGTTGTCTTAATGCAGTTTTTATAAGTGGCTTCAGGGTAAAATTGTACCGAGCTTTTGAATTAAAACTGCTAGTCAGCCTCTGGGTATGTGTAACTTTTAGGCTGGAAGGTGTTTTTCAGGGAAAATGCTGAACCCAAGACCATGGGTTTTGTTCCTCTCTTCCCTCTTGTGCTGCTCCCAGACTAAATTAGGCTCCAGTACGAGTAATCCATCAATATTGACTTTGCTTTTGAGGTATATTTCTTGAAGAGTGGGAACTCGTTGACAAGTTCTTTCTGTTATTGTGCCTGCCCAAACACATGCTTAGAAATAAAAAATTGGATTTGGTCATTTCACAGAATCCCCCCAGTTCTTCACCACATCAGTTTCTGATGGACAGTGCTCTCATCTTGAAACAAGATACTGATTTTAGAAGTGCGGGTCTCAAAATACGATCCTTCAAGGACCACTGGAACAGATTTGTGTATAGTACTGAAGATCCTCCAGTGAAAAGCAAGGCATATACAGCAGAATTTAAAACTTCCTTGTATTTTTGTCCAGTCACAGCGGACAGTGTAATTATTTATGGTTTTTTTGGAAGTGCATACCCAGGACAGAGTGTGGATGAGCACTCAGTAGACTTAATAAAGCTAATATGCAAATTTTTGATGAATGCAAGTTTCAGCTGTTATCCATTGGATGGGCAATAGGTGATGTTTAGCATCCTACCAACTTGCTTTCCTTTTACTTACTAGCAGTTCTGTTTAGAAAAGTGGAGAGGAGAGGGTTGGGTGGGGGGATGAGCCTGTGTGACATTTTCTCCCTGATAGTTATTCATGTAGGCATCTTTCTGTTTCAGTCTCCCAGTGATATTTATACCAGTGGTGGAGCAGACACTGGGACAAAGGATTACTAGTTAATTTGGAGAGCTAAATATACATGTGACTGATGTGTTAAGGAAAACACCACCACAAACACCCTCCACGTTTTGGTAGGGAAGCATCAGCCTGTAGGATTTCTCTTTTTGACAGTGGAGCTTGCCACATGGCCTTTCTGCTTTTTGGCCTCTTAGAATTAGTCCTGAATACTACTCAGAAATGTAAGGAAAAGCATAATTCTACATTAATTGCAGTGGGTTTCATAAGACACCTTGGAAGTAACAAACATCAAACTCTGGGATGAAAATTAGGCTTTAAAACCAGGTAAAAATAACCTAGCATGTCCAAGAAGAGACGCTCAATAACAAAACTGTAAATAAAAGTAAGATGTGCTGGAGAGTTCCCATTCTTAGCATAAACCCATGTCTTTAAGTAATTAACAGTGGCTTTGCAAGCTTAAGAAAATACCAGGTTTCAGGCTGTGCATCTCTGTTGGTTTCATTATGCTCTTGAGACTAAGTGGCGGTAAAAGGTAATTCTGTAGTCTCTGATTATGCAGTTTAGGTAGTTTTCTTGACGTTGTATGTATGATTCCCGTTTTTTCATTTGCAAACCTCTGTCTGCATCTCCTCACATTAAAAACAAATGAACAATCAAAAAACCCTAACCAAACAAGAGAAAAAAAACAACCCAAAAACCTGAAATCAACCAACCAAAGAAGTGAAAAACAAAACCAGAAAAAGATCAGGTATTGTCATGTAGTGATTGTGATGCTAATAATCAGTGCAAGAGCACTGATGAAAGGAAAATAATGAAGTTTTACTTTAATTCTATTTAGTTTAGTAACACTTTTTATTCCATGAAACTTCTCTTGAAGCTGGCCAGAATATGTACTTTTGTGCTGTTTGTCATCGAGTGACTCCTTTTGGAAACACTTAGTTATTTTAAACCTGCTTAAAAAATTTATTTCTTGATGGACTAATTACTTCTGTTTAATGGTACCAAGGTAACTGCTCAGTTCTCTTTTAGTGGATACATCCATTTTTTCCCTCTCCATTCATCTTTTACTCTTTTTTTCTGCCCACCTTTCTGAAGAATTATCTGTGTGATTTTAACTTTTCATGGTCTTCTCTTGACAACAAAAACAAGGGCATGTGTAGTGTTATAGATGTTCTTTGAGGTGCACTACTCTGGAATTTTGAAGTGTGTGCCCAAGCTGCCCTTGGGAAGCAGGAGTTGCAGGGAGAGAGACTGCAAGCCACTGGTAAACTGAGCAGTGAGTTTACAAGAAAGGACTGTTGCATCACCAGTGCTGATGCTTGGGTAAGTGATTCACAAAGGAATCTTGCATCTGGGAACTGAAAAGAGAAAAAGTTTCTTAAAGGTGGCCTTAACAAAAAAAAAAAAAAAGGAAAAAAATTGCTTCTCCAGTACATGGTTGCAGCTATATATTTTGCAGCATGAGTCATAGATGGCTTTATAGTTCTATGTCCCCTTGCATAGGAAGAATAAACTTTGGAGAAGAGGAAGTTAAGAGAAAACAGAAGTGTGAACAACTGCTAATGGTGCTCTCTCTGGCTCCATTCAGTCTGCCATTCCATCATACTTGAAGGGGGTAATTCAGAGATTCCTTTCTTGGCATATAAGTGGCAACATATGTTTGAAACAGTGAGTGGAAAATGTAGGGAAAAAATGACAGGCATATGGCAATAGGAAGGCAAGGAAAAATTTCTTGCCCTAACGTTAGCCACATAATTGGTACACTTAACTTCTGAGGGACTGATTTATTTAAAGACAAAAATTTATGCTCCATTTATTCAGGTTTTATATACATGGTCTTCATCTTACAGTGCCTTCATAATTTCTCTGCTCTCTGAGGGAGTGGAAGGTGAGAGGAGAGGTTCAGAGCCTCAGCCAAGGAATAGAGGGGGAAATCTGGATGCAAATAGGCAAACCAACCTTCATTCATCTTCTCATTTTAAAAGAGGAAGAATTGAAAACTTCCTTTATTTTAATACTCAGTTTTGTGCAGTTTTTTTTATTTTTACCTTATTGAGTTAGCTAGAATGTTTATGGCTTAATGCAACATAAGATGTACTGCTTAATGAATAGAATAGCTGTCCTGGAAACAGGCATCATCTAAATAGTGTTTCCAGTGTGCGGTACATGCTGAGGTAACCTGCTGGCTTTACTCTAAAAAGGGTTTCTACCTATGCATATGTCTGTGCACAATTGTAAGCAAAATGCAGAATCTCAAACTGTATGTGATGTGGAGAGAATGTGGGTAGTTCTTTCTGTTTCCTCAGTTACTTTTGTGCCCTGTGTTGAATAATTAATTAATTTCAATGGGGAGTGTTGTTGGGAAGGTCCAGGTCAAATCTAGTCTTGTGGAGCTTCTGATGACATGTAAAATGTGTGTTTAGGAATGCTTTTTGGCCTGAAGCTAAAAACTCTACACTCCAAATAATATATTCTCAAAAATGCTTAGGAGGAAATCAGTCTGTTTTCCTTCTATTGAAAAATGATTTATCAAAACCCTGGGAGAATGTCTCCCACCACATTTGCCTTCAGAAATGTGGCCTCTTTTCTGAAGAGTGGTGGGGCCCTTGGAGAACTGTAACTTGGCAACTGATTGATCTTGTTATGGCCCTTACTCCTTGGGGATCTTAGTCCTTGCATGGAGAAGGAAAATTGACTAGATGACATTTTAATTTTGTTCATTCTCCTTTCTGACCTCTTCTGGCTCTGGGATTTTATGGTCTAGTGGTTTAGTTTTGAGATGCTAAGTCTTATGTGAGATTATAAATACTGGTAAGTTGATTGCATTATGCTAGCAATTGTAGCTTATTCTGGGGAGTGAAGGGCAGATGCCTTACCAATCTTATTTAAATTCAGAAAATATGCTTCTAAAATAGATAAAAATCCAGCTCTAGCTTTTTAAAAAAACAAAACCAAAACAATGAAAATAGCCTCCATATTTAGTATTGTATTAGTAGTATTTAGTATTGTTTTCTCTGAAAACTTGAGAAACCTGAGCCAGTATCTCTACCAGAGTAAATGACATCACAAATACTGTCAGCAAAATTAATTAAAACAAATATTTTGAAAGGAAACCTATTTATATTATTCTGGTTGTCACTTATGTTACCAAAAAGCCAGGAAAACACATCTGAAATTCATAGAAATCTTTGGAGTTAAAAAGGAAAAAAAGAATTTCTAACTACGTGGAGAGAGGAACCTGTACTGCTTGTTTGGGAAGAAAGAGGAGACATTTTAAAAGAAGTTTTAGGAAAATTGTTAAATATTTTTAATTTGGTATCTTCTGTATGTCTTATTTTACTTACATGCAAATGTATTCAATTGCCCTATCATTTGTGTGGTTATTTTATTTGATTCTTGGCTTCTTAGTTTAGTAAATTGACTATGGTGGAATCACTTCCATGGAAGCAGAATCCTGCAAATGTGTGGACTACAGTGATGCAGGTCAGAAGGGACAAGGACATGTATCCTTTCTATGAGGCCCTGCCTCCTAATCATGCATCAGTTTGAAGAGTGCATTTTAAAGAGGTTTGGTCCTTCTGCTGCTCTTGTCATGTTTTGGTTTCTGAGCAACTAATGGTTAAGGGGAGAACTACATTTTGTATCATAAACACTTCAGCTGATTGGAGTTTTTCCTTGGATTGGCCATAAAATTGGCATAAAATGCTGTGAGGACTTGTCATGTTTGAGGAAGAGCTTTTTGCTTCAGTACATTGGCTAAAACATATGAACTGTGACCCACTGTCAGAAGGGAATCAATGCATGGCTCTTATGTCGTTGTACTCCACCACCATGTAACTGTAGTCTCAAGGTGGGTCATCTTTATGGTGTGGGAAACTCCAAATGGTTTGTACAGCTTTTTAAAGCAACAGGGTTGTTGCCTTTCTGTGTGCCATGAGTGGCAGCCATCCAGTAGGAGGGCAGATTTCAAAGGGACTTGTGGACTGCTTGTTGGGTATGGAACACATGTGCACACACAGTTATTTCTTGTGAAATACTAGCAGTGAATTCATCCTTTTTCCCTTTCTTTTTCTTGAGTTGAACAGAAGTTATACTGCTCCATTTTACTTCAATCACCATATAGTAAATGCTGGAGGAGAGACAGCCACTGCTGCCATCCCTCCCTGACTGAAGGTTGAAATCTATGCTTTTATGCCAGCTATCTTTAGATAAGATCCACCAATATCTTGTCTTTTCCTAATAAAATGATAAATCCTTCTCTAGATCAGCTGAGCTTTTGGATCCTGTTCTTACCAGGAGTATTGGCAATTAGTTGCCCTGTAAAAAGTTAATCTTGTTATTACTGAAGTGTTAGCTTCTTAAGTATAGCTTTGGATATTTGAAAAAAGCTTTGTGCAGATGTGTAGCTCTGACTTCTGTGTGTCTGACCTGTGCTGGTGCACAGCAGTGGGTATGAACTGTTTGGAGTATAGTTGCAAATTTAGTTGGATTTGGATATCATGGTCAGTCTGCTGTTTTTAATGCTGAGAAGATGAGAAGTTCTCTTAGCTGCAACTTCTAATAGGAGTAGATTTCAGCTTCTTCAGAATTCTTTAAATCTTTTTATCCAGTGTCATTGGAGTTGTTTTTTTCAGTCTCAAATATAAGCTGTGTTGGTTTACTGTACTGGGATGAGTTTCTTCTATGGGTCTTGGGGATTAGTATTCTTGTTTACTTCCCCATCCAGTCTGGAGTGCTGATGCTATTGTAGATTGTTTTCTGTGTTGAAATTTTGCCTAGAGATGATTAGGAATTGCATACTCTAGAGAGCTCTCTGAATAAACTAAAGAGACAACAAATCTAATGCTTTGGGGTCTCTTGCAAATTATAATTTGAAGTTTGTAAATATTCTAAGAGGAGGACGCAACATGAATAGAGTAGAGATCCTATGTAAATATTTAGGCTTTAAAGTCTAGAATGTCTTCTGATGTTGTCTTATACCATTTCCTTTTAAGCAGAATGTTTGTATGTTTTTAAAAGATGTAAACTCCTAGGATATTAGCTTATTAGTATGGAGTTATTAAAGTGTGCAAAAATATCTTAACCTGTATACTAATGAAATAAATATTTCAACAATGTAAATAGATGACAGTAATTGAAACTTAAATACACCTGAGATTGTGGTCACCAGGACAGGAATTTTACATTTCTCATTGATTCCTCCCTGCCTGGGAATAGGCATTACAAACTCCTTTCTCTTTGCTCCCTTCCAAGAATTCAAACATCTTAGTTTTTTCATATTGATTTATGTTTATTAAGGGCACCAACAACAGCCATTGTTCTTTCATAGTGACTTGGAAGCAGAGAATAAAAAGACTTGTAAAGCATATTAGTACACTTGTTCTAGCATAATATCAGGACTCTTGGCATAGGATGCTTAACAGAAGTGTAGGAGGCAAACTGTAGGATAAGCATGGACAGAATGATTTGTTCTGTAATAATGTCTCATTTTGATTTCTAATCAGAAATACATTTGATTTCAAAATAATATTTTTCCCTTCTTTTTCATGCATGCTGCTGAATCCTCAGAAACAAGAGTCAACCATTTCAGTGCCTTTATTTTGCATCGAAAGGCTCAGCAGAATTTCCTAAACCTTTGGGCTTAGAAATTTCTGGTTGAAGTGTCATAATCTCTTTATCAATAAAAGAAACAAGCTTTTGGGTGTATTTTTAGTTTTGGAGTTACCCTGTTTTTATATTAATAGAAGCTTTCTTTTTCCATAATGCAAGGTAAACTAAAGAACAGTTGCTGAACAGCCCTCATTCTCCATTCATGATGCTTTGTGTTTGGTGCATTTGATTGACTCTTAACATATAAAACAAGAAATCGTGCCGAGAGAGTAGATGAGTGAATATATAAATGGGTATGGAAATGTCGCTGGCTATGGCTGTTTCGTTTGAAAGGTAGAAAGCCACAAAGAACATCAGATGTGCAAATCTGTAAAATAAAATGTATCTCAGTATACATATGTGCAAAAATATGAGCGTGTATATATGTATGTGTATGTGTGTATATATATGGACTTAGGTTCATCTACTGCATTAATGTCAAATTCCCAGAAATGTGGCGACAAGAGAGGACCATTTTAGCTCATATCAGGACAATGTGCTTTAGTAATTTCTCCATCCCTGGAGGGCTTATTAAACACTAAACAAAATGTCTCAGAATATAACTGATTGAGTGTTTTAAATTATGCCCTTTTGTTTGGCTCTTGGCCAGCTGCTCATTGCACCGGGCTGTGGCAAACAAAACCTGTAATTTACACTGACAGTATCATGCAATTCACTCTGCGAGCTTCTCAACTCAGAACTTTTTATAAAGTAAACATTCAAACAAATCTCAGGTTCTTAATGTAAACACATTTTGTAACTCTAAACTTGGCCAAACAGTTAAGAATCAAATAGGGGTTGTATTTTTTCCCCTTCCCATGAAAATGTCATTATGTATTTTTCCTTCCTTTGCTGATAAATAGGGATATCTCTACATGAGTAATGAGAAAAGACACAAGTAATCAAAGAACTATTTTTCTTTCTCACATTTATTTTTTTTTAACCATGTGGCGTTGTCACCAATTTCCTAACTGTTTTATTTTTTACTACCAAGTGTATCTTAGTGAGGACTGACACAAATTCCACCATACATGGCATATCTGCTTATCACATTCTTCTTGATCCAAACTCAGAATGCAAAATGCAATTTAGTGGATTTCTATGAAATGTATAATTTTCAGATATTTCTGTGATTTTGCTGTTTGCCTTTTTTTTTCCCAATTTGATGAATTCATGTTCTTCCAAGGGGGTGTCTCCTTAAACCTGAAAGGTGAAGTCTAAATGTGTAGGCAGAAGTAGAATGGTAAAAAATCTGAATGGGCAGATGCTGTAAATGTGAAACAGATAAGCTGGATCAGAGCCATTGGTTAATACCTGCACACAAGGGAGACATACAAGAAACTGTGCTGCAAGTTATTGTGGTGTAAATAAAGAGCCCAGTACAGATTTATTCTGCAAATTGCTTAGTCAAAGAGAGGTTATGGAAAGGAGCAGTGACCTAACTATGTTATCTACAAGTCATCACTTTGGGAGTGGGATTTTAGTGTGTAAAGATACCTGTCTGTAGTCGCTTGAGTGGAGCTCTTTTTCCATGGACAGCACTGGGATCTTGGGCACCAGCCCCAAAGTGGAGACATCTGAACAAAGCCCTCCGGTTTACATCTATAGGCTGAATCCTGCCTTTAATGCCAAGCATGGAACAGTTTTTGTTTCTGAACATAATTTACAGCTACACTCAGGAGCAGAGCGGGGACATGAGCAGTAGGAGGACAGAACTTGCTCCATGTTAGGCTTACTAGAAGGTGCCATGATATACCTGTCATAAGATCATCTCGTGTAAGAATGGAGAAACAGTAAGATAATCTGAATAGGAAGAGAAGGTTGGGATTTTTTTTGAGCTGCAAGCAAAACTACATGTTTTGCCATAATGACGGCAAAAATATGTACTCTTTATAGAGCTGATGACAAGAACAGAAAAGGAAATTGAATTGAATGATTTTAATACTAAGAACTGAAGTATCTGAGAACAGATGGATCAAATAGAATAAACATACATTAAAAAAAAAGAAACCAATGCACAAAACTTGCATATGAATGTCTGCTTAGTATATACCTTATGAAGTATTTACAAACTCCTCCAGCAGGTTGCTGTTTGTACTCTTGTGTTGCATTTCCCTTGTTTTATGTGTTTGTTCTGAATGCAATGACAGTGAGTAAGGCTTGGCACCTGTAATGATTTACAGCATCATCATTCCATTTTATGCAGGAAAGTGAGGAGTTTGTGTGAAATAAGGAAGGACTTCTTGAGTGTTATACAGCAAATCATCAGCTTTTTCTTTCCCACTTCAATTATAACAGCTGAACAAACAAAATAACATGAGAAGTTTCTTAAATAATTAAGGTAGCTGTTTGGATGCTACAATGGTGTTCAAATGGTTCAGGATGGATTTTTCTTCTGCATTCCTGGTCTTAGTGTCATCTTGTGTAGGGATCCAAGTATTCCTCTGTCCTAATTCTTGAGGATATTTCAGTGTCTTAAATATTCATCTTATATGTTTTGTCTAATATTTGAAGAAGACTTGTGATATGTTCTCTCCAGCATTTTTTGAGATAAATGTAATTGAAGATATTTTTAGTATTTTTCTTTTAAAAACAAACAGCCTCTCCCTTTCTTCTTGGAGGTAGGAGACCTCTGCTTTATTTGGAATAATTTTTAAAAGCCTAACTGTTCCCTTGAGCTCAGCATCTTTATTCCTCTCTCCATTATTTTTATGAACTGCTGCATGCCTTATTTCGTTGGGAAGTCTGGCTGTGGCTCTCCAGGAGGATGAAGGCTGCATGCCTGAACTCTTTTCAAACTATGACGCCATGTGCTAGTACTTATTTCTTAAGATTTTGACTAAATATTTCAGTATAGATATTTTCAAGAGACTTGTGCATGAGTTCCCATGATCTCATTCTTTGATTTTTAGAAAGAAAAGAAGGAATAAGTGAAGATTGTGATATTCTACAGCTATCCAAATACTCAGCTTTTGCAATGGCAAATCAAACTCCTGATATTGCTTCTTCATTTGGGTTCAATAAGGATACGTAGCTGTTTGTAAAAACAGCATTATTTGTTGTGGAAAAAAGCTGGCTCTTTGTATAGTGAAACTAAATTAGTTATGGAAGTTTGTTTCATGACTGGATTTGTTTACTTGTCCAATAATTTGCAAGCTACCAGGTTTTCCGCACTGTTGGGAGGAACACAAAGGTTTTCTGCAACATACTCTTATCAAGGTCAAACTGCACTCTTGCTTTATATCCTGGACACTAAAAGATAACCTGTTTTCAAGAGCCCAGTAGACATTTAGTAATTCAGAAGATTCTTTCTTGCATTTAGTTGAAATTAGCTTATGGATGAAAAAATGGGATGATGATGAATAGGTGCACAGGCTAAGAAACTCAATTAAAATTGGCCTTTGTAAATATCTGTTTCAAACAATTATATGTAAATGGTCAAACCCTCAAGGGCTTTTTTTATGCACATTAAAGAGAAACATATCCATACTGGGAGAGGGGTAAGTAAACTGCTCTAAGCCCAGTTAGTCTTGCTTCAGCTCAGATACCAGGATTAACAGGATAGAACAGCAAAGCATTACTTGAGGACAGGTGGGGAAGGAGAGCAGACTTGCCACATCATTCTGCTTTTCCCTCGGATGGCTGGAGATTTTTGTGTTCATCAGATGCATGCCAGTTCTCTTCTTTACTATAGTTTCTTGTTAAAAACTAGTGCTGCCCATTTCCCTGTCAGCTTTAAGAACCCACCAGCTAATAGTTCATCAGTTTTTCAGGCAAGTTCTTTTAGAATACTTAAATACCATTTAGTCCTGGTAAAGTGCTAGTAGACTTGTTGCATTGTGTTGTACAAATTTGATTTAAAGCTTTTTCTACTGCCAGTTTGGATTCAGATAGCTTCACAGACTCTTTCTCCATAAACAGTCTAATGTGGAAACCTTCTTGACTTCCAAAACATTGGAATCCAATACTGTTAGTCAGTCAATACAAATATAAAAGAGATTGTGACAAATGAACCAAATTAATTTAATACTTCATTGTTCAGAGGAGAAAGGTCTCCAGATTCTGATTTCAGCTCTCGTCATTATTTTGGATTGAGGATCAGTAGTCTAGCATTTATATGATTATCTGTTTATATATGTACTTCAACTCACAGAAGGTCTGGATATGCTTTTATACAATTAAATACATTTCTCTTGTTCAGCTCCACTTTTCTGCTTTCCTTTTTTTGTTGTTCCTTTTTTTGTTTCCTTTTTTTGTTACAGCTCCTACATCAGCATAATCTGTTCTCTAATTTTGATTTAAATACTTATCAATAGTATAATCGTATTTCTCTGGATATTCTTCTCACATAGTGTAGAAGTATAAAACTACATTCTATCTGTGGCCACATTTACAACTGGACAGACTAATTTTTGTGTTGGATTCTTGAAATTGCATAGGAGCTCTTGCACCCTTCTTCTTCAACTGTTTGGTTTGTAGGGTTTTTTTTTAATTCTGCTTGTTTGAAATGCTCTTTGGTTAGACAGGGCTTTGCTATTTCCTGTCAAACTTCATTAGCTACTTAAATGCTTTATTTCCAAGAATACAGAGTTTTAATGATTGCATCTCTAATTGGTGTGTCATCCTGAACTGTGCTTGCATCTGCCAACTTTCTGTTGAGTTTAAAGTCTTCATCTTAATTTTAAGCTTAAATACCAGTAGCCTGTTTTTGGGGTTTTTTTAGGTAAAGTTGTGCATCCTATTCCAAAAGTCTTCCACAGTCTAATAAAATTGAAGTCTTTCTTTCTGCATTATTTTCTCAGCTACTTTGTGAAATATGACTGTAATGCCAAAACCTGTGCTCTGGTACTAGAACTATTTCAAAGATGTAGCCATGGAGACAGTCTTGTTGTCAGGTGGCTAAAAACCTAATTTTTTTCTCCAAGCACTTTGAACATTCTTTTATATGTTGTTATTTTTATCATGAACAGCTCCTTCTCAGTTTTCTCCAAGAAGTCCTCTGGATATCTGCTGGGTATCATAAAATCACCTGTCTTTGCATTTAGTAATCAGAATACCCAAGGGCAAGGTTGTGTGTACTGTTTTGAGACTCAGATCTTTGCATATGTGACCATTAAACGACAGACTTTAATGAAATGCTGGCAGTGAAATGTGATATTATATGGAATTAGCTGAATTTTAAGATTGGTTGCAGACAAGAAATTTAGACCAAGTTAATCTTAAAATTTGGTAATCCTTATAAGTGTATGTGGAAAACAGGCTGATTCATGTAAAATAATGTTTTATGTTGTACAAGTAGTAAAAGCTCTCTTTGGAATGCCTTCTTTTCTTTCTTTGTATTGAAATGCCTGCTTTTCTTACTTTGCATCTGAAGTTAATACAGAGCTAAAGAAGATGGGAATTCACAGAGATCAGGATCTTGAATCTGTAAGATACGTTTCTTTGATAAATCTATTGAGTTACACACCATGCTGTTGGATATTCGCTATTGCAAGAAATGGTGCATTCCAAAGTGGTGTTACAAACCTCCTTACCCTCTGGTAAACTGAGGGCTTAGGAAGCTAAATCAGCTCAGAATTTGTGTCCTTCTGTAGGTTCAGTTCTGTGAATTTCAATCGTCCTTTATTTCTAGGCCGAATGCTACACTCAGGAAGACCTGAAGCACATACAGATGATCACAGCAGTTTTCATTGTCTTTTTCATGCATGTCTTTCACAGCATTTTCATGTCTTTTCAGGAGAATTGAACTGTGTAAACTCAGAGCTTACTCACTGCTTCTTCATTCAGAGCTAGTGTTGGCTTCTACATTGTGTTCAGAGACCATGAGAAAACTGGATATTGGGTTGATATTTCAATAAGAGGTGGGGATGACTAGCAATTAATAACATGGATTTATGGGTGTGGTGCTGTATTACAGTGGTGAAGCTTTGATAAGCTTTGATAAGCATGTTTACAAGGTCCTTGGAGTTTTAATAGAGTGGTTTTCATTAACTTTATTTATAACCTATAGTTTTTATTGGCTATACTTAAATCTAGTCTATAAGGATTTTGGAGGTTTATAGCAAACTTAGAGATATAAAAAATTAAGTAACTTTATCCAGTGAGTGTGTTTATCCAAATATGTCGTCAAACTTCTCAATTTCCCTTTTAGAAAGCCAGTTAGGGACAGACTGACTCATTCTCCTGTCTGACAGAACACAAAGACATCCAGAGTTTAACTGGCAAGACTGTTGAAAAAAAGGGAGAATTTTAGGATTTCAGGGAGTGGGTCTTGCTTCTCAGTTCCTCAGTTGGATGCAAGATGAAATTTTGAAATGAGAAACATGTGAAATCTTGTCTAAACATTTAATAAATGATGTCCCAATTTCCTGATAACTTAAACGCAAGTTGTAGGATCTGAACATTCCTAAAAGTCTTTTTAATGGTAGTAAATTTATACATCAGAATAAGGTTTACAGTGCTCGGATAACCCTGACATTTTTAGCAGACAAATCAGAGTGAAGGGAGAGGAGGGTGCATGGTCTCCATTTCTGCTAGGTTTTATTTCTTTTTCCACAAGATTCTCTGGTTTTGTTCAGACTGTGAGGAGGAAGGAGGCTAGCATCATGTGTAAGGAAGTGCCAGTGAGATGGTAAACATTACAGATTACTGAAACTGAAGGGTAGTTCAAGAAAAACAGGGTTTAGTATCTATTAGTACCTGATAACATTTGTGGGGCATGTGCCTTTCCCCAGTGACTTGAAGATGCTGTGAATCAAAGTGCTGAGGCTAAGGAATTTCCCTGTAGCATATAAAAGCCAAAGACCTTGACTGCTTTTAAAAATGAAGAGCCCTATTTTAAGTTGCAAGTTTTTAATCAGCTCATGTAATTTCAAGCAAAATGTGTGACTTGGAAGGTGTTGGCAAGGAAGTAAATAAGGCAAAGAGCAGCTTTAGTGATGTGCTTTTGCAGTGCCTTAAGTTGGATGCTGTCTCTGCTGAAGATGCTCAGTGGATCTTGGTCAGAGAATGAGGGCAGACCCTGTGCAAGGTATAGCTCATGAAGCTCATGTACACATTTGAAAACCATGTTTCTGGATTCAGTGAGTTTCCCTTCTACAACACAAAGGCAGAGTCTGGGAGAAGGTAACTGTTGCTAGGCCAAATCTGGCTGACATAAATCAGTTAACTGAGTAATTTCAGTGTTATTGTCCATTTTGGACTTTTAATCTCCTATTTTGGAGGGGAGAGAGGAATAAAAGTTTTCTATGGCAGAATACTTCCCCTAACATCTCTCAGTAGTCATCACAACTGTTGGGTTTGGGTTTTTTATCTCCTTGTTGCTGTTGTTGATGGTCAAGTTATGATTCAAGAGTCTAGTGCTGGAGCTTTCCCTTGTCAGAATGTCTGTACAAGCTTCAGCTTTTACCAGCCATGTTTCCCATCATAAACTTTTCTCTGGGAGCATGAAGGAACTGCTTAATTCTCTGCCTGCTCAGACTTTGGAGTTCCTTCAAGTTGTGCCTCACAAGCGTTGTTGTGTCAGATTTTATCCCAAGGGGTGTGCAGCTGAGACCTACCACAGAAGGAGAGTGGGCAGTTCTCCATTTGGAATAATCCTGAAGCAGCAGACCTTACTGCAGCCCACTCCAACTCTCCTCCTAGGGTTTTATCTGCTATGGATCTCTCTGTTACCAAAATGGGTGCCTTAGGGCTCTTTTTCAGTCTTAGCCAAGTATCTAGCATCTTTCAGTAGAGGAAGTACTGTACTGAACTGTAAAGAGAATGAGTTATTGAATGAATAGAAAGTATAATATTGTTTATGACAATGCAACTTCTTTAGAACATTTCTAGGGAGATGAGGACTTTTCTGTATTTTGGACATCTGAAATGAGAAGTAAAATTGTTGACACTGCTTTTGGAGAACAACTCTTTGTTGCAAAGGAGAGACTACATGGTCCAGTAGGTTTTCTTTTATCTACTCCCGTTTGCTACTCTGAGCCATCCACCTGACCCTGTGCCTGATCATTACACACACTGAAACATACACAAATCTGAATCACAAATTTTTAAGACCAGATATGTCCTTCCTGAACTTTTAGATAATTTCTGTGGCTTTTTTCCAATCTTCTTAGTAGAAAGATACAAACATTGAACATAGTTTTTTAATGTGTTCAGACTCTTGATCTTCAGACTCTAAATAGGTTGTGTTACCTTGTCCCAATGTGTGGTGGTTTTTTGAAAGGCTCTAAAATGTGCATTTCAGGCTCAAGAAACAAAATAATGTACGTACATGAAAATCAAAATTGCCATGGGAGAAGATTTCGGTGTTTATTTTTAGCAATTTTTTCAAGTAATCTCTGTTCTTAACAGACTTAGTGCTTCTGATCTTTTGATTTATTCTCTGTTTAAAATTACTGTCTCAGCACAGAGACTGAGGCTGAGACATTTTTCTTAAATTGCTGCAGTCTCCCATGCATGGTACTCTCATATGTGTGTATATAATACTCAGAGGTTTTTTAGCTGGGCATAAATGCATTGAAGCTCGCAGCGTGCCATGGGAAACTTGGTTGAGTTTAGATCACAAGTCTTGGTAACTGATGTGTGACCTGCATTCTGAGTTCTCATGGCCATTTTCTCCTGCCTGTTTTTAAGATATGAAACTAATTATAGCACATGTAAGTCACTTAAATTTTTCTGCCACGAGAAAGATCTTAAAGATCTTAACTCATTGAGATTTCTCCTCCTCCACATTCAAGCAGGAGTACATCTTTTCCCATAGCAATGGCTTTTTCTGGAAAATTATGAGAGTGTCAAGTTTTCTATCTTGGAGAGTGATTTAGGGATTTTTTTCTGTCTGATGTTGTGTGTTTGCTTTCCAAAGTTAAAGTTACAAAATCCTGTGCCAGTTTCTCCCTCTCTCACAGCCCCACCCTGCAATGAATCAGAAGTGCACCCTGTCTTTTTTTGGTCACAGGTCTTGGTACAGTCATCTGCCTCTATTGTTGCTTATGATTAGACTTGTTGTGCTGTGCCATACATGGAGTGGTGCCCTCAGTCTTATTTGGAAATGTAAATTGGTGGCTGGAGCGAGTGCCCCATTTCTGAGGGCAGTGCCTCCCCATGAGCATATTTGGCCTGTGCTTCATCGCCCATGCTGGTCGCTGCTTAGGTGTTGATTTACAAGAGCCATAAATATGCTGAGACTTGCCAGCTTAGAAAGGTCATCCTTTCCTTTGAGCTCTGACATGAGGGTTAAAAGTGCTGACCAGGGCCACCACCATGGTGGTAAAGGGTGGCTTTCCACAGTTATCCCTTTCAGAATTTATGTCTTTTTGCAAGGAGGGCAATGAGAATCTCTTTCCCCACATGAGGGGAGAGAGGGTAGCAGTGTAGGAGAATGTCCTTTGGCTAAGGTTATTCATTGTGCCCTCCCCATCCTCCCAAAGTGTGCAATGATAGTATTGGTTGCTAATAGTGATAGTGTGCCTGAAACAGTGAACAGACATGTTGCGTGCCCAGAATTTAAAAAATATCTAAATATGAGTCTATTTGTCTGTGTCATTCCATCAATGTCAGTGGAGTTGCATGAGAAATGTTTGTCATCTAGATCTCACATCTCTGTGCTAATGACAGTAGGTGGAATAATTTTGAATTGCACCACTGATCTAGAGAGAATTTCTCAGTTACATTAACAATGAGCCCAATTTGTATTTATTCTTGGAATTTTGCATTGAAAAAAACATAATGTGACCTTGTTTGACAGTTTTGGGATCTTAACCCTAAATTCTATTTATTTGCTCTAAGATAAAGCATTTTTGTCTTTCATCATGCACAAAGGCTGTTGTAAGCATCTTTGAATCCTTGAATTGTGACAAAGATGTGATTTCCCAACATCTGTTGAAAGTTATGTCGTGCAACAGTACATAGTTTTCCGCATACGAGCACGAGGTAATTAATCTGTGTACATCACTTCCTCGAGTCTCTCTTCGTGCCTCAGTGGTGTTATTAGTGGGACTGTCCCATTGGAGTGTAATGTACAATAAGAATGCTAATGTTGTGCTTGTGGTGGGTCTTTCTTATTCACCTACAGAACACAAGATACCCATGAAAAAGGTCAAATGTACACAGATCTGGCATCCATTTCACAACTTGCAAGACATAGTCTCCAGCATATGTAATACATATAACTCATTGCCAGAAAGCTAAAAGGAAATGATTGCATTTGAGTACAATGCAATCTACAACAATAGTTCAGTGTGCATGAAATTAAAAACCGCTGGTAACACGTGTAGAATAAATAAGTTGACAGTGTTTATTTTTACTGCAGCGCTCTGCAGAGATAAAGTCCTGCTTCTTATAATATTTAATTGGCTTCATTAAGAAAAATACCAAATATTAATTATACCCACTCTTCCAGAATATTGAATTTTCCAGAGCTGGACATGGAAAATATCGCTAATCCAATGTGTAAATGTGTTTGAATTGAAGTATAGCAATGTTATGCTGGCAACTTCACCTTTTAGTTAAAATGGTTCCTTCCTTGATACCCTGTCCTGAATTTCAGGCACTGTTTACTTGATCTATTGAGGGTAGCAATTACTTTCATCTGACACTTTAAAATAAACCCAAACCACTTTGCCTAGAGCTCTGTTTCATGAAATCACCTTTCTTACCAACTCAAACCCTGAGCAGTCTTGTAATCTCATTTAATTTTGGTACAGTTCTAGTGTGACGTTTAGTCCATGTAATAACATTGCATTAGAGCATAAGAAGGTATACAAGAGAAAATCTGTAGCCTTAATTCATTATTGAGTGTGCATCCAAGGAAGATACAGAGAAGTCTGAAATAGCTAATGTGGGAATGATCAAAAAGTATTTTTAAAGTGAGGGCCTGGAAAATTATTTAATTATTTGGAAGTACAGAAAGATATGTTTGGCTTTGGGTGTGTGTGTTTGGCTTGTTTGTTCCTTTGTTTTTTAATATTTATTTTTCTTGGAGGTGCTATGAACAAGAATTTGTGAGACTTAAATGTAGGAAGGCTCAGGTAAAAATGTGTCTAGGTACAGCAGGCTGTGACTAGCAGTTACCCCGGTTTTAAGAATTGAGGTATTAGAGAATTGTAAGGATGAAGCCAAGGGCTAAAGGATAAAAGACTGATTCCCTTCTGTTCTCATGAAGTTGGGAATGATGACAGGTTGCTCATATGGTGAGGTTTCTTGTTTTGGTGATGGCTGGAGTATGCTTGAGTCATCATCATAGAGATGATGCCTGACTTTGAGTTTCTGTGAGGAGAAGCACAGAGAGTGAATGGATGAAGAAAAGACATAAAGAATAAGACCTATGGAGTGCTGTGAACAGAGCAGAGGTGGACAGTGGTAAGTTTCCAACTCAGAGTACACTGTGGAACACTCAGAGAAATGAGCCCAAGCTGGAGTCACAGAAACTGTGTGGTAAGAGCTGAAAGCTCATTTGCGCCCAAGGCAGCCAAATTATCAGAGAAAGTGAAGATGGATTAAGTTCAGAGCTTTGCCAGAAGAAGAGGTATTATTAAGCTTTTATTGAGAGCAGTTTTGGTTGAACATGGTGCAGAAGCCAGACCAGAATGATGCCTACAATGAAACTGAGGGAACAGGTCTTTTGGTGAAGATGCCTGAGTTTGCATCAGGAGCCCAGGCAGCCAGCACAATCACTGACCTTGGGGATCTTTAGTAGTCAGCTGGACAAGGATGTGGGCAACCTGCTTTGACTGTGAAGTTAGCCCTGCCTGCACTCAGCAGGTTGTGCTGGAGACCTCCAGAGACCACTTGCAACTTGTATCACTCAATAGGTTGTTCTGTTAAATGACTGACATTGAGGGTGGCAGCAGCTGGAGCGAAAAGCAGTGTTATGTAGGGTTTTGTTGGATGAGAAAGACTACAGGTTTGAGACTGCTGCAGATTAGGTTTCATGGAAAAAGACCCTCCTATTAGTAGATGATCCTTAACCTTAAGATCTTATTAATTCCTTCTATACCAAACTGCAGAGTTTTGTGCTAATATTTGAATTCTGTGAGCAAAATTTATTATAACTACCTTTAAAAATATATTTACATTGCTTATTAGCGAACTCCTTTTTTTTTTCCCTGTCCTTTTGAATAACATTGACCTCTTAACAGGTGTATCTTCATAATAAAGCTTTACCCTTTTGTATAGTTGAGAGTCTGTATAGAATATAGAAAGTTTGAAGGTGGAACACACCTATACATTGGGACATTTTTTCCTTTCATCCAGTTTAACTCTCAGGTACCTGTGATTGATTTATTTTCCTCATACCTTCCTTTCCTTTCAGTAAATGGAAAATGGGGAATAGCTGTGCTTAGATAATATTTAAAGCTTCTTGAGCTATGCAGTGGAAGAGGACTGTGTAAGTGGTAAACATTCTACTATTTTGCTCTTTTGTTTCTTTTTTATGTGTGGAGAGTACTATGTATATGCATAAATACTTGTATACATATGGCATGTGTTTTCAAACTGGGAACATGCCTATCTGGAACACCTTCTAGTTTCATATTTTACCATTGTAAAATGTTTTCTAAACCAGCAGCTTTTATTATTTAACTGTGCTGCAAAAAAATGGAATGTGGATAAGTGATTTTGGACAAATGCATACATCCTCAGGGAAGATACAGTGGACTCTGAAATAGAATCTGAAGTAAGTATTTTTCGTAGTCCTTAATCCTGCTCTCCATTTTCCAGCCCCATGAAATGCAAGAGCTTCTAAACAAGGCCAGTAGCTTTTATGGTATGATTCTTCAGGTGCACCTAGTTGTCTGTGTATCCAGGTTCTGGATTTATTATTTTTTACATTTCTCTGAACTTTGGTGCTGCTGTTTCTTTAAGCTCCACCAATACGACCAATTTTTTCCTTCTGGACTGTAGTTGACTTAGTCTGCTATACCACCATGCACAAGTTGTTGTCTTGGTGTTCCTGTCTGGTCTGCACACAGAGAGCCATTCATGTTGAAGTGCAGGAAAGACCTATCCAGTTGTCCATTGGCCTCTTTTTCTCCACAGAACTTTTCCTCATATGCTAGGAATTTGTCAGGCTTGTGGCTTGTTTGTGGCTCCATGCTTTAAAAGTGTGACTGAAGATGAATCACTACAATGACAGTAGCATAGTTTAATTCTTTGTTTGCTGGTAAATGTCTGTTGTAAGGAATGAGACTGTTCAGTTTGAACATCAGTCTTTGAACTACAACAAGACTATGGAGGATTAATTTTTTGCTGGCAACAAGAAAAATACTTAAATTGCCTAAGAGGTTAACATTGAATGCTAATCTGGTTCTCATATCTACAAAGTTTTCACTCATCCTGTCATGAGCTTAACTTCCCAAATCCAACAATGTACAATTGCTGAGGACAGACTTGTTGCCTTACTGTAAAGTCAAATGCTTGAATGGTCAAGGTGAAGAGCTTTTACTGATTCATCGAAGACTCTTACATTTTTCACAATCCAAACATTAACTCTTTCAATGGCATGAGAGATGCCATGATGAAGGGCATAAGGCAATACATAGGCCCTAGAGATGAAGGGTTGTCTAGTTTGCATAACACATGATATCTGATAAATTCATCACTAGAATTTTCATTTAAAAATTCTTCAGTTCTGTTTTTCTGAGCACACAGGCAAAAGAGAGGAAGTGCTTTCTTTCTGCCTTATTTGAAGATATATCCAGAACAGTTTGTAAGACTTGTATCTGACTAATAATTTCTTTATTCTTGCCATAAGAAGTAGTTTTCAGAATATCAGCATCACTGTCTCATAACGTCTAAGTTTTTTTTCTTTTGATCACATAGTCACATATTATTCATATACCTTCTTTGGCTTGTATACATCTTATACCCTCCAAAGATATCTTTAGCATATTCTGTAGTCTTTTTCTTTGATAAAAGCAAGGCATGTCTTTGGCTAGTTGAAAGCCAGGGATTTTGCTTTGAACCTGAAATACTGTTTGGAATGCTGTATATCCATCATATAGAAGAGGATATTGCTTCTGGCTAAAAAAAAAAGTAAGTTCATTTGTGAATACTTC
>VXBC01009455.1:155504-234112 GCA_013399945.1 Ploceus nigricollis
AACTGTGTGGAGATCTTGATGGTGACATTACTTGGCAAACAATTTGGAATCAGCTCAGTAAGTGACATCACACCCCCTTAAGGTGTTCCACATAAAATACATCCTCAAAAAAATAGAAAAAAAGAGACTTAATCTGAAAGCTATTATTATATCCTCTAAGGGCTCTTTAAGCACCTCAGCATCCCCCCTCTTCCCACCATTTTCCAGGCAGCTTGACTAAAAGTAGCAGACAATAGTGGTAAATGTTTTGCAGTCTTCTTGGGAATGGGAACAGAGGTGGGGCAAAGGGGAAGGGATAGAGGAGTATAGAGAGGGGCAGGGAAGAGAGTTTTAATCCACTGTCTGTCCTGTTTAAAAAAAAAAATTAATTTCTCCAATGCTTAGTCCTTCCCTCTGTGCAGCTTTTCACAGTGTGAGCACACTGTCTAATGTAACATTTTGCCACTCTTAGCAAGTGGAGTTGTCTAGCTCTGCCTTTAAGAGATGAATGTGTCATATTTTGAGGAGAAGACAGCAGAGATGAAAACTTCCCCTTGATCTCAGGGTTTGTTTCCTGATTGATGACAATTCCCAAGAACAGTTCCTAGTATGTGCTTTTCTCTGTGTGCCTATGCTTGCCTGCATCTGTACACGTTTTTCTGAGGAGCAAAGTGTTTTCTTCCCCAGCCTCTGTAGCTGCGAGCCGTAAATCCGGCCGTGAGCTCGGTGTGTGCAGGAGAGAGGTGCAGCACACGGGGTGAGCGCTGCCAGAATACGTAGGACGTGATGTTACACAGGCCAAGCAAAGGAAGAATTATCTGTGCATAATGTGAGTTTAGAATAGGCTTGATATTCTCACACCCAAACATTTCCATCTGTTCCTAAGCGAAAGGAAACTGAGACAATATTCTCCTATCTTCTGGGCTAGCTATACAGGGAATAGGAAATGTTCTTTGATTTTTTTTTTTCCTTACAATGTGTTCAGTTTTATTGCAGATTCAGAGAAGGCACAGTATCAAGTGGCTTCTTTTAAAGACAGTAAATTACATTAAATTTTTAATTCTTCTGAGAATTGGTATTGAAACTGTAACACTGTGCTTAAACAAGCTGTGGCACTTTTAGGTTACTCTTCAAAAATAAAGCTGTTCTTATGGGTTTTATGCCAACCCTGATATGAGACCTTTGTCATTCTTACTTTCAAAGCTTTCTGGAAATTATCCACTGCCTTTGCTTTCTCTCTATGTTTTTCTATGTTTTGTCCAAATATCTACTTTTCCTCATGTCTTTTTCTTCTGCCATGAAAGGCTGCATGTCTGATGGCGTCTTCTGTTCCTTACATACTGTAGAGTGTACCAAGCTTCTAAAACACACTGAAAGGTTCACCTGCTTCCTGTTGGTTATAATGTCATACATCTGCATGTCTCCCTGTATTCTTTGCAGTGTAACATCCTTGGCATCCTGCAACAGTGCTGAAGAATCTGCCAACCATTTGACCTACCTTGCTGGCTGATGGAGATGTAAACATAATTGTTTGTTAGAAGTCATTAGTTATGTTTTCCCAGCTGAGCTCTCAAAATACAATTCCGCAAATATGTCTGATTTTTAGTGGATGCAAAATAAAGCAGAGAGATCCTTAGATGCAGTGTTAAATTCTACGTATTCTTAGTACTATGGTAAGAGATAACCTTACCTTTCACATTCTTGTTCCAGCAAGTTTGTAAACTCATCACTTCTTTCCATGTATTTGCTGTGCTTCCTCTTCTCTTCCTCTAGTTCATGCAGTGTCTGTCTGTGTGCTTTTTCCACCATTAGAAGTTGTTCCAGCATTCTTCTGTGAACTTCTTTCTGTTTCTCTACAACTTTATCAAGCTGCAAGAAAAGGGGAAAAGCTCTTGAAGTATTTCGAAGCTTTTGCTTTCTTGGGCTTTCAGTACTAAAAGAATTTTAAGAGCAGCTTAATAATATAATAATAATAATAAGCCTAGTAGCGAGGTCATCTTGCATCAGATGATGCAAAAAATTAGAAAAAATAAGGTACTGTTTTTCAGGACCCTCAGTCACTTTCCTTTCCTCCTCCTGCCATGAGTGATCCTCAACTTTAAAATTTTTAATTAATTAACAGTTACTGTTCCCAGGGTTGTGCTTTTCTCATTGATCACTGTGGTGGAGAACCAGATGTCTTGGCAGAAGAAGCATCGTCCAATGCTTCACACAGTGGATGACTGACTTTTGGTTGAGTAGAAATAGCTGCCTCACTTATAGCTGCCTAGGAAATAAGAGCATTAAATTGCTTTTGTAAGGTAGAGGTAGATCAAAAAGCAGTTTTTTGGTTTCACAATAAATGCATGGCTGTGCCAAGAGTGCAGAGCAATCCTGTGTCTTGTGCTTACTCTGAGCATGGCTCTGGGTTTCTGGAATAAGTAAGTGCTGAATTTTTTAATAGTTAGAAGTATTTCTTTTTAATGCTGGCATTTCCTGTTATGTTCCTCAGATTGCACGTGTTGCTGAGGTCTTTGTCTTTCAGATGGTACCTTTATAGCACAGTTTGAGCATAAAATTCCCCTCCCTTCCTCAAGGATTTCTGCTTAACATCTGATCAGAGAATCATTAAGGCTGGAAAAGACCTTCAAGATCATTGAGTCAATTTTTTGACCGAACGCCATCATGCCAACTAAAGCATAGCACTAAATGCCATGCCCAGTCATTTCTTGAACACTTTCAGGGATGGTGACTCCACCACCTCCCTGGGCAGCCCATTCCAATGCCTGACCACCCTTATAGTAAAAAATTTTCGATTTTTCTACATATTACTATATAGTGATATTTGAATATAGATAATCTATTTTAGCTTTTGGCAATATTTTTTTATTTTTCTAAATCACAGAGGTATTGGCATTACTGTTCACTATACTTATGCTGTTAAAATAACTCCACAAACTTAGAGAAAATTGTGATTCTGTTACAATTTTGAGTTCAGTATGTGACTGAGTTGTGCAAGTGTGTGTATGAAACCATGAGTGGTTTTTCTCCTTGGGCATTACTGATCTAGCTGAAGTTTCAGGGAGGATCACTGGAGGCCATCAAAAGATCTGGGAAGAGTCTGTATTTATAAGCAACTTTGTTCCCTGCTTGTTCCCCTTTGGAGACTGCCTCCCTCATCAGGTCAACATAGGAATCCTTGTGTCCTTTTTGGAAAAGAGAAATTTTGAGCTCACAGCCCAGTGCCTCCTTCTAACCGCAGTCTATTCTAGTAGGTCAATCTGATTGTAGTGTTTCACTCTATTAATAGGAAAGAATTCACAAATGGGCAGTGTGGGAAGCAAAGCTGGTTCTGGTTCTCTGATGTTTCCCCCACAAGGAATTCTATGTGCCACAAGAAACATTGGGGTTTCAGATTCTTAGGGCCACTGCTTGTTTTGGACAATTTAATTCCAGGGAGTATGATTAATTATCTTTCCCTCATGTTTATTCACAGTTTAGCCAATAGAAATGATGACAGGGAGAGCTGGAATGCCTAAACATGAGTTTCTTGAATGAGTGAGGATATCATCAATTTCTGCTTAGGTTTCCAAGTCTTCCCCTGCTTATCTCAGCTTCTTTTAAAGCTATATATATTCTCTTATGTTCCTCCTAAATAATTGTTAACCTTTTGTTGACACTGTTGTGAATGAAGAAAAAGGAGCTATTGACAAGGCTTTGAAGATGGTTTGAGTCCAAAATATTCCAACAAAAATGTAAACAATTTTTTAAAACTTTCTGCACTTTCTACTTATGGCATTTTCTGTTGTAACATAGCTGAGCTTGTTTCATGCATGATCAAGAAATACAAAGAAACCTGTGATTATTTGTTTTGGTGCTATTTTGTGGTGCTGTTACAGCAGATCATTAAGGCTTTTTGTCTTGCTCACTGGTCATTTGTATGCTTTACCCTAGCAAGGTGACTGCTCTCTGGAATCATGATCCTGAAGCAGGACCTCCCCTGGAAAAACATTTCTCACCTAAATCCTTGCATATGCAATCTCTCTTAGTAAGCAAGAGTCGCCTTATACAGAAATCTTTTGGCTGTGCTTTCTATATCTTTTAAAGCAGTTGAAAACTGGATTGCCTTAAAAGGTCAGGTTGAGGAAAACTGTCCATTTTAATTTCTTCACACTCTGTCTTATTTTACCAGAAGTGGAAATTTTAAAAATTGAAATCTTTTGTTTAGCTTCTAACTTACCAGAAAGATGTTTTATCAACCTTCCCCCCATCCCACTACCCAAGATTTCAGAGGGATTTTTGGAACAGGTATTACAGATGCATGAAGTGCCATCACCTAAGTTTGTAATCCTTGTCTTTTTAAAGATGATGCTGTCAGGTGAATATACACTGTTATCAGAAAGCAATCTGGCTCCTGATTTTTGACTAAGTTCTGATGCAGTGCTGCTTGCAACTATGGCTCTGTTTTGATTAAATTGATATGAACTGGGCATCAGCTTTGCAGGAGTGCCTGCTGGTCTCAGCCCTCAGTGTGAGGTCAGTCAGGCTGCATGGGTGGGGTTAAGAAAGTAAAGCATTTATGTGGATTGGACCACCACTTTGAAAGTATATGTAAAAATCTGAGGGGATATGTAAATTGCTGTCATAAGAAATCACTGACATTTCTGGCTACAAGCTGATCATAAATGAGATAATCCTGGTTCCAAACATGTAAATGCTTGATTGAGATGAGGGTTAGTCATCAGCCAAGCAACATTAACCAAGTATAAAATAGTCCTGCTTCTTGCACTGTTTGGTGTAAAGGATGTGGGACCTGCCAGAAGGGTTTTATATGTTCTGTATAATTTGTTTGCTCTAGGGTACTTGTTGAATGGCTACAAGAGGTTAATTCAAGCAGTAACGTAGCATGTATGTAAAAATAAAAATTATTAATTCCAGGGTTTTGTTTTGCAGCTCTCTGTACTTTACACTTCACAGTAGCACATTTCTCACTGTTGAGATGACAATAGTTTGGATTACAAGCTGGTGTTTGGGATGGGTGAGGTGTGTATTCAAGTCACGGAGCTGGAACAAAGAATTTTAAATGGGAAAAAGAAGAGTAGTGTCTTGGGGAGACTGCTCACATGAAAGAGTAAGAGAAAAGTATAAGCTGCTGTATTAAAGCAGTTTGCATGTTGCAGTTTTCTCCTGTTGCTGGGACTAGAAGATGCATTTCTGTTTCTTTTAAGCATGCTGTCAAATCATTTCTGCTGTGAGCATTTGTGGTTGGGAACAAGGTGGAGAGTGTGAGCTTGGGAGGGAAGGAGAGAAGTGCTGGGACTGTCTCCTGGTACAGGTGGGTCATAAAGGAGAGAGTTGGAGAGACAGCAATCCTACATCACAATTAATGCACACACTTGAGATCTGCATGTGAGATATGCAATGGGAATGGGAATTGGCCTTGTGACACTTGTGTGTCCCTGTGCAGCACACCTTTCCCTCCCTGCCCCACCACACAGAGCAGAGCCTGGGACTCGGTTGCTGCACTTCCGTGTGGATTGTTGAGAGAATGATGTGGCCCTCTGCAAGATAAGGGCACCTCCCTTGGGAGCAAATTTGACTCTTGCATTTTCCCTGTGAGATCTTATGGCTGACTCCCACGTCTCCAGCAGAGAAGAGAGAGAAGTCATGTGAACCCCTGCTGGTGTGAGATCCTCACACAGAAGCATCTCCAACAGCCCCGGGTTCCTCACATTGCTTTGGCCAAATGCTAGATCTGCCCATGCAGAAATACCCATTTACATGCATGCACACAAGTTTACTCAGCCTACACAGTTCTTAGCTAACAACCACAGAGGACTAATAAGCCGCAGTATAAATGTCTTCTGTTGAAAATTAAAGTGATAAAATCTTAATTAAGTGATTTGTTGTTTTGTTCTTGCTAACCATATGGGCTTTTTGCTAGAATTAATACTTGAACACGTTGTACAATACAATGGAAAATCAGAGGCATAGCCTTACGTAACTGTGAATAGTTGAGCAAGCTAAAAATTCACATGAATTTAATAGTTTCCTACATTTTGCCACTAACTCTTTACTGAAGTCAAACCAGGATGGTGTATCTCATACCCATTACATCAGAACTGAACTGTTCATCTTTCTCTTTTTAGATTGTTTTGTGTTTGGTGGTGTGCCAGAAGAAAATCCAGGGTAGTTTTATTTTTTATCCTAAGTTCAGTGTAATATTATTCCTGTTAATAATATCCTCACAGTCATTGTTTATAAATGTATAATCCTGAGTTTAGGATTACCAGAGATTTTGGGAGCACTTCTTCCCTTGGCTTTTTCAACCCTAGCTGAGCCAAATTTCCATGCAGATACATTGGTGGTCTTCTCCTGAATGCCACCTTGTCAGCACTGTTGTTTCAGTCTCTTCCTTTGACTGACTTATTGGTGCCCTACAGCTGTGGTCCTTGGAAAGTTTTGACCAACACTTACCAGATGTTTTGAGGACACAATCAGATAGACTTTGTTAAAATACTGATGAGGGTGCATCTTTCCCCAAGGTGATCGGCAATGGGATTTCAAAAATTGATTCAGTTTTTAATTATCCTTGATGGATGCAAAATACAGGCTTTCCTCTCATTTCATTTCTTTTAGAGGAGGTCTCAAAGTGGTAGGAGGTTTGTTCTATTTCAAACAGTGAGACGCATGATTTTTTTTATCTTTGGCTATATTATTGGGAAAGTTAGAAACCAGAATCTGCTTTCTGATACCATGAAAAGAAGAGAAAAAGACACCACAAATTCTGCAGTGTCTTCATCTTTAGCTCTCTTTTCCTACATTACCATCTCTGATTTTTTTTTATTCCTTTAAAGAAACATTGTTTATTTTTGGATCAGGGAAAATTATTCTTATATTGTTATTCTGCATTTACTAGAATGTTGAATACTCTTCATTGTCTATTCAAGAGAAGTGGTGATTGATCTGAAGACAGATTTTTTTCACAAAAACTGACTACTTCTAAATTTATAAACCATGCAGAAATGGAAAACCTTTTCAGGCCTTTGAGTCAGAAACAAAACCAAAATCAAAAAGTCTAATTTCTTTTGTGGCCCTCAAATGTGAGTGCTAGCAGTAATCTTATCTGACATCTTTTATGTTGCAGAAAGAAACAGCTGTAGAGCAAGTTTGATTGAAAAAACCTGTTTTCAAAAAAAAATTTTACTATCTCCTCATGGCCAAAGAAGAAATGGTTTTGATCTGTCACACTTCTCATAGGTTTTGCAGAGGAAGATGTATTAATGCTGCTTTCTATATTTCTTCACCTATGAATCTTGTTCCCAATGAGTAAAGTTGTCCAGTCACCAAATTTTCCCACTATATTCTTAATCAAATTTGCCAAGAAACTTTTTGTTTAGAATAGGTAAGAGAATTGTAAGAGAATGGTAAAGGAATGGAAATCTTACAGTTGCCTTCTGAAATTAATTGCAATTTCACTTGAGTTTTGGGAAGATTCTCTGTGTTCAGAGCTACCAGGCAAAACTGTCAAGGGTGAGATGCACATGCAGATACAAGGGTAAGCTGTCCTAATAGCAAAGGGGAGAATTTAAATAGTCTGTTCCTGGACTTTGTGGCTGGTTTCTACCTCTCCTTTGGTCTTTGTATGTGTTTTAAAAATACAAAAAGAAAAAAGAAAAAAAACCAGAAAAACAACAGAATGGATTCTGACATAATTCAGGGGGATTTTGAAACTGAAATTGTGGAATGCCTGCCTATTACAGTATTCTTTGGTTTACCAAGACCAAGAAGTGGCAGTGGTCCTTCTACCCTTTCAGTTGCTCTCAGGATGTTTACCTTTGCCTTTTGAAATTGCAAATCCAGAGGTGCTAGAAATGATTTCTCTGCCATTAAATGTAAGAAGGAAAGCGTGTATAAACTTACGTAGAGTAACAGACTGAGCTTATGTTTTCAAACTGTTTTGGACTTCTCCTCAAATCATTTCCATTTGTGCTCAAAGTTTCTGTGACATAATACCACAATGTTCTAAAATAAATTAAGCTTCGCAGATGAACTTTATCTGTTTCGGATCGTATCCAGAGATTTTAACCTTTGAGCTTCTGAAAGGAGAGTTGACCTTTTGCCTGACATAATTTTGTCTGGAATGATCTCTGTGTCCTTAGGTACATTTCTGTTGAAAAAACTTGGAAAACACTTGATAGGAGAATTTTATTCATAATTTCTGCTTTTATTTTGTGATGTTTATCTATACTGAGCAGTGTGTTAAAAAATGTTTATCTGAATTGGAGACAACTACCTGGGATAAAAAACCACAATCTGATGTGAAGGTGTTTTAATATCCAGTGATTTGCATTGCAGGGCAGAAATGAATCAGATAACATTGTTCAGAAAGTATGGCAGCTGCTGCTGCAGTGTAATTAAACTAAAGGTTACTTAGGTATAATGTGAGAATATTAGATTTCTGCCTGGATGAAGTTTCTGATGCCAGCTCATTATAGTAACTCTTCAGATCAAGCAGGTATCCCTGTGATTGCTCTCGAATTACTGGGAGCAGGGATGTGCAGAGGTGCACAGCTGTGTCATTGCTACGGGATGGGCCCCTGCAGCCACTCTAAGATGGGCCTCCAGGAGACAAGTGGGGACTGGCAAGGCTTCTGCTTGTATGGGCTTGGAATGTGGATAACAGAAAGGGAAAAGGAAAGAAAAAGAAGATGGTTTGAATTAGACAAAATCATGTCCGTCGATGTATAAAGCCCCCAGTCTGCAGTATAAGTGAGGATCGTCAGATTCAGGTCCCAGCCGGACCCTGGACTTTGTTCTGCTCTCACTTTCACTCATGTTCCGTTCCAGATTTAGAGCTCATTTGCCTCCTTCCCCGGCAGTGGGTGAGGTTTTGTGTTGAATTTGGTGGGAACTATGGTTAAATATCAGTTACTCATTCTTACCTCTCCCATAGGCTTTTCATAGACATCTTCTTGCCATTGCTCAGCCTTTGTTTGAATAGCATCTCGCTGGAGTGCCTCCAACACCTTCTTGGGAGTAACAAAGCCATATTGTGCTTCAAGCAAAGCTAAGTCAATTTTTTCAGCCTTAAGTACTCCTATAACTTCATCTTGAGCCTGCAGAAACACAAATTAAGGCTTTATCTCATTAAACTGTATATATATATTTACAGATTAGCTCTCTGCTTTTGATTTTAAGAAAACTGAAAAACTTCTAAAATAACACTTTATATGTAAAGTGCTCCAAAACAGTCAGTAATGTGAAGACAGTTGAAAAGCATGAGGGAAGTATTGGTCTTTGTATTTTATTAGTTCAACATAAACTCCAAGATCTTCAGACCCTTCATGAAAGCTTAAGTACTTCTTTAATGATTAGATAATTTTGCTGTTTCTGGACAAATGTTTAGCATTCACAAGACAAAGTTTCAGGGCAAACTTTGTCTTGTGGTATTAGAAATTGACTTGTTAGTGCAGGATGGTGGGATGTTTCTTGAAACCTGAAAGTGTGGTACATTCTGTATGTTTTGGATGTAGATGACTTCTGTAGTTTAAACCCACTAGTAGTAGGTCCCTCTTGGGTTTTTTCCCCCTCTCCGCATCCTCTGGTGGTGAACGTTGCAGTGATACAAATTACATGAACTGTCTCAAACATCCCTGCTCTGCACTCCTCTCTGTTAAAAACAAGTATGTGCTAATCCTAGAAGGATAAAGTAGGAAGGAAGGAAATCAGAGAGAAGGATATACCAGGGGATGGTAACACTTTTAGTCTGACTCCTTTTGGCTGGAAGACTTCTGTATCCCCATTTATGACTGTTTAAACAAATGTTAAAATATAAAATAGTCTATTTCTAATCCTTAGCAGAAAAGAATAGAAGAGTGGTCTTTGTACACCTTGAATGTTCTGGAATTTGGAAGGGGATGACATCTAAATTAGAAACTTAGTTATGATTGGATTGACAGCTGATCTTCAGGGATTTGACTTGGCATTACAGGAGGTGAAAAATAAGGGATAAAAGATGACTTCCTATCTTTTTCATTCATAGTGCTGTTTCCTTTTAAATTTCAGATGTGATTTAAAATGTTCGTGTCAGGCTCATTGTTTTCCACTTTCTCATTTCCCTATTCCATTTTTAAACCTTAATAATTGAAGAGTATGTGTATGTGTGTATATATATATATATTTATATTTTTATATTTATATGATGCACATGTAATGAAGAGTGTGTGTATAATATAAATAAATATAAAAAAATGTGTGACATCTGAATTTTAACCTAAATTAAGAAAGACCAGGTGGGCAGGAGAGAAATGTTTTGCAAACATGGAAATTGTTCTGTTTGGATAATGAAACAATGTGCAGAAGTTTGCCTTGGATCTACCCTCAAAGACTGGTGCAGCTATTAAATATTATATCACTGTGTGTTCTGTTTAGCATGTCTGTATTATTATATAAACATACACACACACGTTAAGAATAGAACTACCCAGGTACTGTCTAGGTAATAACTCTGACACCATGTGCTACACCCATTTAGGCCACTTTGGCCAGTTTGCTTTTTTCTCTGCCTGTGAGAAGTTTTAGAGTCACTGCTTCTGTGCAATAATCCTGCCACAGAAATATTTTCCCTGCTCACTGGAAATCTGGTTCCCACTTCCTGAAATTATGTTTGACCAGGTTAGGCATCATTTACCACTTGACAGATGGGTTATTTTTCTAGGTAGAAAAATGCTCACTATTAAAATCTAGTAACTTGTGGGCTAAGTGGCATCTAACACTTCTGCTTTGTATTATGGGAAATAAAATGGCTATTTTGATTTTTCTAGCCAAAAGTGTTAGAATACTGTTAAATGAGTTACGTCTTGTGTAGTGACACATGTTTCATAGGGAGTAAAGCTCATGGCTTCATAGGAGTGGGAGGATAAGACATAATTAAGTAAAATATCTTAAAGGTCTGTAATATGTTCTCCATATCAACTGTACAATGACAAATACTTTGTATTCAAGATACTTGGAATGGGGCAGCACAACTAGAAAGTTTTATGAGTTGTCTGCTTTGAGAGTTACTTGTGGTATAAAGATGATGTTTCCTGTCTGAAAGGTATAATAGCTATAATTTTGGGGTGGTTTTGTATGCTGCAGTTCATATTTGTCCTGTATCAGACTGTGTAAGGTGTTTTCTTAACATAGAAGCAGCATATGTTTGTGGTGGAGGGGGGAAGCGGGGTGGAGGGAGGAGTGTCTTTTAATTTGGATATAAAGTAGGACAGACAATACATTACCTGTAATTCACCCTCGAGGACACTGAGAAGAAATAGCAAGTCATCACGAGAAAGATCCTCTCTTTTCTTGGCAGAGCTTTTTTGGTTTTTCTCTGCCTTTGGACTTCTCAGGATGGTGCTGGCTTGGGCTACATCGTCCTTCTCTTTCTGCCGTGTTTGTGCATTGCCTTTCCCACTGTAGCCAACCTCTTCTTTGTGGTGGTCTTTTGCCCTTGGCTGGCTCAGCTTTGGTCTGGTTGGGCTTTCGGTGCTGTTACTTCTGGAATGCATGGTTTATATCTCTGAAGCTGAAGGAAATTGGGGAGAAAAGTAATTGTTTTAGCTAACAGAGACTATTACTATAATTGATGGTGGGTGTTATTCCCTCCAGAATGGTAATTCTCCTTCTGCACAAGGCTGTTTGTCATTTGACAAAAGCTGACAACCTTATGCAAACCAACAGGACTGGGCTGTGATCCTTACTGGATGTCTGTAGTGAAGTGAGTGTTTACTGGTCTTATGCCATTGTAACAATTCCCTCCTTGATACTTCAAAGGCATCATTTTCAGCAGCAGCGCTGGGTGCATGACTGCAAACCACATTTCCTATTTTGTGACAAGACCTACCTCACCTTTCAGGTAGATACTTATTATGATGAGGCAGATTTAGGTTCGGAAGCTTTTCACTAGGAAGATCTTTCTGTTCCACTTTAATAGTGTCCCAGCCTGTGGTCTGTTTTCCTTTGTCTACCCAAAGGAGAGCACAAAAGCAGTCCTCCACTACTGTGAGCTACTCAGGCTGCATTATCCATGTCTGGCAAAATGCAGAGACTAAGAAACACATCCAGACTGCAAGTAGAGCAGCACTGTAAATGCTCCCTCCCCAGCACCACCACCACCAAAACCAAACTACCTTGCAGATTATGACTTGTCCACTCTTAAAACCATGCAGTATAAAACCTTGCTACTTCGTTAGTGCTTGAGTCCAGCACTCTAGAGGTATTAGTACCTGGTGAAAGGGAGACTTATCCTAACTAGGCCCCTTTGAAGTGCCACTGTTAAGGAAACATACTCTAATGTCTTTGCAGATAAATGACTAACACTGTGTAAATATTGATTAACCTCAGGAACTCGTGTTTTGGTTATCGCCACTCAGATTAAGGAATGAATGGATTATAGTCCACCTCTGCTGGAAAACTGTGGTCATGGATACCATCTAGGAAACAATAGCTTGATCGTGTGATTCAAAGGTGAAATTCAGTATGTTCCAAATACAAATAAGGTACAATTCTTCTTATTAAACTATTAAGCTAATTGCTGAAAAGTCCAGAAAATTATTGTGGTCTATGATAGGCACTAGATGATTTCTTGGCTGCTTTTTTGCCTCAGTTCTGTGGCTGATAAAATTCTTTGAGAGCCTCCACCTCTACTCCCACCAGATTCTGACTCTAAATCTTAAACTCCGTGACTGTACTCATTAACTGTAGTAACTTTCCACTGAATGCTAAGAATGATTCCTTTTGTTGTTTTTTCTGCAAGAACAGAGGAGGTGGAAGTAGCTCTTGGTTTATAATGGATGATGTCTGAGAGTGGGATGAATTGATCAGAAACATTACCAAAAAAGAAAGTGACATTTTCTATCATGTTGAAGTCTCTTCTAGTCTGATTTGAAGCACTCATTAATAGGAAAAACTTGTTTCTCTAGGTCTCAGAAAACTAAGGTGTGTCAGATTTGCATGGCAGTGTGCACTGGAAACTGTTTTGTGAAGCATCAACAATGTCAGGTTAAGATGGGAGCTTACTATAGTGCATGTAGGAAACCAAGAATTTCATAGCAGACTGGCAGCAATGTTAGCTGGTGATGATTAGTTTTATTTGGTGTTCATCCTGGTTTTTCAGTCAAATGCAGATTCTCTTTATTCACTGTGGTGTGTTTGTTAGGATACTCACCTTTTGCCCCTTGCTTACAGATTATTATTAGTTGGGAAGAAGGCTGTTGGTTTCCTTTGAGTGTAACATGCTGGATGCCTACTTGGCTTTTGTGTGCAGTTAAAGGCTTATGCTTTTAAGTTCAAGTGCAGGAGTAGTGAGCTAAATCAGGTAACCTGAATGTACTCTGAGCTTGTCTGTGGGCTTTGACACCACAAGCACAGGACACCATGAAATGCATGAATAGTCCAAGAAATCCCTTCATACTTGCAAGTTGCAGCAGTGGTATAAACTGGACAGCAAGCTACTAGCAAACTTGCTGATAACAAATGTCAATATGACATTTCTTGTGGAAGGAAAGGGAAACCAGTGTATGAAGAAAAGCTTCATACCTTTTCAAGCTTTGAAACTGGGTCTACCTGGAAATCCTGAACTTGGAAAAATGATCCAAGAAGGACATCCTCCCCTGCATTTACTCTTGCAGTGTATGTATGTTGTTGGCTTCAAGGCCACATGCCACCCAATTTTCACAGCTGCAGAGAGTTAACTGTGACTCCCTTGTAGGTTTGTCATGCCTACTTCCTAATCAGGTAGATCAGTCTTTATTGCACTGGCAGAATGCACTTGGTCCTGGGGAAGGCCAGCTGACTTGCCAGACAGGCTGTGCTCCTGTGGAGAATGGCATCTTTTCAGTCTTCCAGGATGGAGTTTTTCCTTTTCTTGTTGAGAGCACTTACATACACTTTACCTGTGTTCTATTCTGACATTCCTGAATGCCACTGCCTACTATCAAATCTGCTAATGCAAATATTTATCCAATTAAGCAATTAATGTGAATTCTTGGAGGTTGAAGTGAAATACTAAAGGTATACTTCAAGCACTTTTTTAATGGTACTTGAATGTAGCTGACAAGAGGCACAAGCACTCTGGTATTAGTAGCCTGCTTTATTAACATATTCTTCCTCAGTTCATTTATTTAAACTTTCTTAACTACCTGTACACTGAAAGGCATTATTATTTATAGCATTGTCTGTCTACAGGAGGCTGTTAGTGATAATGTGATTGTCAGAGGAGGTAGGTATGAGTAACAGGAGGGCAATTTAAAACTTCAAATGCACAGTGTAACTGCTGGTGTAGCAAGAAAAGTGGGACCTCAGAAATGGACAAAACCAAGCATCCCAGTCACCTACCCTGAAACTCCTCACCACTTTCAAATTGTCAGACTCCCTACATGTGCCACCACCTAAGGGGCTCACCTTTAAAACTTACCTGACATTTTGGACAGAACATCAGCTACTCATGCCCTTGCACAATGGCACAAACCAGAAACCTATTCTATTCCAGAGGGTGCTGGTTTTCTGCAATGTTATTAGACCCTGGAATGACCCTAATGAGACATTTAAGGCAGAAGTAGCATCATTCAAAATTTTTCACCAGTGTGTTTTGGTACATTGGGTTATTTTCTGTTTTGAGCAACTCTTTCCATGTTCTTGAAGGGTTAATGAAGAGCAATGTTTTATTTCGTTGGCTTTTTTTCCACAAGGTAAAAATGTAAATAGACCCATAAAATTTATGAGTATCATAAATGTTGTTCATGGCACTCACTGTTGTTTGTGGCAGTGAGTCCAGGTTCTCAAGCTTAGACTAATGAGTGTAAAATTTGCCTTTTGCATATCTGTCTCAACCAACACTTACTTTGTATAATGATGGCATCTGTGTACAAGAAAGCTGTCTTGCTTTCTTGTAGAAAATAGGTAAGAAAAAAGTGTTTCTTCTTGTAACAGAGTTTGTCATTCACAGAGGCTCTGTGATTTCTCCTGGAGAGTTGACTCTTGTGTCTTGTGACAAACCTTTGTATAGAAGCTAATTTAAGCCCTTTTTCTCTGTACCACCAGGAAGGATGACAATATAAGATGCTGTAGAAAGCAGTAAACAACAATTGCTAAAAATAAATTGATTGTGTGTGCCTTGCATTTGTGATCTTTCATCTGTTTTGGCTCAATTACTAAACAGTAGGGATTGTAGCTATGTAAACAGAAGAAGCAAGGATACTTGCCAGCATTCTCATAGGATGCATTAAGTACCATTGCTTGCATCAAAATTAAAAGAAGATTGAAAGGGAGCATCCAGATCATGAAGTCACATCTCTTGAGATCACAGACCACTGTGCTGTGGGTACTTAACAGAGTTTAGTTTTCTGTAATTGTGCTAATGGAATAGCACAAGACCTGTGTTCTGCACTGTTGTGCTTTCCTTCATGTTATGAGGTACCTGTTTTACAGAAGATTTTGCACTGGTATCTTGCTTGAATGTGATGGTTCCCAAGCTCATCAGATTTGTGCAGCTTGGTAGGCTGGGTCCAGATTCTAAGAGGAATGACATTGGGTTACACTGAAACATTCTGGTAAATCAAATAATTGCAAATTAGAGACTCAGCAAAGTTTGCATCTATTTTAAGTTGATCATGTTCTTGTTCTTTTTACAGTTTATTTTCTGTTCTGTTTTTTAAAGATCTTGCTCATCTCTGAACTGAATGCTGTCCTTCTGCATATAAAGGAGACATTTTCTTTTCTTGGTGATGAACAAGCTATCTGAAGTGTCAAAATATACTTTCCTTAAGAGCCAGGTGAATAGAGGACCAAATGTTTCTGTGATGTTAACTTGGTCTCCACCCTCTCAATCATATTCTGAAGGAGATTAAGCTGCATATGTTAGAGTTTTAAGAGATATTTTGGCATTTACTTTCACCTTTGGTGTTTTCCTTTAGTCAGTGATTGATTTATGAGCTAGCAAAATCCGTCACAGGACTACATATTCCATTAATCCCAGGATAAGGACCCTGAATTGTTAAGAACTTGCTGCTTCTTGCAAAAATCCATGACTAACCAAGGAATTACGTCGCTCTGGTTTTTAGCATCCCTTAAAGGGCAGTGCTTTTGATTTGCTGAAGTGGGTAGGACTCCTACCAACAGACTGAGTTTTAAAAGGAGTGAGATCTGATTGCTCGGCATACCGATGTAACGGGAGAGTGCAAAGCACATGATGTCTTTTGGAAAGGGGTCTGCAATCCTCTGCCCGTCACTGTCAGTGTGGACTGGGGCAAGAAGAAAAGGGGTCCCACGAAGGTTTGTCTTGTTCATCTTTTGCAGTCCTGGTGTAACCTTTAGGCCAGCAAATGCACCTACTGAACTGGGGTAGAACATGAAAAAGTCTTTTTAATAATTAGATTCCCAGGGTATGGCCATTTCACAGCATCACTGAGAAGTGGTGCCTTCTGACAGAATGTGCTTAGGACTTTTATTCTTCCCCTAAGTGAAATACATTGCTTTGTGATAGATTTGCCCCACTTCCAAAGAAAACAGCACTTCCTTTTGGGTAGACTGCGTTAGTGTTTTCCTGAAAACTGTTTGAAGTGGCTTCTATCCAGAGGGATGGGATGTTCTGTTCAGAGGGATGGTCTGTGCCATGACCAGCTATCTCATTTGCGCTGTGCTCTCATTCTCAGTAGACCTTGTGCTGTTTTGGTGCATAGGATGGTCATTTAGTGAAAAGAGACTCCTTTAACAGGTTCTTCACTCAGGGAATCTGGGATATATAAGTATTTCCATCCTGGCAGGGAAATAGCAAGATTAAGCCATTTTTCTGGGAAGACTGATGCAAGAGTCCTTACCTGTGTATCCTGATGCATCTGTTGGCATGCAGAGTTGCAGGAAGTCAAGCAGAAAGAAAATAACTTAGCAGCCTGTTTCCCCACTCACAGCATCTTACCAAATTTTGGTCTTTGAAACCCTTGGGGATCCTGCAAGAGCAGCAGTAACTCAGATGGGAAGACAGTCTGGATTCAGCCAAGGATGTGAACACTCCCAGACAGGAAAAGTGCATGTGTGAGAACTGGACATCATTTTTGTGCTGGTTGTGGTTTATGTTCATCTGACCACAAGCCAGATTCCTCATCCCTTGGCTACAGGGAGCCTCTTCTGAGACAGTAAGATGCCTTTTGAACTGTGTTAGAGTTGTCATGGTACTCTGCTTGCAGTAAAGGTACTGTGAAATTTCCACCATCTGTTGCCTCCTCCTCCTCTTTCCCCTTCCAATCCTGTAGAGTTTTGCAGGATATGTTGTGAGTGTGGTAGCTAAGATCTTCCCAGGTCCATTTTGCATATGTGCAGGCTTACAGAAAACTTTAGAAGGCTGAGTCTGTGTGGGAGGTTTTGACCAGGTTCTTTTGAAGGATATATCTGTATCGCTTGTCTGTCATTTCATTATTGGTGTGTGAATTTGTGATCTGGTCTTCATTCTTGTAATGTCTCAAACTACAGATATATAGATATAGATAAACAGACATATATTCCCCCCACCCCCACTGGATTTTGTGCCAGGAGAAAAGTAGAGAAAAGAACCTGTGCCATGTGACTAGTTCTTGGTTTTGTGGCCTTGAGCTCAAGTTAAGCCCCTTCTGTAGAATAACTGATCTCAGCCCATCTCCTGCTAAGTCTTAGGTGGTGTTTGCCCACATATTTGGCAGCCTAAAGCACACACATTCATGGTGCACAGCATGAAAGCATAAGATGCTCACCTTGAACAAATTTGAAATTTTCACATTGGGAATATATGGTTAGGAATGTATACTCCTGTTCAGAGATGTCAAATTTTGCTTTAAATAGGATTCCTCAGATGGTTGGGTAATAGACCTCTTTGTCATGATGCATGAGAAAATCAAGAGTTTGAGCTCCTTGATGCATCACACAACATTTCTTTGGCAAAGGTATCTCTTTTGAAATTTGAAATGAAGGCCTGGATTCCACAAAGCTTCCAGCTCAGAAATCAGTACTTTGAGGCAGGGACTGATTTTTTTTTTCCCCTTCTCTCTGGTAATAATTTGAAACAACCTCTGCTAAACGCTTCTTTTCTCTCCTCCACAGGAATTCAGCTCTCCTAGTTTGTGGTCCAGCATTTTGCCAAGTTGATGGTAGTCTTGGAAGATGACAGTATATTTATCACTTTACAAGTGTACAGTTCCTGTAGCAAGTGGTTGAGACACAGTGGGCATGCTTGAAGTGATTTGTCTTCTCTTTGAGGTGTCTTCTCAGTGTCTTTGGCCAGAAAGCCAGAGTGTGAAGCCAAGGGTTTCATTGCAGTGGGAGGACTCTGAAGTTGCAGGTGCACAACCCAAATATATTTGGTTCCTCCTCAACCTTCTGAACCCATGAAAATATGTGTTCAGAAGGTTGAGGAGGAATCAAAAGTAAAATACGTAGAACTTCTTTAGCTTTCTACTGCTGGGAATAGAGGGTTGAGGGGAATTTTACACAATTAGCTGAATTGCCGCTGAGATCAATAGGGTTTGGGTGTTTGTTCTGTATGCTCACTTGGGTTTAGGTTTGTTTTATCTTTCTTTTTGAAGTAAAATGTTTCATACTTATTTTGTAATTAGAAACTAATAGTGGATTATTTATAAGGATTAGTGCAAGAGATTTTTGGTGAAGAAATGTTGCTATAACATCAGGTAGATCTAAGTGTTAGAAAAGGTAAACTCTGCAATGCCATTCGATCTGCTTGTCTTGCTAAACAAAAAAATGTCAATCTTGCACTATCTGTATGACAGATTTTTATTAGTAAACAGAAATAAAATTCAGGTGCTCCAGTTTCAATTCTATAAATTTACTTTCCAAGTATAGAATTTTCTATTTATGAGCATAAGAAATAGTTAACATTATTTAATACAATGTTTGTAGTTTAATGTTTATTAATATTTAATTTACTATTGAATTTAGTATTTATTACTATTATAAACATGGTTTAATATTTATTATTCAGCTGCTGTAATTTTGGCTCCAATGTATAATTACTCTGTAATTACATCATTCCCTGAAGCAAAACCATGATATAGTGCTACATGAAGCAAAAATGTTCCTATCTTAGAAACTGTGTGTCTAAAGTTGTCTTTTTCCCTGAATATCTGGAAACTACCTGGACTATAGACATTTATGTAGCTGGATGACTCAGTGTTTCAGCTGATAATTTCAGTTTTTCCTCGCTGTGGCTATCTCTGAACTCTCTGCATGCATCAGTTCCCCTAAAATTTGTAGAGATGTCAGTACCTTTTCCCCTCTTTCTGCCCTGTTTGGGACTGGCTTTGATTCAGGCTGGGACCCCTGGTTAGACATTGGACAAAATGTGCAGCCTCCTTGCTGCAGATAAACAAGCTTAGGCTATCCTTAGCAAGAACACACTGGAGCTTTGGTTGGCCCTTCCCAGATTCATCTGTCATGGAGACATTCATGAAACTGAAGGGTAGGATATTCAGACTTGTGAAACAAATATGTTTTTGTATGTGTGACATGTTACTGTAAGTCTCACAGGCAATAGCTCAAGTGAGGTATTTTAGGATAAGAGAAGGGGGTCTCCATCTGTTTGGTTTCAGTCTTGCATATTGTTATTTTACACAAGGAAAAAACCGAAACCAAAATTTTCTAAGTTTTGGGTTTCAGGATAGACCAGAATTTTCTGTGTGGAAAATCACGTACCTTCTGTCTACTGAATGGTGAAGGCTTTTTGTTTTGTTTTGAGGTGGTTTGTTTGAGGGTGTTTTGTGCAAAATTACTGAGGGTTTTTCCTGGCTTTTATGTTTTACACGTTATCAATCTGATCTAGTTCATACATTCATATCTCATTTCTCACTCTTTCACATGAGATCTCTGTGCCTCCCAGGTCAATACCTGTATATTATACATATACCTATATATTATAATACCTAATACAAAAGCTTCTGGCTTTTCCTTTCCCTATCTCTACTGAAACTTAGTAAATGAATTCAGAGGTTCATGGTGTGAACCTGTGTGAAGGTGTTGTCTCAGCAATGGCATTAGTTTTGTAAGCACATGTTTTGGCAGAATTTAGAAACTGCACAAGTCTCTCCTAAATGTTCCATGTGTTTGCTTAGGCGCACGTGGGCCCTTTCTTCCCTGGGTTCAACGTAATTTTGGTAAATGGGAACCTACAAAAGCAACTATTTTTGTCTTCTTGACAATATAGTTTAGTTTATTGCCCATACTTCTTTTGCTGCCCTCAGCAGACTTGATGCAGCCAAAATACCATCATTGTGTGGTAAGTCTATAAATATTTCAAGGTGAGTTTTGTGATAGCACATTTAAAAAAAACTAAAAATCCCATTTTTATAGTATTCTCTCTCACTTCCCAAAACATCATATCACTGCCAAAATGGGAATATTTAATGTTCCATTTTAATTATCTAATCAGGATTTAACCATTATAAATTGAATATTTTTCTTCCCATGTTTTTAGCAGCATGACATGATCTCCTCATTTTAGAAATATTTATCAAAATAATTCCGATGCAAAATCTGAATATAACTAAGAGAAGCTTGTAAGAATAAAAGGCAAAGGAAGTTTACTCAGCCCAGTGCCATTTTTACACCTCTGACTTCAGTGGTTAACTTTCCCTACACATACACAGTTGCACATACCAGCACCATTTCAGTGGTGTTTACTGTAATAAGGCCCTGCCTTTCTGACAGAAGGTAAATTTTCTCTGTCAAAGTGCTTGTGATAGTCATTTTCTGTGCCCTTCAACGTGCTGGTAATGTGGTACAAGGTCACTTTGAAAAGCAATTCTTCAAAATAATCTAACTCAAGAAATACAACATTATGATGTTATTAGCTGTAACAGCTGTGAGAAAAAGAAGAAACCAGTGGTAATTCTTGTATTTCAGTGTGCACGTGTGTGTCTTTGTACACATACATATGACATTTTAAATCATGTATTCGTGGACCAAGTGTGTATCTGTGTAATGCTCTTGTGCTTGGTGCTCACAGCAAGTACAAAATAAGTAGCCTTTATAAAATACTTTTGTCAAAAGCGCAGTAAAAGTCCACAAAGTTTTGAAGTATCTTGCTTTTGTTTTCAATGAAAATGTATGGTTAGTAAGCAAGGATTATCTAGGATATGTTATCTAGTGAAAGTTAATTTGTTACCCCACACTAATTGGTCTGGGTATCTGAGACCGAAACTTCTTAACCCTTGCAGCCATCTCCATTTCCAATTTACTCATGGGGTTTTTTGTCTGCTTGGTGCTTATATGGCGTGCCCTATGTCCATGAGTCATGAAATAAGCAGCAGAGGCTGCAGTGAGAACTACAGAATAAAAATGTTCACCTTCAAAGTGCATATATGTTAATTTTCTTCAAGGGTATTTTTGACAAGGGTAGATTTGTTGAGACATTTGTGTGGGAGTGTTCACCTCAGTGTTGCTTTCCTCCACACATGAAAATAAACCACAGACTTTTAAATATCCTGAGAAAAATTTCTTCAAAGACAGATCAAAGGTCTTTACTGATGTCTGAGGAAGCTGCCTCTCTTGTGAACTCATGTCTATGGAGAGCTGGTTAAGACAATCAAGATCATGATTCCATTGATTTGATCATTTGCAGCCTGCTCTGAGAGGAGATGTCTTGTTTGGAGAAGGGAGGAGGTGGGGGAATCCACAGATGCTCCTAATTTTACCAAGAAAGTCATGAATAAAATAACTTTTTAAAACCAGCTCTGGGTTTTCCCCCACTATGCTGTGTGGGTTGCTCTGCTTCAAACAGTTGTCTTAAACAGTGCATGTACAAGAGTTTTGTGTAAGAATGAGTCAATTGATATTTTTTTAATCAAGTTTGTCTGCTTTTGTGGGTATTCTGTTCAGTGAAATGTCCAGGTATGACTTTCACATCGCAGAAATTTTACATCTTTGTTTGCTTGTTTCTTTGGTTTTGTTTTATTTCTATTTGCTGTTTGTTTGTTTTGGGGTTTGGTTTTCTGCTTCTTGGTTTTGGTTTGATTTGTCCAAAAATCTCTTTCTATCTCCTTTTACATCAAAACAACACAGAACCCATATGAGCTAAGGTTTGAAAGTTTGTGAACTTCTCCCTAAGCTGGAATTCCCCACCTTTAGATAGCATTCAGGAAAATAAATTTATTTTTATTCTTTAAGGCCTGGGTTTTCTTTATTATCTATTTCTTATGTCTGTTTACTTTGTGAACTGCATCTTTTATCATTCAGACCAATTTTTTATAGGCTCTCTCATAGTAGAGAGCTCTTAACTCTTAGAAGCTGTTGAGCATAGTGTTTCTCTTTTGAAGCATTTTGCTGGTTTTGTCATGCTGCCACAAAGCATCCGTGGGTGCTAGGTAGGACTTCAGGCTTGTATCTAGAGCTAGGGTTTCCAAGTTGGTGGGTTAGGGTTTATTTTGTTAGTTGTTGGTTTAAGCCAAAGATTTTTAATACCCTCTCCACCAATGACTATTCTACTGCTGCCTAGGAATTGGACAAGACTATTTTGTTGGTTTATCTGATCATAAATGAAATAATGTAATTTTCTTTTTTGTAGATGTTAGGATTTTCTTTTAGCTGTGGACTAGATTTTTCTTGTATATCCTAAAGTTTTGATCTTCATTACATTCTGTGATTTGGTACTTTGGAGCAAAGTCTGTAATACAAAACCAGTGTGATATTGTTTTATTTTCTCCTTGTTGCTTTTCTCATTCATGACAATACCTAAGTGTAACAGCAGGCTAACATGTTTTTGTCTGACTGGGATAATCCTTAGCTGTGCAAAAAATTGGCTGTGGCATTTTCCTCTTCTGGCTGCAGCTACAAAATAACAACAGATGCATGGCCGTGGAAGATTCCTCAACTCCTTCCCCATGCTCAAATCCTTCATCTTTAATATTCAAGAGGAAAATTTGGATAAAATGCTGAAATATTTTTCCCAGGAGTTTAATGAAAGTATTATCTCTCTCAGATCTCCAGTCCTCTCACTTTTCTATGCAGATTACACCTTATTGTCTATGGAACATAGTGGGTTTAGGATTGGGGCTTTGGTGAGGGGAAGGGATGAATGGCAGGAGTTCCCTCCTCACCTCTGAGCTGGGAGTGCTGACTGGCACTGCCCCGTATCCTGCTTATGCAGCTCCATATATGCTCCCACAAGACTCTTGTGATGCCTGTGGACAAATTGCACGATTTTGGTAAGAGTGCCCTGGGGTCACAAGGTGATCCTAAGAAACTTTGAAAACATTAATTCCTAGGCTTTGGTGGAAGTAGAAGTAAGTCTTGTGTTGGTCTTTCGAATCAAAACTCCTTTTTGTGACAGGAATGTGTATTTCTGCTTTTTGTTGTTTTGGAGTATTTTTCTTTTGATTTCTCTGTCTTTTATTCTTTCTTTTTGTTCTTATTAACCTCTAGTTCTACCTGTTGATCTCATGGCAGCAGGATATTTCAAATTATCTGCTACATGTTCACCTCCACACAAATGAGCACACAGGAAATGTGAGCTTCCTTGTAGATTCTCAAGTCAGCTTTGTAGTTTGTTTTTAGTTTTTAAGGATTTTTTTTTTCATTAAAATTGATTATTGCCTTAAATAAGTGAAAGTAAAATTACAGTGATGGCTTATATTTTTCTATATTGTTCATACGAATTAGTGACTGTGCCTATTTGTGTCTGCCAGGAAAATGTGAAAAGCACAGAATTTGAAAAGAAACTGTACACAGTGAAGTTAATTTTTGTATGTTTTCACGTTGCATGTTTTACTAGCCATGACACTCATTATTTATTATAATGCCTTACAGTATTCCCATAGGAATATGCCCTGCTCTCATGATGCAACATTGGAAAATGCAATAAAAGTGCACTGGAAACCTCAGCTTTCTAATAGGAAGTTTCTTGTAAGCAGTGAAGTTAAAATGCCTCCTCGCAGTAAAAAGGAAGTAGGGCAGAGGTCAACGAGCCAGGTAAATGTCTCTCCTCTCTGTCACAAGCTGTGCTTTCTTCTTTTTCCCCCCATCCTGGAAGTTTGGTCTTTAGGCCATCACCTGTGTTTTAATGCAGGGCAGGTAGAGAAAAACCCCTATCCTCCTTTCCCTGCTGCATAAGGACCCCATGCTTTTGCCACATGAGGTTCACACGAAAAGGGAAAAGTTGATTTGTGGCTGCAGCTGTGACTTCATCCTGGTTTTGATGGTACTGTAGCTGAGTCCTTGGGGAAGGGCAAGGCATGGGGCGTAGAGCACCTACTGTTGTTTGTTCCTCTCTTTGTTTTTCCACTTGCTCAAATGAAATGTGTCTCTGGCCAGCTGCTAGCCCAGTTGCTAGTGAGAGTGGAGGAAGCAGATCTTGCAGATTTAAATGAGAGCATCTATGACTATTTTGCAAGAATCTGATGTTCAGAGCAGTCTGAAGGGAACACCAAGGTCTGGATGCCTTCTTTCTCATCCCCACTGCTCTAAAGGCCTCTCTGGAAAGTCCACTTCAAACACCTGTTTATCCTTGTGGAAGAATGGTACTTAAAATGAAAGCAGAATCTTTGTATTGCCCAGCTTAACTGCTTGGCACCAGTTATCCTACATTTTGGTGTGGCTTTGTTACATGTGTGTTGGTGCTAGAGACGTGCAGAAAGCTTGTTCACCAGCCCCTGATGGCCAGTGACAAACAGTGGAACTAGGCAGGAGCAAGGTGGGACCTGGGGGACACTGTAGGGACCCTCCTGCAGCCTGTGTTCAGCCCTGCAATTATAATGGGAACTCTGGGGAAGGAACTGCTCCCTGAGCAGCAGTTATCATAAGGTGGGGTGATCTGCCAGGAGAGCCCTGTTGAAATTGCTTTTTTGGTCTTGGTGGCAATTATAGTACATTTCTGCTGGTGTTTTCCTGGCAGCTGAGGAAAAGTCTACAGTTTTTTAGGTGTGTTGAGGAGGGCATGAACAGGTGACTCCAAATGTTTGCCTTTAACATGCAAGTCCTTCCTAATGAAGCAATGAGTCATATTCTGCAGGCACAGATCCTTAGCTTGCTGCTTAGCAAGCCTTCACCAAAATTATTTTATCAGAAGCTAATATTTAGCTCCTGAGAGCATTGTGCCTCTTCTGCACATAAATAATGCTAATCTGTTATACATTAAACCAGTGGGATAATGCCACTTCTGACAGTGCACCTCACCATCTGAACATCCAGACATCTCTCCTATAGATACAGTACATATACATATATGGAAAAGATACTGACTTGTAAAAAACTTCTGATTTGTTTGTGAACATTGCTTAGTGTGAAAAAAAATCAATTCTGAAGTGGACACCCCTTACCCCTTTTGATTACTGGGTGGTTGTAAAGGAGTAATTTTAATGCGCAGGGCATGTGTGTATTTGTGATCATATGTTCCCATGCATTAACAGTATTTATGTTCTTTCTCTAAAAGGATAATTTTTCTTAGTGCTCTGTTCAAATCAGTTCTGTTTGAGTGAATAAATATTTAGAAAGTGTTAACAGTAGAGTGGATTTACCTTGATTAAGATGATACACAGTCTTGAATAGCTAGATGTTTATGTGCAAGCAGTTCCATTTGAGGAACAATCACAGATCCTAATACTTCTCTGACACCAAAATTTAAGTTAAATTTCCAAAGGTAAAATAAAGGTAATGCTTTTAAATGGAAGGCCAGAGAATCTGTCCTGTATCATTTAATACCAAATACCCAGTAAACATCAGAGTGCCCATGGTGGGATTCTGCAAGCTTTCTTTGTGCTGATAGGCCCAATAAAGTCTGTGGGGCTGCATGTGCAAGACTGGATTACAGGGTTAGGGACTGTATTTTGTGACTCTTACTGCTCATGTAACTCTGATTGCATGTATTTTCCTTTAAGTATTGTCTGGACAGTCTCAAAATGTAGCATTTTAAAGGTCTCTTGTTAACACAAACATATTTATTAATTAAAGAAGCAAGTGTAGAAACAGTAAGATGTTTAATTTAAGTTTTGGTCACTTTCTTGTCATTAGAGCCTTAAAAAAAGAAGAAAACTAGGAAAAAAAATAACAAACCCCAAAACACACACACATCCACACACCCTACATGAACCAAAGAAAAAACCCACCAAAGAACCACCACCACCACCAAAAAAAAAAAACAACAACAAAAAAAAAAAAAAACCAAAAAAAAAAAACCCCAACCAAAAAAAAAAAACCCAAAAACAAAAACAAAAAAAATGCTCTTGTCTTAAGAACCCTTAACAACAAGCAAACCATAGAATTTACTGGAATAAGAGAGGGGAAGGTATATTCATAACTGAGAAGTAAAACTGACTGTCTGATTTGGTTTTTAGGTATAGAACTGAAGGAAAAAATGCAGAAGAAATGCCTATGTATGATAAATATGGTGTAGATTGTGGCTTTTAACACCAGCCTTAATAATGTCAGGAATACTGTTCATCATCATTTTCTGGTTTTGCATGAGTTTAAGACAAATTATGTAGGTTTATCCTCAGAGCATTTACATAGTGAGATTGTTTAGGTCATAGTTGCAGTTTTGTGCAAATTAGAGCTGCTGAAACTTACCCATCTCTTAAACATTAGTGATTTGTTTAAAATGTATATGGTGACAGACAAAGGCTTCAACAGTAAATACTAGTGCTTCTTGTTTCTGGAAATAGAAATGAATTGGAATAAGTTGCTCTTTTATGAGTTAAGTAAAATACAGTCTTTTTGGGATAAAATGAAAGTAGCCTTTTGCAAATGTACACTCTAGATTTAGTTTTGCTTTATTTGAACATGATATATACAGCTTCTTAATGTCCTACTAGGTCCTAGATAAGATTCCTAAATGCCACTGAAAAAATTGGCAAGAGTGATCATTCAGAAACCTGATCATCTTTACCTTACTGCATCTTCATTGTGCCTTTCAAAATGAAGTTGTTGCTAAGGAGGTATTGCAATGCACTGCATTTCTTTGGGATCTGAGCAGTGAAGAAGCTTTATAGCAAATTCTTGTTCTTGTGGTGTTCTTCAACTGTCTGTTAAGCCAGTGTGATCCCAACCTTTATGTTCTGTGATCAACAGAGTTTGTTAGAGATATGGGGCTTTAAGATACAATTCAGTTTAGCAGGCAGAACTTGATCCTAAATGATTACTATTGTTCAGGGCCTGTAAAAATAGTTTGGAGGCTTAGTCACTACTACAGTAATAAAAGTAGTGAGCAAGCTTTGAAAAAAATATTAAGACCAGTATCCCATGAAGCTGTACAGGCCACCTGTGCAAGACGTAACCCTGTGGAGATTTAAGGCTGCCTTCCCAAAGGACCCGTACGACACTTGTAAGGCACAGCTTTGTCAAATCTGCAGCTGCATGGTTAGGCATGGACCCTGGTCATCTGCTCCCCGGCCTGGCAGGTCCAGCAAAGGCAGTGTTTGGCCACTGTCCAGCTGCTGGAGCAGTGGTGTTTGTCAGCGCTGCTCCGAGGGGTCCCGTGGGTCCCTGCTGTGCTCCCCACCCCAGCTGCCTCCAGTTTGCTGCTGTGCCCACAGAGCTCCTCTGCACCTGCTGACCTTGGCACTGGGGACTGCAGGGTGGCCTGGGAGGATGAAGGGACAGGAGGGAGGCAACAAAGAAGCTCTTGACAAAACACATATGACAGTTTTGGGGGAGTGGCCATGTCACCAATGTTGGAGTGTCGTCGTTGTCTCAGGGAAGCTGTGCATGCAGGGTGAACTGGACAGAGCATCTGGAAGGCTGTGAATAACTCTGTGCCCTGTTGTGGGACACAAATAAAACTCATATGTATTTACATATGTAAAATTACCTGTCTCTAAAACTATCTAGGCATACATGTACACAAACTCACTCCACTGTGAGGAAGAATTGTAAGGGCTGAGACCGTGATAGGTTGTAAAAAAAGGATGACTCTGTGTCCACAATCAGATCTCTTAATATAAATGCTTGTGCAGGAAGGTTTTCACACTAGCTTTGCATATGTACCTAGCCTATCTGGCTGTAGGCGGTGAAGAGGGATGGAGTTGGTGTTCAGAGGGCACTTCCACAATTCCAAAGGTGGATTCCCACTTGGGAGAAGCCCTGATTTCTCCATGAGGTATAGCAGAGGATTGGTTGGTAAAGTGCTTAAACTCTGAAGTATGAAAGCCTCTTTCCTTCCCTGTTGTGCATTCTTCCTTCTCAAAGCAATCAGTGTTGCTTCTCAGAAATCTTGACCTTCTTGTTCAGTGCAAAATACCAGAGTTTGCCTTGCTTAAGAATTAAGTGTCAGAATTGTAGCAGGAAAATTGTGAAAAATAGATGGCTTATCAGCCTATTTCCTTACGTACTTCTATCTCTAAGAAAAAGTCCTGAGGCAGTTATTAGCAACTAATACTCAGCAAAGAGGGCTTGTGGGGGATTCCTTGTCATTGTTCTGGGAGTACTTCAACTTAGTCTCTAGCAATGCTCAGAAACAAGAGAGCTTTAACACAGCAGATAAGCTAAGGCATCATTATGCCTTTGTGCAAACATATTTTGGGTATGGGATGCAGTTGATTCCCTATCTTCATAAAATGGAAAGTTGCACCAGACTACCTATGCTCTTGTCTTCTGGGACAAGCAGACCATGACTGCTCAAATAGGAAAGAAAATGTGTAAGAGACATGTGATGTAGGACTCAGATATGCTGAGCAGTATACATGAAGTAAAAGGAAATAGTTATTTGCTCATAGCATGATGATGGGGGACACTCAGTGGATCAGTTTGCCCCAGAATTGAAACAAAGTGAAGTATTTTGATGTACAGCATGTAGCTAAAGCCTGAGGTGAGTGCCACAGGATATAGCTGAGGCCAGAGGTGCCAGTGCTTTCAGTGAGGAGATTCACAGAGGAGCAGTTTAGCTGTGGTAGTTCAGAAGGATGTTCTGAAGGCAGCTGAAATCCTTAAGTGACAGCTGAGAGCATGCTAGGAGAGGGATCACTCCCATTGCTATCTTTCTGCAAACATCTGCTTTTGGCCACTGTCAGAAAGGTTTTTGAACTAGATCAGCCCTCTGGCTTTCCTGATGCATTTTTCCTGTAGCACAGGTGAGACTCCAGACTATTACTTCTCCAGTACCTTTTAAAGCTAGGTAGTGAAATACATTTTGTAGCAATCCACTAATTATTTGCACTAGGGAGTCAGGCTAACTTTGCCCATGCAATACTTTATACATTAGAAGTTAACTGCTGTCACGAGTCATTATTTCCATTGAGAAGAGTGATTCATCTTTCCATGAGTACTCAACAGATCTCTCAGTGGGAATGAAATTTTAGCTCATGTCACCATTCTGTAGGAGAAAATACATGTGGGAACAGGACATTGTGTTTGGATACATGTGTTTTCTGTTGAACTGGGCTGTCTAAGAATTTTTGTCTCAAGTGTTTTGAGCAAATTTAATATTTATTTGTCCATGATTAGCTTCAGAATGGTAGTTGTGGAGGAGAAGGCTTGCTTTTATGGGCAGTATAGCCCCTCAAATTTGCCTCGGTCCTGATTAGAAAAAACAGCTTTTAGCTGCTCTAACAGCTACTGGGGATGGTTTTCCAATCAGTGTTTTACCTGACATACATTTCTGCTGTATTCCTTTCATCTGCCTGGTGGAAATTTGCCTTACTTTTCTTTTATTGCTCATCAGAATGGTCTATTAGAGATGTTACTTACATTGGAAAAGCCTCTTGGGTAAGAGCTAACCATACCAGATATGCCTTCTGCACTACTGTGAAAATTTGGAAAGAATAACTATCTGGAGAACACAATTTCAGGATCTACAAATCCAGCATATCACAAGTTACCTTGCACTTCATTTGTGTCCTTGTGTTGAAATTTTTGTTTTTATTTTTTGCTTCAGCTGTCTTTTTAATACTCAACATACAAACTTAGTAGGGGAGTTGGATGGAATTTGGAAAAGTCTGAAGTTCAAATGTCACTTTTTTACAAAGAAAATAAATATGCTACTGAACAGCATCTGTATTAAGTTGGGGTAACAGTGTACATATTTTCAAGTATTGTATTTCTTGTGAAGAGATGTCTAAGAAGGTTAAATCAGAGGGCAGCTTTTTGAGAGGGCTTTGAAACTATGCACCATGACAGGATACAGGACTTTGATCTATTTGGTTTTAAGAACTGAATTTTAGCACAGTATTTGTCCCAAATCCTAGTCTTCAGAAGTCAAGACATTGACATCCTTAAATGATTTTCACAGCGCAAGCCAAGTGCAGGAGAATCACTCTTCCAAGTGCAGGATCCTAAGCTTTGTGCAACCACAGAAGTGATGACTGTCAGAGGAACACTGTGAGAATGTTATCAATCATTGTTTTCTTTTGGTGCTTCCTGCAGCACACTATGGTTCAGGCAATGATTGTGGTAAGAGGCTTTTAAGTTGATGTAAAGACCAAGTTGATTTGACATGTTTTTTAACCAAGTGTTTATTAGTTGAAATAATCTTGGGTGTTTTTTGGCATAGTTTATGTTTGAGTGGGAAATTGAATCATTGTCAGAAGTCTGTGTATATTTGAGCATGTTAAGCTGAAATTACCAAATGGAATTGTGGGAGGCTTTTGGCTTGTGTTTAATGAGTAAAAACCAAAGCTCCTACCTTGCTGCTTTAAGAGCCACAAAAATGTTAATAGGAGTCAGAGATGCAAGAAAAAAAAAATGTATTCCATATAGCCTGTCTACTTGCCAGTACTAGCTTTTTCCTTGGGTTACTTTCCACTATTTTGTTCCATCTAGTTTAAGGTAATACAAGGGATGAGACTTCCTCTGCATTCCTATGGAAATTATTTTGCAGTCCTCATAAGACTTTGTGAATTTTTTTCCCTTATTTATATTTCCAGGTTCTTATATTTCCAGAGCAGAATCCGCACCTAAACTGTCAAGGGTTGCTTTCCTGTTAGTTTTGGCAAAATCATCCAGGCTTCCTTCTTGCTCCTGTCTGCTTTTGTTCAACTGAATGAACCAGTGAACATTCACATGCCTCAAACTACAAGTCTTTTAGGATAGGTGATACTTTGCTGAGGGGTGCTGTGAACATTTTATATCAACCTGCATGTATCAGGTAAAGCAGCTGGAGATCTTAGAGTTTCTTTTATTGCATTTTCTTTTGTGTATCTCAGGCTGGGTTTTCACACAAAGCCTTCCTAACTGGTTTCCCATATTGTCCCCCCTTCCACCCCTCTCCCCTTTAAAACTAGGGTACTAAGGGCATAAGCCTCACAATAGGCTTATGGAATGGCCAATTATAGGCACTTAAAGCTAGACTAAGATGAAGTCAGTGATTCATCAGTAAGCAAAAGCTAAAATTAATCATGTAACATGCCTGTAAGATTGCCTGTAAGTTTTTCCCCATATCATCAAAGATAATTTGTCCCCAAAGAATATGTTGCTTGTATTTGGACTGTTAGGTACCCAAGACAAACTAATTTGAATTGTTGTGTGAGTCTTCAGGAACATGTGAGCTTTTGCAATTGTTTCAAACCCCAAAATATTTCTGGTCTATTATAATTTAATTGGCTCCCTCTATTTTATCTTTCAATTATGTATAATAAAATTAAATACATATTTAGTCTAATTATTGTAACTAAATTCATCAGGAACTGTCGTGATAGGACAAGGAACATTCATTTTAATGTTATTTGCTTCCTAAGCATTTGTTCATTTAATTCATGAGCTAGGAGAAGTGATTGGAAATTGCTTACTTTTTCATTCTTTGTGTTTTTCTTGGTTTGCTGAGCTAATTTCTTGTGTGTTGACTTGCTTCTCAGCTTTTAACTTGAGCTGCTGTACACAATAAGGTGCACAGTGGCAGCTGCTTCTTGAAAAGTTGCCATTTGGAAGGCAGCGTGGAGCTGTCCTGCAGACCTGCACGCACACGTATAACGTACATTGCATGTGGGTACGCCCTGCCTCAGGTGAGAACAGAACCTGCCAGAGGCATACAGAGACTTTTGTAACACAGAATCAGGTTTGTGAAAGATTTGGTTCTAAATCTTTTTCTCCCCCCAAGTCGAGTTTGTAAATGCTTTCTTAGATCTGTTGTACATTCTGAAGTGTTTCACAGTCTGATAACAGATGAGCTAAGTCACTTGCCAAAACCCTGCAAAGTGTGCGCAGTACGGAGCCTAGGGAGGAATGCTGGTCTTTTAAAACTATGCCAACCTTAATATTGTAACTAAATTATGGTTTAAATCATGAAGTCATCACAGTATTCTTGGAAGAAGCTGCAAACTAGGATCACTGTACATAAAGGGGGAAGATGTGTGCAACACCTGTAAACACAGTGAAAAAGGAAAGTGAGAAGCTGTGGCCATCTCTCTTATCAGGATATTTGTGCTGCATGATCACAGTCTCTCACCAGTCTTATAGCTGAGCATTTTTAACATGTACTCTGCACTCCTAGTTGCTGTTCCCTCAGAGCCTTTTCTGGTGCCTGAATTGGAGAGATTGTGGTGTGATGTAGAGCTGTTCTCATCTTCTCCACAGCTCTTACACAATGTGTGGGAAAGCAACAAAGCAGAGAAACTTGGGTTTGGTGACATGGTAAGTTTGTATCATTTTAATGCTGCTCCAAGGGAAGCCCTGGCCAGTGCAGTTCAGAAAACTGATAGCAAGTAAATTTACTTGCGTGGTGGAGGAGTGGAACTTAAAAATAATTAAACACATTAACTTTTATACAAGTAAACTTGTATGCCAGATACCATACTGTATCTTTGTGGTTCTGTCTGCCCTCCCACAGTCAGTGTAACAGGGGTGCAGATTTTGGCTTGTTTAATGGAAATATGGGCATTATTGATACAGATCAAATCAATTTTTGCTACTAAGGGATTAATTCATGCACTGAGCTCATGTTAGTGATTGTGTGAATGCCGCTTCCTATACAAACTTAAAAGGTTTCTGACAGTCAGCCTGACCTGAGACAGCTAGTTTTAAAACATCAGGAAGTTTTGTGAGAGTACTGGGGATGGAAGTTTGTTGTGTGACCCTATAACTAAGTTCTGTGCAAATTCAGAGTACTCTTTGCTGCTTATACAATTTTAGTGCAGCTTTAGTGGTGCTACTGAGCAAATGGACTGTTTCATTTGTTGAGAGTCAGCCAAGTGGCTCTCTGTGGGAGAATGCTGATAAACCTGACTATTTTAAACCTGGGTGTCTCTCTGCTATTTTTCAAACACAGTATGTCTCTTCCTTCTGTATATATCATGTTGTCTTGCCTCCCTGTCCCTGGCTGCCACAGAGGTGGTAACACTTCTTAAGTTCTCATCCCTCTTCATGATCTCGCTCATGTTTGCTCACCTGAAAAGCTCAGTCTTTTACTTCCCTCTGTGAAACCCTTTGAGACTATTCAGCACCCTGAAAAGTCATTATACTTCCAGAGTTCCTGCAAGACTTCAATGTCTGTTTTGGTGAGGCAGTTAAGGAGTTAAGAGCTTGTGGAGTTTCAAAGAAATGCCGGACAGCTGCTGTAAAGTATTGCTACAAATCCTAGCTGACCTCATTCTTGTCAGACAACAGTGATAATATCCAAAAACGGGTGCAAGACAGGAAGTGTTTCAGGAAGGTGTGTGTTTCGTGCAAATACATCAGAAATATGCTTTCTCCCGGGGCCACTTACCATAAGATCCATATTAATTTAAATGAAAAAGTGAAATTCCAGGATATGTTTACAGAAACATCATTTCAGTCCAGAAAAATCATTGCTTGTTGCTCTAATGTACAAATGGCAAAAGCAGTTCTGGTAACCACAGTATGTATTTAATATAATGATATTGCTGGCTGTATGAACCTACTTGTTAAACGTATGGGGGCTTCACATAATTTTTGATAGTTTTGTTTACTATTTTAAGGGTTATCTTTGACTTGAAAAAGTGGTAAAGGAGGAATACAAATCTATGTATATTTTCCCATTTACTTTATGCTCAAAGACTGATTTGGTATCTAATGTGTTTTTCACTAATTTAATCAACTGAGTTCCTTAGTAAGCAGAACAAAATCCCATTTTTCCCATAATGCATTCTCTGACTTACAATTTAAAAGAACTGGCTTTTGAAAGATTTAACGTTTTTCACTAATCAATCTACCAAGTTATCTGCAAAAAGTGTCCTGTATATATAGGTTCTTATTATTTTCATTGTACTGAAAAGTTCAGACATGAGAAAGCTTGTATTTTACTTGTATTTTTCAGAAGTACCCACGTAAAAGCATGCAAATAAAAATAATTCCTACCAGTTCAGAGCTCTTCCGCTGATAGTTAGGGATCTTTTCCCTAGATTTCCTCTTAGTTGTCTTCAGAATTGTGCCTCTTATAGTATGAATCTGCAGTAAAAATCAAACGTTAAATTATTATTTTTTTTAACAAGCATAAGTCAATATTGCTTGAGAGATTTTTTCTTTAGATTGCAGAGGTTCTTATTTCAGCATTAGCTTGACAAATTTTTATAAAATAATTTATTAAGAGTTAGACCTGATCCAGTAAAGATTCTACCATTTAAAATGTTGCATGTGAATAATATGATTAACTGAAATGAAGTCTAGCAGATGCCTGTAGGAATGTTAAAATAAAGCACTGCTATTTAGCCTCTGCTCTTTGTTTCATTTAAAAACTTGATTCTTCTGTACTTTTTTCCTATATTCTTCTGTAATTTAAAAAAAATATTAATTTATGTTGGTAGGGAGTGAACAAATTCTAGCTGCTGGAACTCATGTAGTAATTTCCTCTTTGGAAATTCGCCTGTTTGTGGAGCTGGGTCACTGACCTTGAAGGGCCCTTTGAAAAGTGCAGCTCATGGCCAGGGATCATGGGGATGCTGAATGGTATAATAGCAGAGGTTGGGCTTTTTTATAGAGATGTGACCTAGGACCTCAGGTGAGGTGCATGAGGAGATAAAGGCAGGCTAGTGGATGGAAGACCTGAGTGCAACTGAACTCAGCCCTGCTACATGCTGAGGAATGAAATCAGTATGATCTGTGTTTTTAAAAGGTGATCCAAGGATGTAACAGAAAAGAAAGGGAAGGAAAATGGGATTATTTAGATACAGGAAAACCTGTATATTTTTTGTTTTTTGCTGGTATCAACTCATTTGATATACACACACAGTTGTTTCAAACTGAATTATATTTTAGATTTGTCTGCTGTTCCTGGAAGTTATTGCCAAGAGTGAAAAACCACATAATACATCTCTAGTATTAAACCATCTATTACTGGTGGGTAATGACAGAGTAGAGGGAGAAGGCACCAGTTAGTCTGGGTTAGCTCATGTGCTCTGGATAACTCTTTCTTGAACACTTAGATTTCTAAAGTTCTACTAGGCTATGTTGAATTCCCACTGCTTTCTGGATGTGATGAATTGTCTCCATGTCAATGTCAGGTAATCTCAAGTATTCCCATGATTGTCTGCCTCAAACTTTTGCAGGAAATATGCCTTTTGATCACTTTTTTTGTTGGCTATTTTAATAAGATAACAAATACCACAAAGGCTGCAATAGCACCTTTTAAGAAAAGAAACATGTTTGAGTTTTTAAAATTACAGATGCCCTGCATTGTCACTTACATTTTATTTATCTTTGCTTTTAAATGCTAGAGGTACAAAATTTTGGATCTGTTGTGGCTTTCTTGTTTAAATTCTGAATTTTCGATAGTGAAGCAGGGAATTCATTGTCAAAGTCAAAAGGGAGAAAGTTTTTGTAATTACCAAACAGTTACTGATTCAGACACAGGAGGGAGATAAAACCAGAATCCTGTTTTACTAATTGTTGGTTAAAACAAAAAACTTTTGTGAGATGCACTGTAGATACTCACCTTACAAAATTATGTAGCAATGCAAGATATGAGAAATTATGTCAATCCATCTGTCTCCTTGGCTTTTCAAGGAGATCTACCACAAGGAACTTAAATAATGTGCTTTCTTGTAACAGTGATGTAAAAAATATGTTATTTAAGGGAGATTTTTTTTTGTATTTTTCTTCAAAGTGTATTGGGTTGGTTGTGACCTATAAATGTGGACTTTGTTTCTGTTCAGTCCATAATTCAAGCCAGTTCTGTGACTCTCCCTTTTTGATCTCAGGGTATTCTGATCTTTCTCCTGCATCTTTAGACATGCATCTGAAGCATTTACCTCCTCATCAAATATATAGAAGAATTTGGCACTTGTCTTGGTATTCTGAAAGAAACTAAAACCAGGCTGTTGTGATTGTCCTCATAAAAGGCTCTTCCATGGTACACACAGAACACCAAGGAATATATTGGCTTACTGCTTAGAAAACTCTGTATAAAAATATGCAGATTTGTTGGTGAAAAGGGTAGGATTTCTGAATTGATTTGGTGGGGTTTTTTAAAAATCCAAGCAATTGAGATTTTTTGCTAAATTAGTGTTTTAACCTTCGTGCTCACCTTCTTGGGCTTTTTAAATTGGATAATTGAGATAAGGCCTGTCATAGATGAGTTGAAGGTGTCAATTTTGTGAGTAGCTACCTGTGAAACGTAGAAATGATCAAAGTCACAACACACTGCTCTCTCTTGCGTACTTGGAATGGCACCTACATATGAATTAATAACCAAAAGGAAATATTAAAGTATTCACAGGGTGCATGAAAGTCCTGATAGTGGCAAGGGTAGGTAGTGTTTCCAAAGAGCAAGGCTGTAGTTTAGGGTGATTAGACCTTTCCTTGCCTTCCTTGAACGAATGGGATAAAATACCTAAATCTCTCCACTGTTGTCCCCTCTCTCCACACTTACAGCCCATTTATGTGCTTTTTGAGTAGTAGTTGCACAAACACTCTTGAGCATTTTCTTATGGAATTCTTACAATCTCTCCAAAAAAACCATTTGCATTGCACCTGTGGCAGTTGTGTCTGCTCTGCTTTGACTCTCTGCCCTGCTTTCAGAGGGTACCATTTGACTCCTCTGAGCCTGTTTCTCCTCTGCTAAAGGGAATAGTGATGCTGCCCTGTTTTGGTAAGGCATCCTTCTGATCAAGAGGTGAAAGACCAGATAGAGCCTTCTTTTTACAGATCCCAAGAGAGCTTGAATACAAACTGCATGAAGGCTTGCAGTCTCTGAAGGAGATTTAAGGAAATCCTGCTGGGATTTGATTCTGTGTCTGAGTCATTTGAGCTTGTTTTTTGACCCATTAATAAACCCTTGTCACACTACTGCTGTTGCCTTTTGTTACAGTCATGACATTCCTCTGGAGTCTCTGTAGCCATTGTCTGCTTTGTTTCTTTGGTTTTGTTTTTCTTCACTAGGGATAGATTTTTAAGTTGGCAGAAGGCGTAAAATTCAGTTCCCACCACCAGAAAACTTGGTGTGTTTGCAAGGGGTATATAATAGCCATGCAAGCTCCACTGCATGTTCCCTTTGGCAAAGTGCAGCTTCCAGTCTCACTTCAGTAGGTGTGCAGCCTTAGTGGGCTGTGGGTGCTCCTCCTCACTGCCATTCTGCAGCCCATGCTGGCAAAGGAAGCAGTGCCACAGAGGAAGGTATGGGAGAAGCCTCTAAGGACCCAGATATGTGCTGTGGGATACTCAGCACTGGAGAAAGCTCTTCACACCCTTTTGTGTGTGCGTGGAGGCATGCACAGGCTCTCCCCATGGGACAGATACCTAACGTGTTTGAAAGAGTCTCTGTGAGCTTTGGCTTTCTGCTGAGCGTGTGTGGGCCATTTAGAACAGACAGCTTTCTCAGAGGGGACAAAGGTCAGTTTAAAATTTTTAGGTGTACTATGTAATGCAAGCTGTTGGCAGATTTGGAAGATACCCATGAAATGTTTGTCAAGGAAGAGGCCTTTTGTTTCCAAGAGAAAGTTTTGGATGCAGAGTGGGAAGAGGAGTATTTGCTAGATATGTCTGAAATATGTTTGTTTTGAAAGCCACTATTGAATTAGGTGTAAACTGTGAGCCTGGTTTATATTCCTCAGGGCAGGGGAAGATGGAATCTCTTGTTTATCTCGAGTGCAGGTTTTCCCCAGGGTGCTTATATACACTACAGAATATTCATTAAGCTGTTGGCATTGTATCTCTAAATCTTTTCTTTGATTTCAAGTCTTAAATTAAAAAAGACAAGCCAGATATCCCCACTCCTCACAAAAGAAACCTAAGTTGTGAAACTTTCCTTAGCACTTTTGCTGAATGAAGCACAAACACGTACTGTTTTCCGGCAAACCCTGTTTATCAATGTAGACACTCTTCTGAGAGTTGTTTCACTGTGTCCACATAGTCTTTACCTGACCTTCAGAAAGAGTGATGACAAAGGGAATAGTTGTAAGGCAGATTACTGCCTATTTGAGATTTGGGGTTATCTGTGTTTTCCAGCATATGACATTGAACAACTACCAGGGACAAAAGAATTTTTTGCTTCTCTCAAATTACTGTTAGCTTTAAAGTAAGAAGCCAGGAAAGGGACATGCCATTTACATAAGTTTAGAAAACCTTCAAAACATCTCTTTTAAATTTTTCATTATGATATTTAGGGCTAGTGTCATGGCATGATGGAGAAGCTTTCCAAACTGGTTTGAGAAGATAAGTGCATTTTCTTTGTTATTTGGCATTCCACTAATATTGTGATTATTGTGCTACCATTTTAGCTGTACAGTGGGTCATATTTTGTACACTACTTTTGTTATTGCAAAAAGGATGCCATTAATAATGAGTAGGAACAAAATGGTTAGCTGGTTTTAACTGAGGTGATACATTTCTGCTATTTCAGCTCAGCTCTTGTAGAGGGTCAAAGACAGAAGAGATTTCAATTTCTAGGGCTTTGCTTTAAGATGGAAAGTAGACCTGCAACCTTGTGGTTCAAAGTCATGAAGGTAAGAAATATATTTGGCAGTTCACAGAATGGTTGCTAAGATAAAATGAGAGGAAGGTGAGGGGAAAAAGGAGTGTTCAATGGGAAGGAAGTATCAAGAAAATAGACAGTCTGTTTAGGAAGACTTAGAAACAGATGAAGCCATGAGAAACTGAACAAAATACCGTTGTAAGAAGTGGGTTTGCCATATACTTAGACTTAAGCACACATTTTCTGTGGTGCTCTTCTGGAAATTGCTACTATTAAATGGCTTTTGTGGACTTGAGTTTTAACACAGCGGCTGCTACTACCCGCACACCTTGTTTTCGGTGATAATTTTGTTAGTTTCAAGGAACTAAGGATAATTCCATTCTGCTTTTAAGGTAATCTACAGGGGTTTTTATTTGCTTCAGAGTGAATGCAAGTGATCTGCCCTTCCTTCAAGTGACCATTACTTTTACAGGATATTTAAGATGAAATAGCCATATACAATAATGTAGATTATAGCCCCATTTATCAAAGTGACTGCTATCAATTCAGACTGAGCAATATTTTTTAAAAGAAGTTCTGAAATTTTCCATTTTTTGCTTGCCCCAGTGATTCCCTTTATCCTTTTTATATTTTATGGAGTAACCAAGATACCTGGCTGAGACATGAATCTTGCCTAACAGTACACTTTGTACTCATCATACAATTAGTTCCCAACTGCACACTATAAAAGATGTTTAAAAACATCTAGACTAACATGGAAATTACGTAACTGTGGTGAAAACTTCAAAAGAAAGCTTGGGGGTTCCCCCCCCGCCCCCTTTGCTTTGTTTAGGTACATGTTTGGGCTGGATTTTTATCCGTGCACTCTCGCAAATCCTTCGTATTTGTACTCTTAACTGGTTCATCAGGAACTTTTAATAAAGTATGTAATCTCATGGTGGGAAGATACCTTTTTTGTTTTTCCTTTTTCCTAGTTTCCATGTTCTTTTAGGGTGTGGTTCAAACTAAAATGAAATTTAGGTTGGTCTTTCCTTTTTTTGACCTGCCAAAGGGTTTGTTCTGTTAGCATTGCTCTGCTCCCTGTAAATCAGACATTCTTCTTGGGCTGCGTCAGGTTACTAATGACATGATTAATGCAGGAAGGGTAGAGAAGGATGACGTAGTGGCTCATGCAAAGTTTACCTGAGAATTATCTGTAGCTCTCTACTGTTTAGTGTCTGTGTGAGTCATGGCCTGAAGCTCTGCCATTCCCTGTTCTTCAGCTGGGCAAGATCACACTTACCTCATTCTATGTATGCATTTCTCCCTTTCCTGCCAGATCTGATTAGAAGCACTTTTGTTTTAAACTGTTTATGAAACATTCAATACACTTTTTGCAGATAGCTGACCATAAGGCTAAATGAAAAGTGCCATTAGATATCTGTGATCCAGACAGCTTTAGAAACTTTCTCTGTCCTTACATGAATTCTGATTTTTATCAACTGAAGTCTTTTTCACGTGCATGGGTTTAACAGTGATAGTGTTTTGACATTAGTGAGCTTTGCAATAGGACCGTGAGTCAGTTGCCCTCTGTCTCCTGTTTCTTCTTGTGTATTTGTACAGATAAAAGCTTACAAAATACAAACAGCAAGTTTGTGCTGCTCTCTCTGGCTTTTGAAACTTCCTTGGGCTGCAGGTGCAAGAGTTCCCATCAAATTTGGTTCACCTATTGATTCCTTAATGAAGCCTTTGGGAAATTCATCTTACTGATATGAAAACACGGGCATGTTCTCTGATAAACTTTGAAGCCTTGGTCATTCCCTTTTAGTGAGGGCTGGCTCAATGTAGGTGCAGACAATATTTGTTCTGCTATTTGTGTATGCGTGTCCTTTAACTGTCACATGTTCTCAAGTCTCTTTTAAAAAAATCAGAATTAAGTTAGAGTAGAATTTTAAAGTAATGCTGATTATTTTTCAATATTCCTTTGTCTTCTCTGTAGAACTGTCACAAAGTCTTTGGCATCCTTCAGGACTTTAGCTTTCCTCAGCTGAAACTGTCGCCTTTTCTCTGTGTGAGAAATTATCTTGTGCAAAAAGTACTTAATGTTTAACTGCACAAGAATATGCTGAAAGCAGGCTATCATTTTCCAGCCAGCTCGTATCTCACAACCTGCCAAAGCCTATATCAGGAACACAATGTATGGGAAAAAGTTCTAAAATGATAGACAGAAAAATGATTTGTGGGAAACCTAAAATGCCTTGAGACTCGTTCTGTTATTAAAGAATGTTTTTATAAGCACAGCATCATCCCCTTTACTTTCTGAAATTTTCAAAAATGAAAGCTTGAGAGCATAACATTTGTGTAGAATGTAAACAACCTTGGTAAGTGGAAAAGTGACATTTCTTGGAAATAATATTGCCTTAAGAGAAAAGAATGGTTAAAGTGAATAATTAGCCAGAAAAAAACCCGAAACCAACCCAACTTAGTTCTAAAAGGCTCAACTACTTCTAATAAAGGCTATACTGATGCCTGAGATAAAACTTTATGTGCATTTTAATTACATTTTGCAAGCATATCTTAAAGGAAAACAAACATCCTATGATCTGTTAATCTCAAAAGATGCACCAGACGAGGAAATTCTTATTGTAAACATATCATTAAAATATCTAAAAGTTCTCTAACGCAATGTGAACGCTTTTTACCTACATTGCAGCATATGCTGATGGAGTTAATGATTATAATTACCCAAATGCCTAAATGGGGATGGCAAAAGTTCATGTTCAGCTTAATGTTGTCTGTATTTAATTTTCCTGCTTTTAAAGGAATTGTTTACATAAAAGAGTAACATAGATTTTATTCAGTGAGTCAATGTTTAGGCAAAAATAAGCATATAGTTTGACACGTGCCTTTATGTAAGCTGTGTTTCTAGAATCTGTTTTTCAGTTTGAGCAGTGAAATGGTATTTCTGGCTTTTGTTTTCTTCTGGTGAAATAGCCAGTGCCTTGGCTGTAGAACTGATTTTTTGCTTTTTGTCCAAACCCCTCTTCTTTCATGCTTGCAACTAGAAAATTAATCAAAAAAGGCTTTAAAATGGGTTTTTTTGNTGTTTTTTGTTTTTAAATTGAAAGGCACTGAATGAAGTAGAAGTGTAAAAAGTAACTGGTCTGTAAAACTTGTACCTTCACTTGTGCAGGTTTATGAGGCAGGACATCACCACCCTCCAGTTCATCAGGTTACGGTTGCCTCTTGCTGCACAAAGCAGCAAACAGCCCTGTAGAGAGAGAGAGAGCAAGCTCTGTCTGGCTCCTTGGCTCAGGCAAACCCACAAATCCAGAGGAAGCTCTGATTGAGGAAGGACCTGAGAGGCAGGAAACAGATGTTGGCAGCAGTGTCCTGGCTCAGGTAGCCAGATAACAAATGTACCAAGCCAAAATAACTAAGTGGGTTAAATGGCTGCAACTGTAGCTCAGTCTTTTTTATTGGGCTACTTAAATCTAGGTTTACCTAAGGAGTACTGTGCCTTTTGCACATGCTCTTTGTTTGGCATTTGTGGTGTGTTGTCAAGCTTCAGAGACCTTGTCTGATAACACCAAGGTCACCCACCACGTGTTTCTGTGTGCAGTTAGGTGCCTTTCTCAAAGGCTTGCTAGGGTCATCCAGGTATTTCAGTAGTTATTATCTTCTGCGTGGCTAAAGATCACCATGCATAGGGGATGCAAAAGGACAACATCAGAGTCTTACATATTCAGGAAAAGTCCTTTGAAGTCTCCAAAACAATGAAGATTTAGTATTTTATTTTTGCTGTGTATGCCTTTCTTCCTGTGGCCTTTGCTAGTACATTAGTTGCACCAGCACCATAGGAAGCCTGCAGCAAACAATTTCACTTGGGTGTTGGCATCTTATCTTCCAGGGAGAGTGCATAGAAATGCATTTTCCAATCTGCTTTTAGGTTTTGGATGTTCCTGGTATCCATTCATCAGTTCAAAAGTCTCATATTACAGGATCCCAAAGGATATGGGGAATGTCAGGGTTGAAAAATAAAATAAATTAAAAAAACACAAACCCACAACAAAACAAAAACTCAAAAAAAAGCCCAAGTAAACAAAACAAACAAAAATGCCACCCTTGAGTAGTACAAGTGGAATTGAAGGAAGCTATGATCTCAGGGGGTAAGCATGATGCTTCCATGTTGCACCATGAAGGCATCGCTTGTCAAAGAGAGTTGGTCCATGCTTGTGATGCAGTGGGTCAGCAGTGCAGAGGTCTGTGCCTGGAGCCTTTCTTTGGCTCCTTTGGCTTTTGAGAAGGGCCTGGACAGTGCCCCTGTGATGGGATTTCTTGCATTTCATTTGAGAATCTTCGTCAGTCAGGTGTTTCTCAGAAGCAAAGCCTTTGTTCCTGGTTTGTTGGTGGCCTGCCTGTACTTCAGACCCCTTTCAGGGTTGTTGCTGCCTGACTCCTGGCTCACTGTGGGAGCCTTAGTCTGAGCTCCTGCAGGTAGATAGTGGCAGGGGAATTCAGAGGGTTTCTCAGTGCCATCCTTCTCTTTGGTTTAACAACATGAGAAAAGTGCAAAATGCTACCATCAGAGATCTTCCTTCATTCCTCTTCTAAATTTCCTCTTGGGGTTTGGTGAGTTTGTCTTGTTTTTAGATAGCCCTGATTATTCCCTCATCTCCCATGATTGCTGCTGCCACCATTTTTCCATTTGAGAAGGTGTTTCCAGAGATAACCTCTTAAGCTTCCTGAGTGCAACCCTGTGACATTTTTAATTTGTACGTGTTATTTTCTGCCACTTCTCTAGTGTTGGAAATTTCCATTTCCCAAATCTCTTTAGGAGAGGTAGGAAAAAACTTGCTTTGTGTGGGTAATGAGGCATAGGTGGTGTATTTGTCTTTTAGATCTCTATAAGAAATATTTTCCATTTCTGAATTTATTAACCCCCTCCTTGTTTGTAAATATCGGAATATGCTGACTGGGAATTTGTTTAAATATCATATAAAGGTTTTTCTCTTGTAGTGAGTCTCCTAAATGCTTGAAAAAGATAACAAGTTACAAAACTTAACACTGCTATAGTGTTTTAGAAGCTGGTTCAGATATGAGGAGAGTTTGTTTTCTTAGTCGAATACCACTTAGTAAAAATGGAATGAACCTGTTTAAAAGTATTGGATCTGATACTTCTGTCACTGACCTGTTGTTCTAGGGAAGAAGGACTTGTATCTGTTTTTCAGACAGTCATTCCCTGTGTTGGGGATGGACCAGCGGAGAAACAGATTTTGATGATAATAAGTTTTAGCAAATTTCATTCCAGTGGCTTCCCAGGTAGGAGAGAGAGATCTTGGTGTGAGCTTGTGGACCTACTTACATTTTTTCAAATCCCCATAAGACACAAATTCATGGGAAGCCAAACCACATTGGTTCCACTGTTTGTAGAGCTTCTTGCTCTTTTCTGTGGTGGTTTTTTAAAATCAAATTATGTCTGCCTTTGCTAAGCTTCTGTTGTGTTGCTAGCTTTACTGTGTATGTTCCAGTTGCTAAAATACAAGAAGCCACAAAGGGCGCCAGTGTAATAAACAAGAACAAATAAGGAGAGTCTGAAATGCTATTTCTTGCAGATAGTTGACTTAAAATCTGAAATAAAAAATGTTTCTGTTTTTGGTATTTATTTTATTTATAACTTTCTTACACCACTATGAACTTCTTTTCTTCCACTGGAATAAATACAAGAGGACTACTGCTCACTTGCAGCTATTTAAGAAATGCAAGCAATGAAAGTAAAAAATAGTTCAGATTTGAGAATTAGTTTTTATCTAAAAGTAATGATTTTACATTCTGAATGTTAGATCTGTTTCCAATTCCGTATGCATGTTCCTTAGGCAAATTTTTGAAAACATCAGCTTCTGATGAAAGTTCAAGTTTCTGATTTTTCATCTTTTCTCATTTCTGATTGCCATTTAATATAATGAAACAGTCACCATGATGCTTGTGCTTACTTTAGCTGTAGGTTTTTTAGAAATAACAAGGATTGGGCATGGAAAACTATGATTATAAAAGCAATTTAGCCTGGTAGATATCCTTCAAAAATCCTCCTGTTTATGTGTGACAACAGTATAAGGTTACATTCAGTTTAAATTTGAGTCCTGTATTTAAAAGTTTCTGAATTTCTGTGGTCCAGCCTCCTCTTTGAAACCTTGAAAATTACCTATTTGAAGCTTGTGTTCTGCATAATCCTTACTACAGAATTGCTCCAATTTTCTTCAGAGACCAATCAGTTTAGGCAAAGTGTTTTTATATTCCCTTGTCACGCTGCTTCAAGACAGGTTTCCCTCTGCTAGAGTGGTTTCCTTTATTACTTATTTGTTTATATTAGTAGTGGTTTGCCTCGTAAGATTAATTACTGTTTCAAAGAAATTGCAATTTCCTGTTCTTGTGTGACTTGTTTACTTTAGATTTGTTCAGGAATTCTTTCTGTTTTGAAGATGTAATGTTCCAAGGGATGATTCTTAATCTTTCTTACCTTTTCCTCTCTCTTTTCTTCTAATTTTAGGTAAGAATGAGTTTTACATTGATTTCTTGGTTTTGAAGAATTTCTGCTTGGGTAAAGTATTAATCTATCTATATTCCTTAAAAAAAATGGTATTCTTTTTCTCTGTATTTAAGGGAGGAGGGGGAATTCTTGGCCAAAGCTAGTGCTGTGCCCTTTTAAATACTCTGATACAGTTGCTGGAAGAGAATTTGAAAATTTCAAGTAGGTGTTTGGGTTTTTCTTAATAATTTTCTATATGCAGGATGATAGTAAAAATGTACAAGCAAGTTATTAACTGGCACCTGTAGTAATTTGGAGAAGTTTGAAATATATTTCCCTTAAATGAAGCAATGTACTGCTTCAGATTTCTTGTTGAATACCTGCATGCTCAAAGGCCCTGCCCAATAAGGCTTATATAGTAGAAGCTCTTTGTCTGTCTATATCCAAGAAGAATTTAAAGCTAGATAATAAAAAGTAGCTCAGCTAAACACACACTGAAAATTAAATGGTAACTCAACAGGGTAATTAACACACGTTGCAATACCAGGATTTCAGAGTTGTTTCTTCTTTTTTGAAATAAAAAAGCCTGGTATGTCTTTACTGTGTAATAATGATGTGGGGGCCGTACTGAACTGTGCTTTTCCCTCCCCAGTCATTACTAGCTGTAGATTTGGAAGCTTTCTGTTAAGAGGCTGCAATCTCAAGGGAAAAGATCTTTCATTTAGCAAGCCTAGAGACAACTTCTGATTATAGGAGAATTGGTTTATTGTGGAAAGTAATGCAACTATAAATATGACTTCCTGTGCAGTAGACATGTTTGCCAGATTCTGGAAGCTTGAGAAAGGAGATCTTGTCTGGTTACAATTCACAATCAACCTATGGAAAGGAGTTGGGAACAGCAGCCCATTTCTTTTATCAGGGACACTCTTGGTTCAAACTACCACAGTTCTGCTTTTTTGTTCTTTTTCCTATACATATACAGTTTTAATTAATCAGTGAGAGGCCCAGCATGAGGTAATGCTGGAAATCAACAATTTGAATCCTGTGATTCTTAATAGAGAATTAATGAAAACAGAGGTATTGCTATCTCCTGGGTCAGAACATATGTCATTTGGACAGTATCTAAAGGCAGGCTCTGGGCTGCTGTGTGCATAATATTCCCTTGGGGTTTGTCTAGTTTAAGAAGATCAAAACTAAAACAAGAAATAATGTATTTCATACCGGGAAATAACCCTGATCTTTAAAATTCTCTAGCATATGTATTGTCACAACTAGTCAGAAGAACCTTCTGGAGTCATCTAGTCTGTTCCTTTGTGTAATGTAAGGCAAAAATCTCTTGCTTATTATTTAAACAGATTTTATGTGGGCTTCAGCCTCTGATAAGGTCATTGCAAGCTGTGTTAATTTTAATTTTTCTCAAGTCAAAAATATGCTCCTTCCTTGCCATGCTATCTGAAAGGCCATTAGAGATGCTCTCGAAGGAAAAGTTTGAGATGCTGTGCTTCTAGAGACAAAGCTTGCAGTTGCCCAGAGGTGGGTGTATGGTGTTTGTCCTTACCTTTATGGCTCCCCATGAAAGTGGATCTCAGGTGGCACTGAGGAAGAGGTGGGAAGCAGTGTGACAAGGACAGTAGGGTGGAGAAGTAGGGGCACTGGATGCTATGAGAGTGAGGAAAAGGTGTGAGAAAGCTGGCATCAATCACTGCTTCAGAGAGGTAAGAAAACATTGATCTAGGATTTAAAAGGTAGGATTCCTATACTTGTTCTCTATATACTGGCCTTGACCGTGTTCCTGTTTTTGGAGTAACCAGACTTAGAAGAGATTCAGGCCTTTAGGTAGTGGTTCTCAGTGGGAGAAACCTGAGAGGGGGAAAGGGGAAAGCACTCATGCTCCGTGTTCTGCACACGCTCTTGCTTGTGTACTTTCTCTCATTCACTGTTGTCCTTTCCTGGCAATCTCTTTTGTTGGTTAAGGAATTACCATATTTGAGTTTGAGGCTGAGCACAGCTTTAATTACCTGTCTGGAGTATTGCATTAGTTTCACTCTGTCAGCTACCCACCTCCATATGATCTCTCACCCTACTTGTGTCCGACTGCCATGCAGTGTTAGGTACTCCACAAAGTACCAGAAACCTGGACACTGTGCCCCTGCTCTGGGCCACGTCAGCATGCAGTGCATGTGTATATACTGCACACATAGCACAAGCCTGGACCATGTGGATAGCCTTGCTGCAGTGCAGTTTTCTTTTTTTCTCTTCTGTGTGTTGTTTTCTGAATGGACAGTAGCTTGGGGGCAGGGAGGAAGAACAATACATTGGGAAAAAAGCCTAGATTTCAATTCCTTGAGATCAGGTTTTGCACTGGTTTTATAGAGTCACTTTATGTCATTCAGTTAAGAAAACAGTTAATAGACCTACATTTGAGTACAGACAGAAACACTACTTTCTTTGATCTGAGTTCTGTCCTGTGACTTAAAGGAGCCACATTCCTGCAGACAAACTGTCTCCTCTGAAGGTCTTCACTATCATAAAGCTCCTAATCTGGGGAAGAAATGAAGTATGCAGTTCAGATTATTTTAAAATATAAATTTAACTAAAAAAAAGAAAAAATTATTAAGTATAGATGTAGATTACATCACTTGTTCAGCAGTACTTATATTTTCTACAAGGATACCAGTTTACTGCCAAAATATGACTCAAAAGATCAATAGCAAACAATCTGTACAAGTTTACACAAGAGAACTGAAGTAGTTCATTCCATAAGCATTGTGTTTTAAAAGCACACATTTCAAAAATAGATACTTCTTTGGGAAGGCTGCTTTCTTAGTTTTCATTGTTGCTTTCAGAAGTATGTCCAAATAGTTACAGGGTTGGTTTGTTTTTTTGTTGTTTTTTTTTTTTTTTTTTCTGAGAAAGCTGTTGCTGCACACTGAGGATGTAAGGGAATTGGAATGACTGTGGCTCTGAATGCTTGCAGTTAACAGAGGTCAGTCATTTCTGGCCACAAAGACAGTCTTAAATTAAAAAAAAGAAATTACAAGTTTGATGCCTATTTATTGTAACAAAGTTTTGAAATGGAAATCTGAAAGGTACATTCCTATTTAAGGATATGCTGATCGTAGTGGCTGTGGTTGAGGAAGACTCATTTGTCATGTCTTTATAAATATTGCTGTGCTGTGCATTTAATGTTTAATGTGTTTTGATTCCTTTAAAACCCCTTGGATTTTTTAATCTAAAAATCTGTTTATTAAGAAGTGAATGATACTTTCTCCGTGTCTGTGCTTGGTTAATTCTACAGAAAAAAATTACTTGCACAACATAATACTGCACTAGTAGACATAACTCTTATTTTTTTTTGTAGTCATTTTTTGTTGAGACTGTCAAACATTTTGCTTCTCAGTCATTGTCTTCAGAATTCCTTTAATCATCTGTATGTTTGTCCATTTACCAAGCCAAATATCAGGAGAGAAAAGGAAGGAGAGCTGCCAACTCTCCCCTGGTTTTTTATTTCTGAGATTAAAAAGTTTCACACAAATTTCTCAAGCTCTAGGAGGAAAAATTTGCAGTTTAGGAATGAATCCTATCCCTTTTGTTCAGCTCATGCTTTTCATTAAACACTTTGGCTCTTGATTTGACATTATCTACCCAGTAACTGATAGTCAAAGTCTCCACAGCATTTCCAACAATTCCAGAGGTGTCCTGACCATCTACAGATAATAATGTTTGATAGCACTGGGGGCTTTTTTATGCTACAAATGTTTGAGTATGTCATAGCTTTTAGATTTGAGAAAAAGCACACATTTTAGAAAAACAACTCAAAAAAGTAGAAATTGGAAAAATTGGAGTAGATGGGAAAGAAGGGCAACTGAGGTAGTCAGGGCTTTCAGCTCTGGGTCTATTGCTCGATGTTCCTTAATTTTGGCACTTATCTGTTGAGATTGTGAGAGCAACCTTCATTATTCTTAGCAGTTAACCCACCACAGAAGCTTGTTCTCCTTTTATAGAGGACTTGTCAAAATACTATGACATCTAGGCTGATTTTAGACAAACAGATCCTGGCTCTAAAAAGACAGTAAGTCTGTAAGTCAAACATGGAGGGCAGCCATTGGCACTGGAGAAGTAAGAAACCACAGATTGTTTTCTCATTGGATGAAGAGCTTGAAGCAATGTAAAGTTAATTGAAGAATTCCTTGAAAGTGAAGTCAGCCTAAAATAAAAGCTTTGGGGTCTATAATTTACTAAATGTGAAAGCTTTGTGAGCAGTAGTGAACATAAAAGTTTGAAAAAAACATATTTTAGTAAACATATCTGGCTTGTGTTATGGACTGTCCTGTTTTAATTATTCATCCAAATAATGTAGATTTGCAGTGTGATCTCTAATTAGGCACAGTTTGATTTATGGAGCTGGCCCCACATAAACTGTGATGTCATGCTGTACTGCTCAAAATTACAGCTCTGCTCTTGCAGTTAAAAGACGATTATTTTTAACTTTGGAATGCTTCAGTTTTGTGCATCTTGGCTTTTAGCTTTGTGAACTTAAGATGTGCTCTGCTCCTCTCCGCCTTCCTCCCCACAGATCAAAGCAATCTGCTGTAATGTAACCAGAACAAAACCTATTGAAATGGACTTCTGAACGCTCTCAGCTTTAATTCTTGTTGGTAAATAAGAAGAAAGGCAAGATTCTTCATGCTTGCTGTCAGGGGGGTTGAGAAATAGATACAGTAGGAATTGAACTGTTTTGCCAGGTGTCCAGACGCTGATGCCATTCCAGAGCAGGAATGCTTCATTAATGTCTCCAAAAGATCTTAGTTTTCTTTTGATGCTATAATTGAAGAAAAAGAAAAAGAGGAGGGAGGGAAAGCAGGGAAAAAACACAACCACACATACACACAAAGAAAGGAGAGGGGTGGGATCTGCACTGCCTGTTACTGCAGGTAATAATTATTTACTAGGAATGGGAGCTCTCACGCACATGAGTTTTTACTCATATGTGTTGCATCTTCTGCTTGTTTCCCATTTGAATAGGAAAATTTGCCTTTCCTTAAACCAAGGTCTGTTCTAAATGCAAAAGGAAGCTTTGCACAGGAGGATTTCTGCATTTTCCTACAGAGGAGGTCTTCTGCAGCGATGAGCAACATCCCTTCCTACCAGCATTCCTGATCTGGACTTGTGGGCAAAGGGCCAACACACACCAGAATGTGGAGGAAGGGAGAACTGAAATCTGGATCTGAGTATGATCTCTCCTGCCAAGCTCATTGAGCATGTTAAGAAGAGAACAGCATTTCAGGGCCGTGGGAGTCTTTCTGTGGAGGTGTCAAGACTGCTTCAGGCGAGGCCCCCATAGCCTGACAGCAAACTGGGGAGGGAACAAGAATAAAGGCATGGAGGTGTCACAGTTATACTGGAGGCACTTAATTACCTAGCAATATCAAAAGGTGGGAATTGTGTTTGGAAGGCGGTAGCTGTGGCAAAGGAAGGCAGACTCCGTTTTCTAGCAAAGCAATTTCTTACTGGGAGGGGAAAGTGAAAATACCTTCCTGTGGATTTTAGTGGGAAGATTCTGTGAGCTGCTCTTGGTAGTGATTGCAGTGTTTCAGGCTCATGCAGGTTGAGAACAATGCATGTTGAGTCATTGCAAAGCTGTACTTCTCATAAGGAGCCTTGATTATATAGCAGCTGACTCAGTTTCTATGCTATAAATTGATTACAGCTTAAAAGACTCATAAAAAGTCATGGGATTTCTTAGGGGTTTTTATAAGGATAGTCTCAAATGAGTATCACATTTTTAATATAATCAGTTGTTGACTAATATATTGATTTTAGATGTGTAACTGCTCGTAGTTGTCCTGTAAGTATATTCAGTTTAAGTAATGAGGTTTGGAGACAGTGTTGCTTCAGGGGAAAAGGGGAAAGGAGTTCATACCCTGTCGCTGCTTCGGTGCCAGTGAATGTAAATGGCTGGAAAGTGTGCAGGAGTTTGCTAATGAATTTCATGTACAGTGGAAAGATTGCATATCTGAGTTCATCTGCTCTTTTTTTTGACCTGGCCAAATTGGCAACTGAAACTAAATGTAACCATCTAGAATAAGGTGAAAGCATTAATTCTTGGAACATTTAGGTCTCTGGTTGGGTGTCAGTTACGCGGGCATATAATGTCTTGATTGTAACATAGTATCAGTAAACAGCCAACATTTGCTTATGCACAGACCACCTCTCTTGTTTTGATGAAATGAAATTAAATAAGTGGTAGGTTTCAGATAATTTCGATGCTCATATTTTGTCTTGTGTTAATGTATGTTTGGGGTTTTTTTTATTATCAATTACAAATCTATAATCTCTTTTCCAGGATTGTAAATCAGCAAAGTTAAAATCAATCTTGCCCGGAGATCTGGGTGAGGTGGCTGTCATGCAGTGTGTGTGTCTGGGCACATGCATTGGTTTTGTCCTCACTTTCTTTAGTGGATCTGGCAATATACTTGGTACAGAAACAGTCAGACCTGGAGGAACTTACGACTAACAGCAGTTTAATTTTTTTCTGTGTATTAAATGACTGAAGCAGGTTTAATTATTTTTTTTTTGGCGGCTCTTCTCCTGACACTTACTTGCAGAAACTGGTCTTGGAACTTAGAGGAACAGCTTGCCTCTGAGAGTAATAGCAGCTTCTCCATCATTTTGTCTTGTCATTAAAACTGGATGTTCATCCACAAGCTGTCTCACAGCTCTGTAGTTAAGGACTGAAAATACTCTGTGAGGATCTTTAGCCTGCAATATATGCTGAAGTGATCCTTATGGCCAAAAAGTTAAGGGGGTGATGATGACTGTCATGAGAAACGAACAGGGAGGTGAGACATGAACATGCCTGCTGTGATACCTCTGGAATTGCCAGGAGCTGACCAGATGGAAAGTTAATGACACTTAGCAGTTAGAATACTTCAAGTAGCTCCCCCTTCCTTTTGCTCTAGAATGTAAAGCTGTTTAATGTTACATAAAAAACCAGTCTCTTCAAGAACATGTGCCTGAAATTATTTTCTTGATACTGATGCCAAAACCAACTGGGATCACAGCATACAAAAGTACTTGAACAGGTGATCAAATCTGGTACACAGGGGGTCTCATGATTGTGGAGTCTTGTGAATGACACAGGGAAGAGAGCGCATCTGGCAGCTGCATAATTTGAACAAGTCCTTGGGCGTTGATTAATGGTGTGCTGGTCACATACGAGCACTTACCACATCTCTTGCAAAATTCTGCCCTCTCATACCCACTTTTCTCAGCTGCAATTGTTCCCTGGCTTGTTTTAGTCAGAACAAGGAGGCTCAGAACAACCAAAAATGTTGAGGGAGCTCATTTGTGCTAATGTGTCTTGGGTGGAAATGACTAGAGAATGATCATGCAAGCAGCTAGGCAAGTTTGAGGAGTGTTGACCTGCCCTTTGGCTGTGTGTAGGAAATGGGAGACATCTCCTCTGAGGAGAGGTGGCTCCTGGCAGAGGATGCATGCTCACAGCCAGTGATGTCTCTGCTCTGCATCTGGGGGCTGCGAAGGCAGGTGCACACAGATTATCACCTGACTGCTGTGTCATGCGTTGCAAGCTTGAGCTGCTTGGCAGAGAAGCTGTGATGCCCCAGGTCAGAGTGTGGCTCTAGGAAACCTAAGCAGCCTTCTTGGCTGCACACTTAAAGGCAGACTGCTGCACTTGTTGGCAGAGATAAAAATAGCACAGCTTTGCTTTTGGTGTTTTGTGAGACCACTTCTGACAGGCATAATGGAAGGCGTGCTTTTCCTCAAATGCAGCCTTTGCCCAAGTAAAGCTTTGGCTCATTATTGATTATATCTGGATTTCAGGAGGCAGTGCTAAGATGATTCACATTCATTAAGTAAACTTCCAGCACCATCCTGGGAGGCAGGTTTAAAGAAAGTTTAGAGAGGAGGAAATGGAGATGAGTAACCTAAAGGTGCAAAGGGAATCTGCTTCAGAGCTGAAATTAAACTTTGGCTCTAGGCATCATGCCTCTGGAAAATCCTACGCTACTTGAGTTTCATGTCAACACTGTCCCATTACAGCACTGTAATTTAGAGTAATTTATAAATCTGTATCTGTGGTGGATAAGATTTTCATAAACCACATCCATTAACGATAAAAGGACTGCTATTAAAAAATGAAGTAATAAAAAGATTATACCATCAGTTGCATGGATAGATTGGCTAAGAAAGGGTATCACTTCTTTATATCTGGCTTCTGCTGAGCATTGAGAAGCAGATTGTCAGACCATTGGCCACCTAGTCCTGTATGTCATCTATAACAGACAGAGAAAGATTACAGGGGCAGGACAAGACTACAGTCATGCCTTTTTTTTGTCACGTCTTGCTGGTTTTGACAAATCTGCTCAAATTCTATTCTGAAATCTATTTTCAGCTTTGAATTTTGGAAATTGTGCCTCATTGTGGTAACATATCCATAGTCATCTGTCTTTTCTTGTGAATTGTCTGATTAAGCACACCCGAGCCTCCCTCAAACATGTTCTGTAATCACCATCTGCTAATGGTGTGTTGTGATATACACTTGCATTTGTGAAGCTGCTTTTAAAGCAGGATAAATTTGTCTGTCCACCATAGCCTAGAAGACTTGAGAAATGTGATGAGTCTAGTTACAGTGTTCATTTTTCATTCATTTTATAGAACAATTAGTGGTTATGGAAACTGCCAAAAGACCCTTTCCTGCAGGAATTTGAAGGGAGATAAGGAAGGCCCTTATAAAATGTGGAAGAAGTCGCTGTGTATCCTGTTTTCTTCCTAGAGCTCTGTAGCTGCCTTCTTGCCATGGATAGGCCGATCATTTATGCTAGCATCAGGACATGCTTGCACTGAGTGGCTTTTGCATTATCATAGGCCATCCAGTCCACTTAGTAATCTTTGAAAGAAATCTTTTATGGCTTTGTTTTTAATTCTTGTGTGAGCATTGTTCTTTTAAAACAACAACATCATAAAATTATTTTATTAAAAGTTACAAAACTGGATAATTAATTAAAATTTTTTCTGAGATTTTAAAAGCAAAGTTCTGATTTTTTTTTTTAATAGTTACACTAGATTCTGCATGGCTGTAAGCAACAAGGGAAATCAGGATAGCAAATTTCCCCTGGTTTTCAGGGGAAAAATGCAGGCACATGGGTCAAAGACCCAGCATGTTGTTCCCAGAAGAAGCTGTTTCATTTTTCCTAATGTGGACATGCAGTACTAAAGCTCGCTGTATTGTGACTGAGCAGTACTAAAATGCTGCTCATTGTCAGTCTCTTAACATCTGAACCATATTATTCAATCCAGATTTTCTTTGAAACCACTGTCAGATGTGCAGTATGGATGAATGCTTGGAGAAACCAGTGGGTGTTTGGCACTCCGATGATTTTAATTATTGAGGTTAATTGTTAATTTCACACATGGAGAGAAAATGCTTTTTTCTGTTATCTGTTTAGATTTACGTGTTGAATGAAAGGTATAGCTGATTTTTTTGTAAGGAAAAATAATTATGGAGAAAATACCAGGCTTTTGCTTTGCTTATGCTATGCATTTGGAAACAAGGTAGAGTTGGTTTTATGCATCCCTTTGTATTTCTTTGTTTGCTTGAACAAGTATTTCACTGGGAAACAGTGGCATTTGGTTTTGTTGTTCCTTCATCCAAATTTTACCAAGGAGGAGAAGAAAAAAACCTTCCTGGGTTCCTTTCAAATAGTGATACCCTCTCTTCCTGCAAATAAAGGTATCCTGATTTCTCATCTGCAAATAAACATTGAGTTATCTTCATTTCTTGTGTGCAAATAAAAAGCGAGAGCTTCTCATTCCATCTATCAGATGAATGGTTAATATGTGCATTGCTGCATCCTGACCTGACACACATTGTTTTTATTTTCCTTTTATCCCTTAATTTATAAAGTTGGCTGAAACCTGCAGAAAAGACCTTGGTACCTGGAAATTTAACTTTTAGCTATAGGAATGAAATCTGGTACTAGATACTGCCTCTTTCCAAGAACCTTGTCATGCCTGCAGTTTGCAAAGTATTTCAGCAGTTTTTATTTCATCCTGTATGGATGAGCTTCTGATTTATTTTTCTTGTTTATAGATACAGTATTTATTAAGTATAGGTAATGAAAAATCAAAGAGCTATACCAGAAAAGCAGGAGTTTAGTTTCCATTTGGAACATGTGCCTAGTCATGATTGTGAAGGTTCTTTTTTCTGCTCTTCTGGGTTTTTTTTAAACGCAGGGCTAGAACATCCCATATGTTGTAATACTTTCCATTTGCAGAGCCCTCTGTTTGATCATTGCAAGCTGCTCTGTAAACATTTTTTGGTCTGACAGTCATTTTTCAGAGTCTGGAGCCCTCTCCATTTTTGGTGGGAATGCAGCTAAGTGATTTGTCCAGGGTCACGCAGGGTATCAGCTAGAGCATAGTGGTGACATGGATTTGTACATTTTTTACTTTTCTTATGTCTTTATTGTATTTTTCTCTACATTACATAATATAGTGCAGCATACCTGGAAAATAACTAGAAGAATGTTTTGGGCTGAAAATACAAAGTTTGGAGAATAACTTGAGAGAGTTTGGAATAAGTAATCACTATTTCCGTACATATTTTAAAAATTATGATCATTGAGAATAATAGGTAAACTGGACTAACAGTCTTAGGAAGATACTTCCATTTGGATTATTTTAGATCATACAAAAATGCTCTATATTGCTTATGTGTAAACTTGAGTTTTTAAAATTCCAGAATAGAAAATGTTAAGATTAGGTATTTTGATCTGTATGGTCTTTCTCTTTGGTAGTTTGGGCATTTTTTTTGTGCATGTCGTTTTCTGGTAGTTTGAGGTTTTTTTATGTTCCTTCCTCTTCCCTACTGGATACAATTGCAATACTTCCACTGCTGCTAAGTGTAAGCAAATCTTGCATACCACAAAGGTGATAGGCTGAGGGGATTTTCAGTAGCTGAACATAGGAAATAGTTTCAGTTCCAGGTATATAAGGAAGGTCTTAGAGAAGAATTTTGGTGTCCCTAATAAGGAGGAGCATTTCATAATGATGGGGTTTCTTCCTTCCCTTTTTCCTCTTTAGTTCTGGTCATTTCTGTGGACCATTATTTCTGTTGCTTGTGTTTATGAAAAGATATCATCACTTCCAATAATAATTTTGTATAAATGATGGTATTCCCTATATATTAAATAACTTGGGAATTTCAGGAAATTCAATTATGTAATCACAGGGGATTTTCACACTGCTTTTTGTGGGTAGTGTAATTCCTTAAAAAGGAGTTCCTCAAGGGTGTTGAGAATATTTTACAAAGATGAGTTAAGTGAAACATTAGTTCAGTTACCACTGGTATTCAATAAGGAAGAGAGCAGATGTGATAGTGGTTTGGGAGGCAGCTGAGGTAACATCTAGGAACATCTGGTGGATGTTTCCCTAGCAGCTGAAGGAACTACACAGATGCTAAATATTTTTCCCCATGTTCTGCCTGACTATTCTTATGATGTTTGTAGGTTGTGACTCGAAAGGACACTCATCTCCCCCCGGTACTGATTTATATTTGCATCAGTGAAAGTTTGCCTATGAAGCTGAAGAGAATGATATGGAGAATTTAAAAATGCTTTACTTAAAATTGCATCAATGTAATAAGAAAGCTTTTGGCCATTTCTCTCCTGCACCCACCGGTCACTGTATGTAAGGGAGTCTGTACTATTGTGTTATAACTCTGTATTTCACTCGAGGCTTTGTTTTGCTAATCTACAGTCATCTCTGAGCTATTAATGTATGTAGAAACAGTTTCAACAGTTTCAATTTTGCTTTTACCTGTTCTCAGAAACTTAGAGCTGTTTTTTTATAGATGTTCTCTACATGAAAATCTGAAGGTTAGTTTTGTTGGGTTTTTTTTTCCAAATAACAATGAGTTTTACCAACTATTAGGTTGATTGCTGAGACTGAAAAGGTAAAAACCAAATAATTTTACTGTCTTCTTTTGAGAACTCAACCTCATTAAAGTTATGATAAGAGCTAGGAATGTTACAAAACATTGATTTTTTTTCAGTAGTATCTTATCGCAAGTGTTTTCTGAAACCTTATTAGTCAGCCATCACACTTGTACAAGTCACATTAACTCATTCCCTCAAATCAACAGACTGAGAACAGATGTTCCTATGAGTTTCAAAGCAGCTGCAAAGCTGTCTGGAGTCCCAGCGCGTCACATGTCCCAGCCTACCTAGGCAGAGCTGATTTACTGTTGGGTGCATAGTTTCCATTCAGAGTGCCATGTTGATGGGCAAGAGCACTGCCTGTCTTCAAAGCTTCAAATTTGCTGCGATCTTTCTGGCTTAAATTGGCCATTTAAATTGTTCAGTGTCTAATGAAACCTGTGAAGAGACTGGTGTGGGCTGCCCTGTGGTTAGAGAAGCTAGTAGAGCTCATTCCCAAATATCTGATCCCTTTTGCTCAGTCTGAGTGAAAACTGGTTGGTGGAGCAAGGCAAACATGGGTGGGATAGAGAGGGATGCCCTCTGGCATGACCATGAAGAATTACCAGAGACTATAACAGTGTTGTCATCTGAGAAATCTTGTTTAGAGTTTTTCCAGGAATGCATAATTTGAAGCTCATGTTATCATATCCCTTGGCCATCCCACTTAACAACTGGAAGATAGGCATGTAAAATTATTTTCAATAGGCTTGGCCTTCATAAGCCATGAATGTGCCACTTCATAGATTTAGCTTACTGTGATGATTTGCAATTGACTGATTGCAAATGCTGGCTCCAGGCTCCAGCAGGTGCTTACAGCACTGTCTGTTTCTGAGCATTGTGGAGTTTTCCTGCCAGCTGAATCCAGGCTGAGTGGAAGGAGGAGATTCTCTTCTAGTTATTAAATGATATTTTAGATAAATCAGAGTAGTTCTCAGATGTGTTCATTTTTATTCTTGCTATAAAAGTCTGTCTAACTCTTCTTGTGGGACTACGGCAATTCAAAATTCTGAGTTCTTTGTCAATGTTTTGAACTCAGCATAGCTGAGGACTTTGAGCTACCATGTACTTTCTCCATTGTCCCCAAATGGAGGGCGAATAGGGAAGAAAAGCCCTTACTCTTGGTGGTTGCAATGTGAAGAGTGTTACGCTACCCTCTCCAATAATTATGTCTCATTAATATATTCTTTGGTGCTTTTGTTTTCTTTCTACTCTCTTCTGGCTCATTTTTCTACTTTGTGTTTTCTGACTGCTAATTGCAGTATGCTTTAGAAACTGTAACATGGGGAGTTGCTAATTAGTAGGAAAAAAATAAACTTTGATGTATTTTGGTGAGTTTCACTTGCCAGCAACTTTAACCACATAACCAATTTTGGGAGAGCAAAGAGGGAAGCATCCCCCTCCCCCATGAATTCTTAATTTCAATAAATGAGTTGCTGTATTATTAGGAACATAACCTGATGGCCACACAGTTAAATATTTACTTGCTAGTTTATTTAGTACAGCTTGCTTTATTTTCAAGCTACACATTTCTGCATTGCATCCTTTATTCAACTGTTTGTTCTTCCTAAACTCATAATCTCTATATCTGTGATGTTAAAGAAACCAGAGTGTGAGGTCAAAATTTCCATTACATAGCCAGAGAGGAATTTCAAGGAACAATGCCAAAATCACTTAAAAAAATAAATTTACAGGAAAGATGACTCATCAATCAACAACTGCTGTTCTAGAAAATAGAATTAGTTATATATGTTTTGGGTACAGAGATGGACAAAATGCATCCTAACAGGCAGGGTTAGATCAGGGTGATTTGTTTGTTTGTTTCCAGACAGTTTTACCATGACCTGATGTTTCTTTTTCACCCTAAAGGAGGACCCTAAGTAGCACACAGCTTCACATTGCTGGAACCATTGCCTCTCAGAACTACAACTATCTAGCAAAAATAAAAAGATTTTCTGGTTTCTTGTTTCTTGCACTAATTAGCTAAGCAGCTGAAGGACAAGAGGAATAGTCTTCTCCTGTGCTCTTGAAACTTAACATGAGGTCACCTGAGAGATCAAAATACAGCCTCTTAGACTTAATGGATGTGGCAGACTTCTGCTTCAGTATGCAGTAATATCAGTGGGAAAAAAATGTGATAAAAAGCAGTTTTCCCTCTTCTAAAATACTGAATAAATAGCACACAAGAGTGAAAACCCTTCTGAGAGGAAATATGTTGAGCTATGGCAGCGTCTCTGGGGAAGTGTGGCAGGCTTGCTGCTTCTGGCTTTTTGTGTCATGCCAGCCCTTCAGTGGGAAAGACTCTGGTGTTTCTGGTCTTCCCTGTCCCTTGAGCCACATGGTCTTTCTGCTGGGTTAACCTTACATGTGAAGAAACAAATGAGTACTGTGACCTTATTTAATGAGATGGCACTGGAGATGAATCTGCCACATCCTATGGTTCTTTCTGCAACCATGTTGGCTTTCTGGTCTGAACAGGGAAGAGGGAAGGAAATGGTGTAACCACTCACAGTCCCTCTCTCAGAGGGTAGACTGGATAGTTAGCATGGCTGGATGTTTCTCCCCGACAGAAGACGTTTAGTGATTCTGTAAAGCTTTCCTGCTCACGAGACACTTCATCAGAGTAGCATACCAGCTGAAGGTGTGACTGCTGACTTCATTGCTTTTTGACCTTAGAAGACATTTAGTCAATACTGTAGTTGTTTGTAAGTAGGAAGTACACTCTTGTACCCTGCATTATACATGTTGTTTTTATGGATTTTCCTTTGCAGTCACATTGTTTCCTGGAATAATAGTGTGGCAACCTTGACAGTACATGCTTTTTGAAAGGGGATGTGATCTGCAAGCCAACCCTGTCTGCTCTATGTGTTTCACTGCATTTAATTTGGGTGCTTCCCTATATTAGTGTTAAGATGTTTGCATATTTAGAGCTGACTTTACTTATTGAAGCAGATAATTTACAAGAGTGCAGACTGCCTGTTTCTTCTGGAGCTTAAACCTGTGAGAACCACAGGGACTTCTCTCTCAGTATTGATGGGTAGGGTGTTACAGGTAAAGGTTGCACTTCTCACATTCAGTACATTTGAAAATACTTGTGAGAAACAGCTGAAGCTCTTCTGGGTACAGGATGTGTCATTGGCTGTTCTCTGTTTCTCCCCACTAATGTCAGATGTGTTTGCAGCACGGCAGTGTAGGGTTCAGTGCATGTTAGCAAACAGCTTAGTGTGGTTAATATGACTGGGGGCAACAGTGATGTGGCTGCAGAGTCCTTTTGAGGGTTAAATGGGAGTGCTGCAGAAATTGGTGCATTTCTTCACCCCAATCTCTTTTTCCTTAGGTTTCCTTCAATGTTTGAATTTCTGGATATTTGTTTTTAATGTGTTATTGCAGAGAATTGGATCATGGGTGACATGTTTGAGTGATGGCTACAATACTTGCAGCTTTCAGAACACAGTATGGGGGCCATCTCTTGTTACCCTCAAGGGTGATAAGTAAACTCACCAAAAGAGTTTCTCCCAGTCTTCCTCAAGAAATATTCCCTTTTAGCCCTAGAGGCTGGAGAGCCTAGCAACTATCTCTGTGTTTTATTTTCCTTAAGATGCTGTGATACCATGGTGATGAGTTATTAATAAACCTCCAGGCAGATGGAGAGAGCTTTTAACTGAGAATAACCATATATGAACAAATGTCATGATTTGGTCTGTTGGGCAGAGCAGCTGAGCATTTAGCACAAAAATACTACTTAATCTGCAAATAAATCAGAGCAGTCTTTTTGCTTAAATGTCAAAATTACACCATGTTTATGGAAGAGCAAAGGATTGTAAAGCACTGCATGCATTATTTTAAGTATATGAACATAATGAATTAGAGCTGAGACTTTTTTTTTCAGATTTGTTGCATTTCTGAACATATTATGAGCTATTATAAGTGCAGTAACAGTTTCCCGTACAGCACAGTGCTCTGCTTTGATGGCACTGACTCACAAGTCTGTAAGTCTTTATACTAATGTGCAGTAATCTCTAGAACAGTGACACTAATCCCCTCTTCTAATATGGAACTTGAGTTAAAAAATCTGTGAAATGGAAGCCTTAAAGCAGCTTTTGGGAATTAGTAATTTATAAACTCTCAATCTGTCATCCATACCAATAGAAATGTCTCTATAATAACAGAGCAACGGGGTACTCACTTCAGGAAAAGCAGTGAAGCCTTGAGGATTTTTCTTTTTTTCCTTTGTTAATGTGTGAATGGCATTAATTGCATAACAGGAGCAGCAAGAGATTGGTTACAAGTGATGTGAAATTGTTATATTGCCCTACCCAAATGATGCTTCCTTAATCTCTTGTGCAATTTTACTGTCCTGCAGTCAGCCTACATTGTGTTTCAGCTGTTGTTAAAGGTTTGAGGTACCAATGTCTTACATGGCAACATTGTAGCTTCCTGAAGTTCGCACTTATCGGCTGCTCAGATGCTGATGAGGAAGAAAGCAGCCATCTCCACGAATGTGGAAAGCTGGACAGAACATTTCCTTCTAATATTTCACTTAACAATTTCAGATGATTGTATTTATTGAGAGAACAGGCCCTTAAAATTCTCCAACTGTCTTGACTTGCAAAAAAGTTTGTTTCCTGTTTTGCGGCCTTGAACAGGAATTGAACTGCTGTGAAAACCTCCAAGTGAACAGGTAAGATAAACCATTATGTGCATTTGTGATGTCTGTAACACCCAGTGACTTAGATAATGCTGTGTCCCCTTACCCTTTACACACACTGTGAGGCACTGTCTGTGGCCAGTGTTCTATTTCAGTATGGTACAACCCTGGTTGGAAGCCTGTCACTACTGGGTGGGGTAGTGTCGTGTGTGTTCATTGGGTGAACAGCATTTAGGTCATAGTGGTCTTACTGTCAATCCCATTGAAATTGCATGGATTTAAATGTGTTACTCGTGGGAAATTAGAAAATGCTATCAATGATAACCATATTTCTCTGCTTTCCTCTTTCCTCTCCACTATGATCATCTATGTTGGTTAAATGGAATTTATGTTCTGAAATTTGCCTTAAAAATACTACAGAGATACCTAAGCATGCTGAAGAACTGAGAGCAAAATTTACATGACCTCTCAACTGAGGTATTTGTAAAATATAGGTGAAGTGTCAAGAACTGCTGGGACTTCTTATTCCATATGGGGATATAAGGGATTTTGTAAAGCATTCCAGCAGAGTGAGACAATCACCAATCTTTTTGCTGTGTGCGTGGGGTATTTTTTTTTCTTATGTTAGGAGTGGTTTTTTTCTGGGTAAAAATCTTTCTTTTTTGTTGCTTTGGGGTGGCTTTTGCATTTGTTGTTGAGTTTAGTTTTTTTTGTAGCCAACAAAGATGCAAAACAAGCTGTTCCATCTGTACAATGCACTATTATTCTCCAAAGAAAACTTTTTAGTAGAAAGATGCTGGAAAAGGGACAGTCTTGATGAAGCAATTGTCAGGGAAACTAGGGGAGGAAGTGTATTGCATGAAGACACATTGATTTTCTTTAGAGCAACAATGTTCTTTTGCTTTTGAGGTTTTCATGAATTCACAGGATGCAATATTTATTAATAAGCCCATCTCCCTTTACCTATGGGAAGAGTTTTGTCTAGATTTAACCTCAGCTGTAGCCTTGCTGCTTTTGTCTCTGGCTGCATGGTGGTAAAAAAAAAAAAGGAATGAGCCATTATAACATGTAGTTTTCACATGACTGTGTCAGGTTGGAGTCCTCAGAGGTGTTGGGCTGGGCACTGTCCACTGTGCCAGGCATCCTGTGGAGCTCCACTTGGTTGCAACTTCTCTTCCCTGCTTTACTGTAAAGAACCACACTGGCATGTTGTATCATACAAAAAGGGAAGGCATTTCTCTCAGCAGCCAAGTAAGTGTAAGTTCAGGGCTTTACAGTGCAGTATTGGGCTGTGCAAATAAGCTCAGAGAGATGACAAGGAGTACAGGACATGACAGTAAGATACAGACACATGCAGTGGAACTTAAAGGAGCAGTAAGAGGTAAAACAACTGCAGGTTAGAGTGGGGGCACTGGTGTTTCCTGTGGATTTAGGCACAGTATTTTTCTTCTCTTAAAGTAAATTACTTTAAGAGAAGCCATAAATGCAACAAACCAAGGAGCGATTTGAGGAGGTCAGGCATCATACATGAGAATCAAAGAACTTGGTAGTGAGCAGCATGTGGCTGAGGAGTTCTTCCCATCATATCTTAATGATGTGAATTTGGTGTACAGGTGGAGGCAGACACCCATTGGAAAAGCAGTTTGTGATAAGATTTGGAATAATTTTTCTTACAACTCATTATTTCTCTAGTTTACAAATTATTTCACCTTATTTGGGTCCTAGACACTTACTGCCTGATAAGGAGGAGTTCTTACTATTTATAATTTGGAGTTTTTTACTCAGGCTGCTGTGATGTCTTAAGTGCTTCTGTAAAGGAGGAATGCAATATGGAAAATAATATAAACTGTAAAGTTAACTAATGAGGGAATTGCAGAAGATATGGCTATGTGCATCTGCTTTGAAAACCATTGATGGTGAGGTAGAAAGTGGTTTACTAAAGGTATTCTGTAGAACAAGGAGTAATGGTAATGAAGTTTTCAGTGCTAGTGCAAATGCAGAAATGAATTTTAAGATAATCAAGGAAGCAGAGCATTCATTAGTTTGATAGAAACATTAGGCAGTTGTATTAAAGGGACAATTTGAAGTGTACTAGACTGATGTTAATTGCATGTATTATGGGGCAAGTATAATTTTGTGTCATAGCCATCTCCTCTATTGTTAACTGTGAATTTTGTAAAAGCTGCAAGATTGCTTTCTCCTAGGGCTGTTGATTTCTTTCACAAAGAGCAGAAGCTGTATTACCTTGATCTTTCACACTGTACTGGCGGGCAGCAAATTCCAAATTCCAATTCTTTAATTTTCACCAATATGACATAAAGGGACATTGCACATAAAAGGCTGAGCCATTGCATATGGCTCCTGGTATAAAGAGTATTACAGTAACAAAAGTGCCCTGGTAATAAATTTATGTGAATGGTAACCATGTGTCTCTGAATGCCTCCTGTTTCTTATTCAAGTTAAATGTTACTCTATCAATACTTGCCAGATATCTTGAACTCTCATGTCTCTGCAATATTTTTAAGCCTTTTGATGCCTTTCAGTTTTTGAAGTTATTGTATTATTTTTAAGATCCTTAAATTAGGTCATAACAAAAATATTTCTATTTATCTAATCCATTTCCCTGTCTTCAGACTGCTTGGTGTACTGGAGCATGTAATAAAGGAGAGAGATTTAAACAGCTTCCTTCAGTATGAGGAGAAAATACTGTGAAAATCACAAGTTTCCTTTAAAAACTAAGGCTTTTTCAATTGACTGCAGTGTGATGGGAGTGGCTGTGAACGATTAAACTTCCTTGCAGGGGGTAGGATTTGTAGGATGCAGAGCTAGTGAGTCACTATTTCCAATTCTTGGGAAAAAAAAAGAGGAGGAAAAAAGGATTTCTATAGCTGTTGACTACTGTGTATCAGAAGTGGAGTAAGTGTTGTGTTTTGTTGTGTATCAGTTTTCCAGATGCTTTGGTTCGATTCAGGTTGGAATCCAGTAGCCATCCAGTTGTCACTGCTCACAGAAAGAATGGAGGAGTTGTGCAGGTTTTTTTTAATCACACCAATTATAATCTCTTGTTAATCTTGTGCCCTGTTGGCCAAAACATGAGCACATTTCCCTTAGTGCTTGTGACTGTTCTCTTGTATGTGGTGAGGAGCCTGCTTAGGTGAGCGAGAGGTAACAGTAATTCCCTTGTCACCTTTGCTCAAAGCTGCAGTTGCTGAGGGCAGATGATAGTCACAGCTTGAAATCCAGGAACAAGCTTCCCAGGCACTGCTTTTGTCCTGGAGTTACTGTCCATCCAGTACTGCCCTTGCCCTGACTATTCAGCTTACACCTTTTGCTACCAGTTAGGTTGTTCTGCCTTCACCTTCAAGTTGCATTTATTCAACACAATGGGAAGAGCTCCTAAGTAAAGATCTTGTTAGAAGGCAGTGACCCAATGCAGCATTTTGTCTGGATCCTGCTTATTTTGAGATAAGCAGAGCTTTTCTCAAACAAGGCCTGACTGTACTCGACATCTATTAAAAGCACCCTCTAGTTTAAAAACAAAAAAGGTCTTCTGGAATCACGTAGTCTTCTGAAATGTCTCAAACTATTCAAATCCTGGCAGCCAGCATAAAGCCTTTGCCTGATCCTAATCTCCAAAATGCAACAGGCATCATTGCCTGGCTATTTTCAGCTGATTCTGTGTACTGCACATCTAAAACTAGAACAAAGTTGTCACTGCTCTGCTCTGCTTTCCAACCCCAACTGCTGCACTGGCCCTGGGTTTTTTTGGGTTTTTTTTTCCCCTCTTCAGATATTTAGAATGAAATCATGCACTTCAACCCAGTTGGGTTTTTTTTAAGGTTGCAATGTTCTTCGGGCTGGAGAAGTGTGACATTTCTGTTGGCATCTGTTTGATTCCTACACTTCCTGATCTTTGAATCAAATAAGCAGCTGCTTCAATAAGATATTTATTGATATTCATAATTCCCATATACCCATCAGTTTTTCAGAACTGAGTGTGTTCTGGAAGCTTTTGTGGGATTTAATCCCAGACTTTGTGATCTCCCATGGGCTGTATAGCTTCATATTGTCACTTGGCTCTGTCTCCCTTCAACTGGGGTCCTCCATCCTACATTTATGTTTCCTGCTTTGCTTTTTTTACTGTTTCAAACTCTAAACTTTGCCAGTCTTTACTTTTATTTCTACTTTTCGTTGCTTGGTGATGAGTTGTCACTACCTGTTGCTTGTCCTATGGCTCTTCTCATCCCTAGGAGCAAGCTGACTACCCTGATACTGCTGGTGGGCTACAGAACTATAGATTTTTCTTTGTCTCACTCTGAAAAAACAAAACAAAACCAAAAAAACCCAAAGCCTAAAAAAATCATTAAGGCCTATACAACTTCCTTCTAGAGAAAAAGCAAAGGTCCCAGTAGTTGGGCTGTCATTTATGCCAGAAGCAGAATACCTAGTCCTTTAATTTTGTGTTGTTTGCTCTGGCATATAGTAAGTGAAGGAACCTCTTTACTATGTGGGTAGGAAAAAGAGGAGAAAAGTCTACTGTAAATTTTTTATTGTTAAGGAAAAATTGGTAAAGGTGCAGGAACACAGGAGAGAAACACAGAAGTCTTTCAGCACCAGAAAGAAAATTTCTAGCTTACAATACACAGCTCAGTGGAACTGGGCATGGATGCACAGAAAGCACGAGGAAATGTACGTTGAGAGATTTCGAGGCAAGCTGGGAAAATGTATGTGAGGATATAATGCTTACTAATAATGCATATTTTATGTATATATGCATATATATACACACACCAAATAATAGGTGATATATTAAATAAAATTTTAAAAATTGAAGTCTATTATGCAGTTGTAGAAAACAGAATGGCATGTGACTGGAACCACCCGTCTCAAGGATCTTTATCTCACTCGCTCTGTCCTGCTCTCACACATCAGTGTTTGGCAAAAATTGGGAGGGACAAAGAGAACAGTGTATTTGGTGGTTCTGAGAAGCTGAATTTGATGATTTGATGATTTGAGCAATATATTGAGATGAAATCAGCTGACCAGTCCACATGGTCTTCCATGAATTCGGCCCTTGTATTTCTCTAAAAAAATTATTTTGTTGAATTTAGGTGTTGATTTGGTCTCATCCCTTTTTTATATAAACCCACAGAATAAAGACATTCTAGGATTGATGTTTCATGCACCTGGTTCAGATTCAACTTGTTACATCACTAAAATAGGATTTTATGGCTTTCCTACTACAACTGCATTTGAGTGCTTTTAAAAGCTTTTTTTTTTTTTAAATTGGACATTATAATATTTGGGGCAGTATTTTGGCTAATTGTTTAAATCTGCATTTAGAAAATTGTTAAAATGAATGCTATTTTTGTTATGTAATGTTATAAACCACACATGCCCTATAGTCTCTTCTCTAATTAGGAAACAATTAAAATTACAAAAAGTCTACTTCTTGACACCAAATTTTAATGACTTTAGGCTTGAATTGTATTATAGCAGCTCAGGGGAATGCTAATGGGACATTTTGATCCCTCTGAAAACTTCTATGAATGCCCATGTAGGAGCTGAAAATAAATATTCTTTCAGTCTAAATGACTATAGAGTAAAACTAGAAGGACTGCTCCTGACCTCAGCTGCCTCATTTCTAACATTCCACAGTGTGTAGTTGTGACAAGGTAAAGCAGCACAAAAGTTGACTGGCACTTTTTTAGACCCCATAACTGAAAATAATAGAATGTCTGACTTACATAATTTAATAGATTTCTAAAATATTCAGGTTTGGAGACTGAATTCCTATGCAGACCAAGCTTTTACATTGGGAAATAAGACTCACCAATATATTTCATACTTGCCTATGCACCACAGTATTCACAGAATGTTTTTATAATTCACTTCAGTTCAACATTTTAATTGCATGTTAAAACACAAATACCTACAGGCTCAAATAATTCTCGTCATGGACTGCTGATTTTTTTCCTTTTTAGATTATGGAAACTGCCTGGAGTCCTGAGACAATGGAAAGTTTCAAGACTTCATGTACAAAAGTCATGGAAGAAGTTCTGGAGTGTGCCCTAAGGCTGATTATTTCATTCCCTCTCTTTCTTCCTCACAGAACAGATGTATCTCAGACCATGATCTGAGCGCCTATTGAAGTATTGCTTGCACTTCTAATACAGGGTTTTGCCTTTCTGTAAAGGTGCATAGGTTGGACAGCAGTTGAGGGTGAAATTGAGGGCATGGTTCAGCCTTCTACCATCTCTGTGACACTGCCCATACGGAGTCATGGTTCATGCTTCCACAAGTTTTGTCTTCCAATAGCTCTGAGAATGTCTATGTAATAGCTTAGAGCATGGGTGAAGTGTTCATTACAGTGTTGCTCATGCCCAAAAGCCTTAGGCAGCCTGACTGATCAGTTCTCTCCAGGCTTCCATGGCACAAATTATATCTCCATTGTGTGAGGATCTTTAGTTCTCCTGTCTACATCTAATACTCTTTTCTCTTAAAAATCTTCAGCTGGATTTGATCTCTTCTCAGTCTTGAGGTAGATTGGATTTACATAAACTACAAGCACAGCAAAAACCAGTACTGGCTGACCACATTGTTTTAGTTTGTAGGGCAGATGGGATGCAAACTCCATTTTATACATGGTCATCATTCACCCAAATGTGAAGGTCCACATACTCAATTCCTGGTTTTATTAAAGCACTTGGACATGGTAAGACATTAATCAGGGCCTTCATATAAATATGGCTGTTTCATGGCTTTGCTGGAGTTCATGTCCATCCTGAATTTGTTGAAGTAGTTACAGTTGTGAAAAGATTTGGTCTTGTACTTGAGCTGAAGCTGGACATGCTCCAGGGAGTGGCTTTCCATGAGCCCAAACCCATCGTGTTAGGCATCATGTAGCTGCTTGGAGGACTGAGTGAACGGAAAGAAGAGATGACTTCAGGACTCAAGTTCTTTGATCCAGAATTTGTTATGGTACTAATTTGACTTCAAATTACAATACTGTTTTATTGTCTGGGTGGATATAAATTTTACCCTACTCAAAATAGGGGTTGCAGTAACTATGAGAAGGATTTTAGATTGGAGGCCTGAGTTCTAATTTGTTTCTGACTGACAAATTAGAAAATTAGTGAATGATTTTGTAGCTCAGTGTTGCTGTATTCCTTGTTTTCAGCAACTCCAGAATCCTTTGCAGCCAAAACTGCTGTTGTCAAACTTCAAGGACTGAATCCAAGAGATGTGGTTTTCAAATTCTTCCCAACTGGAAGCTGTTTTTTCTTTCCAAAAAACTCACATAGGAATGGAGGGTCCCATTTATCCCCCACAGCATTAAGTTCCCCATACTCTTACACCACATTTTTGCTACTTCGAGAGAGTTGCTCTCACCAGGTGGATTACTAACAAGGTTGGTGTATGAGCCAATAAACTGTTTTATGTTCTGTAGTCACAGCTGGGCTGCTCCCATACCTGACCCTCACAAAGCTATTGCAGTGTGTCTAGACATGTCTTTGGATCTGTGTTACTTGCCTACATGCAATAGGAGCTCTGCATTCTCTTCCCTTATGCTTGCAACATCTTCAGCTTTTTCCTCCTTTCCAGCTTCTCTTATTGCATTCATACGAGGACAAAATTCTGTCATTTCATCCAGCGTGCTTTCTCAGTATTGGCTGCCAGATAAATAGCATGTGCTTCCTGTTCATTTGTTGTCTTAGACATTGATTTTGCCTGTTTTAAAGGACTTTAAGGTTTGGCGAGGCTAATGTTGTAGTGACAGTTGTGTTCTTTCACCAAGTTCTTCCTCTTAGCTTGATTGCTTTTCTGTTCCAGGGGAGAGCAATAACAAATTTTCCTTTTTTGCTTTCACTGCTCAGCTTGATGCTAATCTGCCAGCATTTCTTCCTCTGATCTCTTATTGTCTGCCCAGCCTCAGTCTTGCTTCTTTTATTCTGACAGCTGCTCCAGACTCGCCTTCTTTCATGTCCTTCACATATTTGTTTGTGTGTCATCTTTTTTGGTGCCTTTGATGTTTGGCATGACCTCACTGAGATCTTTGCTTGAAGGAACTTGCCTTTCTAGTGGCCCAGAAGGCACCAAAGAAGCAAATGAAGGAGAGGAATCATCTGGAACCAATGAGTTCATGGGCTTGTTATCAGCAAATAGTTCTAGGTCTTATCCCTTTTCCACTGTATGGGACAGTGTGGCATTATTCCATCCTACACCTTGCACTCTCTGTCTGCATCTGCACTGTCAAGAGAGACCAGATGCCAAAATGGACTGGGACTTGTAACTGAATGTTTTCTTTGCTTTAAGCAGCTGGTGGATTTTTTTCCTTCATTAGGTTACAAGCTTGTTTTTAAGGATAAACATACTTGAGATGCCTTTCACTCTCCCTTTGCAAGATGCAAGTATTTTTTCCCCCAAAATAGGAGGTATTAGATCTTAAAATACTGCATTTTTAGACCAATTGTGGTGATTTCATCCTGGAATTATAGGGGGGTTCCAAAATTATATTTTACGCAGTGAGGTTAGAATATGCATCCTTTCACTGTGGTATTTTAAAGAACTGATAGGCAGACTTCAACATGCAATTCAGCATTTCATAATTATATTGTATTGAATTTAGAGTATTTGGTCAAGAAATAGGATTATGAGGAAACTGGTGGAGTAACTGTATAGCCAGCTGCTTTGAAGTAGTGCTCAGTCATTTAATTTCACAATTTTTAATAATGATTCCACCTTGATTATTGTATTAAATTCTACTTCTTGTGGATTCTTGGACCTCTGTGGTCTGTTGGTGACAGAAGGATTTTGAGACATGAAACTGTTTATTTCTGAACTTTCATTTGCTTTGCACTTTATTCCTTTTAATAATTAAATGGTTGTTTAATATCTGAGGTTGAGACTGGAAGCAGTTCTTTTTCATCTGCTTCTCACCAGCACAGTTGAAGTTTCTCAAAAGAAAAGACATAAGATGTGAATATCCTAAACTATCCAAATTAGTGTACTTTTTCTGGGTGATAAATAGCGCCCTGGAAAGTATCAGTTAATTCAGTCTTAAATCTTTAAGAGGTAATTTTGACTGGGTTCTGTAAATGTAGAAAGTTCAACAGAGTAACCAGAGAAAGGTTCCTAATGAAATCCTGGCTTTGGTGGTGAAAATGTCTGTCTAGTTTTAATAAAAGCTTGATTACACTGCATTCATGAGGATTTCTGCAAGTCTGCCCTGATGACATATAAATTTTAAATTAGGCATAGTCAATAAAAGGCCACCTAATATGGTTTCATATTTTGAGAGGTTTCTCTGTAATTGCCCCAGCTAGTTAGTCTGTTTTCTAACCATTTTGGCATCTGCATGTGCTGAAAGAAATCATCCTGGAAAAGATGGAGCTTGTACAGCTTGTAATGATGTGAAGTGACCTGACAGAGACCTGCCTCCTGCTGCCTCCTTATTTAGTGACCTTCCACAAGTGATGAGACAGCAGCCTTCTCCCAGCAGCTGTTTTCTGAATTTGGTCTGACAAATGGTGTCATAAAGGTGGCAGGTGAGGTTAAGAGATCTGATCAGAACATACTGATTTAACAGCCACCAAAAGGTACAAAAGAATATAAGGAAAAACAATCAAGTGCTGTCTCTTTATCATTGTATCAGTTTTCTCTGCATGGTCCCTTGTGAAAGCTTTTACTGATGGCTTTCAGCTATGTATCATTATAATACCTCCAATAAGCATTACATAATAGGAAAAATATGCTGCACTGAGCAATGAAACTGGTGTTAGCCAGTCCTGTGGCCCATATCAAAATGCTCTCACTAGTATTCCCTGTAACAACACTTCCTCAGATGAAATGGACTACAGCATATCATCAAGTAAGAGTTCATACATCCATTTTAATGGTTTTTGCATATCCCTGTTACAAGTAATGACTGTGACTACTCAAGAGAGAAAGAATCCATTTTTTCCTCTCTATAATAGTTCAGACAATTTTCAAGCACATTCACTGCCATTGCTGTGTTTGCATGGCTAAATAGGCAAACACTATGGATTTGCTCTCTCAGGCACTGAGGAAGGGGAGAAAACACAGTGATGATAAAACCACAAGAATTAACTAGAACAACTGGGTAGACAGTAGCATTTAACTGATTCTTATTGTTGGTTCTCTTACTGATAGTTCAGTAGATTACAAGTTGTCTCCTTTTAATGATGTGGTTTATCCTTCAGTCTAAGATAAGTCAGGAATTCAGGTGCTTACCTGAAATGGAGCCCCTGTACTCAACTTCTGTCATAAAATTATTCTTAACTATTTGAATTCTCTTTACGTTAAAACGTTGTCATTTTTAAGGTGCTAACTGAGAAAGAAAAAGTCGCTCAGGTATCTTTATTTGGATGGTTATTTCCTGTGTTTGCTTCTATGAAAGCATAGAAGTTACTTTGTGCATGGGATTGAAATGTCGCAAGCTCTTTACAGGTTACAGATTTTCAGTTGTCATCTTGAAGAGTTTTGAAGACTATTATTACAGATACAGGTAGGTAGGATATATGTAGGCTTAGAGATCTTTTGTCATAAAGCTTCAGTATAAAAAGTACACTGAAAAACTAATATATTCCAAAGATGTTGAGTTATAAATGGCACATGCCTCTAGGTGTGAATGGCAGTTTTGGCCAAATGCAACATAACAATATAAGTATTAATGTAATGGATGATTAGATTTGTCACATTAATGACACAATGAATTCTAGCACACAGGCATTGTAACAGGGAAGGTGACTGGTGGCAATGGAATGGACAGATGGACTTTGGAATGCTTGCAGTGAGAGCTGGAGAGGACCATTTTTGGTCATGATTTTTTTTTTCATTTAAATTTTAGATAATTATCTCAGAAAAAATTATGAAGAATCATAACTTACGGAGGATGGAGAAAGGCATTATTCTGTAGCAACAAACAGGGTCCATCAGCACTCAGGACCTGAAGAAAAGCTGACAGTTGTACCTGTAGCCATGTGTGGTGCTCACATGTAGTGTGGGAATTATTTATTTCAGCTGGCTGAGAAGCTCAGCATCTGCAGAGTGCTCATGGGTCATCACCTTCTAAGCATAAGCAGGCACCCATCCTCATCTTCAGGCCGTGCTCTGCTCCTGCCAGGCAGAGGGGTGGGAAGGGCAGCCCATGGGCCATGAGTGCATCACAGCAGCGTCTGCTGTAAACATTTATGTCTGCCTCAGCCTGCACATGGGGAAACAGGACATAACAGAAGCCCAGCTATAATCTTGTTTACCCAGTCAGCATGTTTGAAGATATAAATATTTTTATTCTTTTTCTCTTGGATATTTGTCAAGTGCATTTTGGGTTCAGTGGGAAATTTATGGTGTAATGTTTGGTAGCAGTTGTATATTTTGAGGATGGTGCCATGAGAAACAGGATGCCCAGGTCCTACCTTGTTTGAACAATCTTTCTAGGTTTTACTGCCATGCTCCACACCATGGGATGCAAGTGCTTCCAAGCCCTCTGAGCTGTAGAGGCAAGGGCACGGTAGGCACTGCGCCTTATGGTTCTTAGGGATGGAAGGTAGAAGCCTTTTGCTCTGTACCATGGAAATTTTCCCTGATACAGCAGGGTTTTTTTTGCCTGGGTTCTGAGGTTGGTTCTTCAACCACCTTAAAAGTTGTTGGCAAAGTGACCTTGAAGAAAATTGCCTCAGGTACTGTACTGGGGGATGACACAATATTAATGTGTTAGCCTAAATTTCAAATCTTAAGGTGGAATAGGGTGGCAGCTGTGCAAGAAGCAAGTTCACCAGCCAGTGTTGTTAAGTGCCTTTGTCCAGGGCATACTGAGGGGCCAGTCAAGATCTTCTGGGAGCTGCTTTGCTAAACACAGTTCAAATTTGAACAGGCCTTGTTCCAGAGGGCTTGTGGACAGTATCAATGGAAGTAAAAATGTGGGGAATACAAAAGTAAAAGCAACTGTGCTACACATGTGAAATCAGATTAATGTTATGATTTTTGTTATGGGGAAATAGCATGCAAGAAGGAAAGGCTGTTTTAGTGAAGAGGAAGAAAACCAGAGAGAATGAAGGCAGAATGGAAAGAGCCAAGCACACAGTTAATGGAGCCAAGAATAAAATAAGGCACAGAGGTTAGAGGAGGCAGAGAAACACCATGTTTAAGTAAGGAGTAAGGATAAACCTAGTGCTTGTAATACATTGTAGATTTTGAAGAGTGCATCTTGACCTGCACTCCTGCGGTATTTTCTTCTGAAATGTTGTATTGGAAAGGATGGATGCTGAACTGTCCAAAGGACAAGTAGAACCTGCTGAAAGTAGTTGTACCCATTTGATGAAAGATTGAGCTTTGGCATGCCTAGTCACTGCATGGATCTAGAAGCAGCTTTCCTTTTTCTTCCCAATTTCAAGTCCTTCACAATCAGAATTCCTATACTGCAATTGCACTGTTATAAGAAAGCTGCAGACCTCTTATCTTGTTTCTGTGTTGGCTGTAAGAAGAAGTGGATCTTTCCCTAGACACGAGTTTCACTGAGACTAGAACTAGTCCTACAGTCTGTCCCAGGTCTAGCCCCCCTCACCCCTGGCTTTGGAATCCAGCCCTTCACAGCTTTCTGCCTCTTCTGGGTTAACTTGATCTTTCCATAGGATAAGTCCCAAACTCTCCAGGTCCCTATGTCCTTCCAAAGAAGGCTGTAACCTAGGCCTGCATCCCTTCCCAACTTATCCCACCCTAAGGTATATCCCAAGGACCAGCTTTAGGCCTTTTTTGTCTGCTGAATGAAGGGTTCCCTTCAGTAGTCAAAAAAAGTAGAAACCTGAGGGACAGAAAAGCAGCACATGATGTGGACTTTTGATTTAGAAACAGTTGAATGTTTTTCTGTGTGTTCCTGGCACTGTTGCCTTCTACATAGGATGCTCAAAGATCCTCCATTGTACATGGGCAGCTTTGAAGGTGTGCCTGTAAGTATTTGCAAGGAATAGAGAAGGTGAGTTCTAAAAATCTGATGGCCAGAAATATTGATGAGGGTGGGCGAACCTCAGAAAGAAATTTAAGGCTATTTTTATCTTTTTCATCCTGGTCTCGCCTCCCATTTTGGTACCCAGAATTTATAAAATTAATCAAATTAAAGGGTTTTTTTTGGGGGGGGAGTTTNGTTGTGCTTCTTCTGTTAATGTACTGGAAAGAGCACCTGCACAGCCTGTGTCCCAGTCTCCCAGCTATATGTCAGTTGGATAACACCACCATAACAGGCCATTTCAGCCTCCCAACAGTTGTCCTTGCCATTCTGTTGCACAAAATGGTGTTTTTCACCCTTCATCAGAGGTGGAGACGTGTGTGTTGCAGCATTACAGTAAATAGTAAGACGGTTTGTTTTCTTAACCTTTGTCTATCTGTATTTCAAAACTCACAATTTATCTAGTAACTTCATCAGGAGGCTGGGATGTTTCTAAGGCAGCGTAAGCAGAGATACCACATAGCAGAGTTTGTTGGGAGAGCGTGACTAATGGATATAAGAAGATGCACCATGACTGAGGTTTTAACTCCCAGATTTCCAGTGGGAACTTTGTGAACAGAAAGCTGCCATCACCTTCTAGGCTGTGGCCTTCCCCTTGGTGTGCTGGGACCTCTCTGACATGGGGCTCAGCACACACCCCACTATGTCCTCTTCCAGCCAGCTCCTGGTTTTCCTCCCTCAGCCGTGTGCCTGCTTCAGCTCAGGTGCTTCTGTCCCGCAGTGACAGACACAGCAGAGAGCTGCAGTGCAGGTGTGTAACTGGAGATATCGCTTAAATCTTTGTAAAGGAACAAACTGCACATTTAAAATATAGAAGTGAGCATTAAAATGGGTGCTGTGCCAGAATGCATTTTTACTTTTGCTTTTAATAGCCCCAAATGGATTTAGTAATGTTTCCTTTCTATTTTTATTTTGGTGGTTCTTTTTTTACCTTGTCTATGCTACATTCGATGAATATATAAATTCAGCCTACAAAGCTGAACATGTACACATATTAGCAGTGGGAGAGTTGGGGTTTTTTGAGTTGGATGTGTGTGTTGGGTTTAAAGTGTCCAGTCTTCTGGTCTTGAAAACATTTGGGATGGGATTCTTTCTTCCTCTGTGCATGTTCTGTTCAGCAAGTTGACAGTCTAATATTGATTAAGGTTTTAGGTGCAACAGGAGTACAGCTAATAAGAAAATAATGAGTTGGTGTGTATTTCTGTGCTGTGCTGCTCCCTACTGAATTGTCTGACTACCAGATACATTAAGGAGTTAACAAGTGAGGTATTCTCCTGGAGGGGTGCTGATGGAGCCTGGTGGTTTTACAGCTGAAGAGCAGGGGTTTGAACAAGCTGTGCCAGCCTAAGAAGCTTCTCTCTCCATTCTTATCATAAATTGTGATAAGAATTATCATAAATTATAATAAATTAGTTATGCTAAGGTGATACTCAGCAAAAGGCAGCTAGCAGTGAGAGCAGCAGGGTCTTTAGATGGTTAATGTCAGGGTAAAGAGAAAGAAAGGTGATTTTCCAGTATGTGCTGCACGTTCCAGGAGCCATTTCTGTGCAGGAAACAATCCTATGGTCATAGTTAACTGTCAGTAATTTACCATATTTGGATCCCCAAAACAAAATGCAATGTTTAGTTCAGCTTTGAAGGGCAAACAGTTCCTTATGGAGCTTAATTGCTTTGTTTACATGTAGCTAGTTACTTATCACGTGGCAAGAACAATAGGCTGAGTGCCTCGCTTAACCCATGATCAGAATGAGATAAAACACCGAAGACAGCGGGGCTGTATTTCTTAAACAGACCACAGGTCAGATGCAGCCTCCTTGGCTGGCTGTCTCCTAGAAAACCTGCTGCCTGGCATACCCTTTGTCTCCACAGCAGCTGTGTGACTTTGCCAGACATCCTCGCTGTCTGATCTTCAACTAAAAGCAAGTGGTGTTTCTTGGGTCTCTGTTTCACGTGCACCAGGCACCTGAGAGCTGTGTGACTCACTGACCATTCCTGGCACAGTGCATGCAGTGAGCATCAGACCATCATCACACCAGGCTCTGACCTCACGTTACCCCACAGCATAACCTGGACCATGCCCAGTTTGCGACAGAGGCAGCTGGGGTTCCTCCTCCCTGTAAGGAGGCAGGGCAAGGCCTTGGGGAAGTGTGAGCCTTGATTTCTCAACCAGCCACACCTGTCTTGTGGGGTGAGGAGCAAAATTTAGTTTACTTAGTTAAGCCAGATCTCTGCCAGTCACTCATGCCTGCTCCTGACAGGAGGCCTTTTAACAAGGGTGCTTCAGCCACACCAGAGCACTTTTCTTGTTGTCACGCAGTCCTCCACCACAGGCAGAACCCCGTGATCCAGTGTGACAGGAGTGTGTGACCCAACACGTGCTTTCCCTGCCCAGAAGTTGAGAAGTTCATTGTCAGGTCTGCCAGATTAATAGAGACAAAAGGAATTTTTTTTGTTGGGACTGCAGCTCTCACACCCTCAAGGAGTCTCTTGTGTCTTGGGGGAGCGTGGGGCTCACGCCAGGTCTCCCTGCATAATTGAGTTTTCCTGAGCTCTGAGCAGAGAGGACATTCCAGAGATTTTTATCTGTTTGCTTCTCCATTTCACTGGTGACTTTTCCCCTCATAACATCTAAATTAAAAGTCAGAAAGTTTGCTGAGAAAGACTCCTTGTTTGTTCCTCAGGTAGTTTCTTTTAGCAGAAGGGAATTCCCCATTACACCTGCTTGTACCAAAGGAGTAAGGTAGATGTTCTCCATTAATTTGCCAGAAGTTAAGTAAGCTTCAGCCATCCCTGCAAACTGGAGAACAAGTTGCTAACATCTCTTATTTTGTAAATCTGTGTGCAGCTGGGAATGAGAGGCCTTTTGAAAATATGCACAGAAAGTTTAAGTGCAGGAGAGCACCTGCAAACCAAAAATCTTCTTTATCTTTTTCCATGAGTGAACTGGCACAGTTTTATGATCAAATCTTAGGTACAGTTTACAGTTATCACTTGCACTTGAAGGGGTGTAAATAGAGGCTGATATTCTTTATAGCAATCATCTCCACAGCTGTTCATCTTCCCTCTGTAGGCAATCTCTCACTTGCAGAGGGGATGCAAGGCAGAAATATTAACTATTTTTGTATGTTTTTGGTACAGAGGAACAAAATCATGCAAATAACAAGACCACAATGACAGTGGTATTCTAGAGAATATCACAAATTATCATTACCTTCCCAAGCCTTTAGACTATGAAAATAAAGTTTAAAAATCTACTGAAGATTTAAGCACTAAGATCCCCTTCCCCTCCACCACCACCTAAATATATGAGCTGCTTCTAGAGCTGGAGGCCTCCTCAGTAAGACTACCACTTGTTTTGAGCTTATACAAGCATTTACAGCTACCATATAAAATGAAATGTTAACATGTCTGCTCTTGTCTTGTCATTCTTTTGTTTGTGTAACACAGAGCCCAGTAGTCATCACAAAAAAAGAAAATCTTCAGAAATATGTCTTTGAGGAGGAAGACTCTGAACAAGGATCAGTCATATTCCTCACAAGAATTCAACATCTGAGTCAGGGGTTCCCAGAGACTAACCTGAAAGATGCTAAGTATGTGACCCTCAGGAAAATTTCTGAATTGTGGCTTTTCTGCACTGTCCTGCTGATTATTCTTTTTTTTTTTTTTTTTTTTTT
>VXBC01009455.1:234148-321970 GCA_013399945.1 Ploceus nigricollis
TTTTGTCATGCAGCCCCTAGCCTGATGTCCCACCCATTAGGTTGTCCTCCATGAACAAAACTCAGGAAACTCCTGAGTTCATCGTCCAAGAAAACCTTTTTTTTGGAATACAGACTGAAAAAGATAATCTATTTTGTCAAGTGTTTCCACACCTCTGTAAACATGCAGTCTCCTCGTCTGGATGATCTCATGCATATATTCATCAAAGTTCTTACTTTGCTTTGAGACCACATTTGCAGCAAAACAGTAATATATGCAATATAAAAAGGTTTTGGGTGAGATCCAGTACAAGCATCTCATGATGAAATCATTCTTAATATTATTTAACAGCTACCTGGTGTCTGATCCAGAGAAACTGGTCACAACTACACCTTCCTTTAGACACTTAAGTCAATGGCACATGTGAGCCTTGGATGTTACATGAATGTAGGGCAAGGAGGACACAGATCATAATTTGTCTCTCACATGGTTAAGCACTTTTCTCCTCCATTTTTTGACAGTGGATTGTTGATCGAGTGACAGATGCTAAACAAGTACGAGCTCATCAGCACTCCTTACCAAAGAAACTCTTACCTCTCTCACTGGAAGTAGAGAGAAGGAAAATTGGAAGTCTCTGGCTTAAGGAAAACCATTTGGTACTACAGAAGTTAAGTGAAGATTAGCTAACCTGCTGGAGCATCACAGGCTGGAAACCTGAATGTTCTGGCAGATGCCGTCATTTTGGCAATGGCGCAGGTGGCAGTCCTGCAAAGTCCTCATGGTCTTTATCACGTAGTAGGAAGTGGCATTCCTGCCCTGGATGCAAACATCCTAAAAAAAGAAGTGGTTAGTTAGTGACTCCACAAAAATAAATTCTTGGACACAGGTGAGTATTGGAGTGCAAGGTCCCAATACGAGTACTGTAGAAGAAGTTATTGGTGTTGCCAGTGACAGATATGATACCTACCAATGATTATGTCTTGCAAAACAAAAACCCCCACACCAAACCCAGCAGTCTCACAGACTCCTTGCTTTTCAGCTTTCAAAACTCTTCTGGAGAGTTTTTGCAAATGGGTGGTCTAAAATCAAGGCTGATTAAATATCTGCTCTGCCTCCTGTCACCTTGGAAACAGGGAATGCCTACTGTGAAAACAATCTGAAGGATCCAGGATGGAAATTCAGATGTTCATGTACAACAGACTTTTCCCCCTTTTTTGTTGCTCAGAACAATACGAGAGTCTGCAGCAAGGTCTGCGTTTCCAGCTATGTGCACAGAGTAACAAGTACATTGAGGCAGCTTATGGCTGGCAGCACTTCATGGTAGTGCTGCCTTGGAACTAGGAGTACCCATGTCTCCACTGCTGAAAGTAGGGAAAAAATCTCACTTTCACACTCCATAATGCAGAGCTTGCACCCACGCAGTTTTAGCTCCTTATTTATTGTAGGCAGTTTATTGTGGGCCATGGTAACTATCTATGTTATATGTCTGTTCTTGCTTGCATCCCTGGGAGATAATGAGGTTGTGTAGTGGTTATATTGACAGCAGGGTTTCTTTTCCAAATTCCTTTGCTTCTGTTCTGTTCTTCATCCAGCCCACTGAAATAATCACCTTCTATATTGTGGAGTTCTTCCAAGAGATTTTTCTTTTTCATTGGGTACCTCCATAAAAAACAAGGAATTCTACCTTGCAGTTTTGTTCCCTCAAAACATCAGTCTATATCCACCCATTTAAGTCATCTTACTTTTGTCCCTAATCTGTCTTAATATCTTCAGGCAACCAAGAAACTGGCCTTTCATCTGTCTTGAACTCTTGAGAATTGCTCAACCGTTGCACAAAATTGTTTTCTCTCCTCCTGCTGTGAAGATAGTACCAAATTAGGAGTGTATTATGGGCCAGGCTTTTCCTAATTGCCAGGGGCTGTGATCTCTTAACCTAAAGATGGAGAGATTTCCTTGCTGTGTTTGACACGAAGGCCTGAAAGTCCTGTGCTCCTGTAGGCATTTTAGGGTTCTCAGTGTCTTACAGGGAATTTATTTCCCAGCTTTCCTGACACTTAACTGTGTGTGGCCAGGTAAATATTATGAGGTGTGCACAGCCAAAGAGAACAGTACCCCTAAAAGGTAGTGGAAAGAAATTGAGCTAACATTAGGCCTAATTTTCTTGCTCCTTTGTCAGAGGCCATTATGGACTTAACTAAAATGTTGCCCTTCTAATCCTGTTTTTTCACTAAATTTCAAGAGGTGCCAGGATTACTACCTTGGGTTTGCTTTGGGAGTTATAGTCTCAACATTAGTGATTACAATAAACTAGGATCCTCAACTTCAGATCACTGCTTGATGTCCTCTTATCCTAGAAATTAAATTATGCTGATTTAAATGTCTGCATCTGTTGTCTTTCCAAAATGCACAGCTTGGTTTTAAAGATAAATGCTTGCCATTTTGGGACAGACTGTGTGCTAGGTTTAAGTTCACTTAGAAAAGCTTTTTTATTGGAGTGGCTCATATAACTTGTTAACATGCAAGAAATTATTAAGCTTTCACTTCCTCCACTCCCATTTCCTGTTTGGATGTTGAAAGGAAGCCCTGACTTCTAATTTGTGATTAGCCAGCAACCCAGAGTGAACTTAATCCTGTGGGTTTGTGTGGTGCTTGCCTATGCAGATACAGCCTCACTCAAGAGTGGGATTACTGCAGCTCACGTTTCATGGGGAGAGCTGTAAACAATCTGCTCTTCTTTCCATGAATTCATGGCCTGCCTTCTGAGAACAGAGGTAATACCTGGCCTGCCAGAGCTTGGGAGGTGACACTAAAACACTGGATGCTGCAGTAGAGAAGGGACACATGAGGGTGTTTTACCAGTCTTGCTTGCCCAGGAGGTGGCACTGCAAAATAGTGGGATTTTTACCTGCAGCGTTTGTCGTCTCACCCGACTGTGATTGATTGAGACGTGACAGATAAGTGAAGTTCCTTAGTCAGTAAAAACAGAATGACTTGTACTTCTTCCAGGATGCCTCAGTGCTCTCCTGTGTGAAACACGTGGTACTATCTGCTTTGCACTCCTGCATTAGGGAGCTGACCTTCACATGTACTCTTGTGCAGCCAGGATCAGAACTGGGTTTGTGGGTGAGACTGTTATCGCCACAAAAGAAGTGGTGATATCTTTGGAGCATCTTTACTTCCGAGGCTTTTGTGCAAGTCCTTTGTGTCCCCCTTTATATTTCCCAGACCTACTGACCAAGCAGCCAAAATGAAGAGCTGTATACATGTAGTATGTGCTAGAAAACTAGAAAGTTTTGAGGAGTCTCTGTGGGATCTCTCTGTCTTACATGCATTGTGCTATGGTTGCTCCGGTTTAGTGCTTGTATATAACACACACAGAGCTTTTTAAGGGATCTCTGACCCCACCTCACTTGTGCTGCCACATGCAGGCCAACACAGCTGAGATAAATCTAGAAAATCTTCCAGGTCTTTTGTTTTTATAATGGTGATACACTGAGACCATTTTCATTTCTCTCTCCAATAAAAGCCTGAGATTAGAAGCACATACAGATCTGTGAGTAATTCTGATCTTGGAATTGATATAATACTTTACAAAATCTTAGGCAAACTTATTAACCTGCTTATTTTAATTCTCAGAAAGGTGAATAGGGGTAATACTTTCATAACACAAGAAAAACAAGAAAATATTTGTAACACGATGTGGCAAATACGTTCACAATATACCTTGGAGCTAGAAATGTTACGGGAATGTGATATATTTTTGTTATTATTAATCAAATATTATACATCTATAACAAAGGCCTTTTAGCAAACACGTCCTTTAAAATAGCCTGACCCTTTCCACTTTTTCAGAGACATTAATAGTTTCCTGGCTCAGTGTTTTAGGAAATGTCGTCATAGTCTGGAGGAACCAATAAAAACATAAGTCACCTATTTTGTCTGATCATTTTACGCCAGGATATTTGAGGCTGGAAGCTGTGGAGGGGTAGGAGGGGACTGCTTCATTTGTGTGGGTGGAAGATGTAGAGGATTTAATACTGCTTTAGTGTAACTTTACATATTAGGACTCTAGAACTGTGTGAAAATAATATTTTTTGAGTTCATATTCAGAGGCTTTAGATAGTTTTTGTAACTATTTAATGATTTTTTTTCTCCTTCCTGTGCCATTTATTGCTTCAGTGCCTGATGAAAGGGACGTTGTCTTTGGGGAAGAGTATTCTGTTGGTTTTAGGCTTTCCTTGTCCTTTAATAAAGGGATAAGAGCTCTTAAGAAATGGCAGTGCCTTAAAACAAACGTTGGTAGCTGATTGTGGCAATATGATTGGTGGGACAACAGCTTATTTGGTATGGTCAAAGGAGATAATTTCCTTGAAGCAGAAAATGCAATTACTTAAATTGAAGAACTACTACTGTATGAAATCTTAGTACAAAGCATCATTACATGACACTGTGAAAAGCAAACCATGAGTGTCTGCAGCAGGCATCCAGTGACACTTCGTTCTCCATTACAAATGCCAGCATTTACAGTGGGACAAACCCTGCCATCCTTCCATGGTTTTGGTTCTCTCCTGAGACAAAGGTTCCAGCAAGTGTGTTGGTCCTGACTCTGATCTCTTGGCTGTGGAGAGCAGATACACATTGCAGTTTTTCCCCTACTGTGCTGTTGTCTGCTGCAAGCTTCACACAGCCCCTTGGAGGTAACATCTCTGTTCCTGTTGGTTTGTGCTTGGTTGCATGGAGCTGGGAGAGGCTGTTCTGACCCCATTTATCCTCTGCCTCTTCCCAGAGCGTACTCCAGAGAGGACCAAAGTTTTTGCCCGTTTTTGGGAAGTCATGCTCTGTGTTTTCTCTTCTGTGCTCCATCAGAGTTGGAGACCAGTGTAATGTTTGTCAGCAGTCTAGAGAAACTGAAGGGTAACACTTACTTCATCCTGCATAGCTGTCTTTACAGAAATGAGCTGCGGCACCAAAAGAGACAGCCACCACCACTGCAAGCTGCACCATAATGCATTATGTGGAGTGTTCTCCTCACCTGCCCCCCAAAGTAGAAAAATCAAACATGATTTCTTTTCAGCTTCTGCTGTAGCCCCAAACGGAAGTTATGTGCAGCTGTCAGTGGTTCACTGAGAGTTCAAACCATGTTCAGGCTGCAGTTCAGGGTCTGCAAACCCCTATTAAAATGTGCTTTGGGATTTCAGAAAGATGCAAAAGGAGGGCAAGGGTACCAAGATAGCCTGATTAGAGTCCAGTCCAAAGGGAAAATTGCTGCTGATCTAGTGCATTTGTGTTTTATGAATCCAACAAGGTGTTATCTCAAGACTTAATACAAGAAGCTGGCAAATGAACCCCACAAATGAACCTTTTTATTAACTCTCACCAGCCATCATCTGCCCTTTATGTTTTTGGAGGCTTTTCTCTCCACCTTTCAATTTAATGTACTGAATTCTTATTCTTTTTCAAGCTGAGTGTGCATCAGCGTTGTGGCAAAGAGACTGTGTCCTGTTACCTTCCACTCATGACAGCCACTAGGAGACGTTGCCACAGCAGAGGCATCCCCCTTGTACCTGTCAGTATGGGTTATCCCTTTTATGTATGTTTTAGCAGGTCAGGCCTAGACTTGTTACTGTGCACTATGCCATGAGATATCCCTTTCAAATTCCTTCTTAAGCTGGAGCTGGATCTGTGTGTGGAGGTGTCCCTGGAGTGTCAGTATCACCTAGCACTTGGTGATACCAGGGTCACTGCTTGGTCCCAAAGCACAACATGCGAGCAGCAGGCAGACTGAGACAATTTCTTTCCTAAGTAACACCATTGGAGACCTGAAGAGACATGCATTGAGCAGGATGTGTAGGTGAAGGGGTGAGTACAACATTGTTATTGTTGCTTGCTCCCACGACAAATTCAGAACAAAGTGGCCATGTCAGATGCTCCTACCAACTACTCGGGGGCTTTGGAGTAGACAAGTCTCTCTCTCTGACTTGCTGTCTTCCATGCTTGGATTTCATCTCATTCATCAGAGGGTGTAGGCCCTGTGGGAGAAGTGTAGCTTTTTCTGTCATCCCTGGTTCTTGGGTGTTCAGGGTCTAGGGAAGGCAGAGCTCGTCTCAGTTAGATCCTTAGTTCAGTCATTTGCAAATGGGAGCTTTTTAATTGTTATTGGTGTATGGTTAAACTGTTGTGAGCTGTGAGCGTATCGATTCTAAAATAAACACCTCTCTCATCCAGCAGAGGAATTGTGACCTCAGGAAGAACCAGATATAAAAATAAGATTATCATTTTAATCCTCAATTTGTGACCCCCTCCCCTCAGGCTTTTGTGATGATGGATGGAATTTCTTCATTGACTGTAGGAGTTTTTCCAATTAACGGTGACATTCTCCCAAACCAGAAGCTGTCCAATCCTACCCAAAGAGATTTAGTGAAAGTGAAACTGTAGAGAAGATGAAGGCAAACTATTTCTTATATTTTTGTCTTATTCCTGTGTCCTACCATATGACTTGGCCATAGCAGTCGTGTGAAAATGCGTGACCTATTCTGTAAAGCTGAATACGCTGCGGTCTCTGTGTTTACAGCAGATACAAGGAAAAGGTTTTGTCTTCAGGCATGTCTGTGCAAGGCCTAGAACACTTTTGGCTCTACATAAGAAATAATAATAATAAGGCCAAAACCTCTCTGCCAGCTAGTGAAATGAAAATGCTGTACTTCACAGTTATGTCATTGGAGAATTATATTTCATTAGAGCTGATATTAAAAACCGTGATGTCAGTAGTGAAATGTGGCTCACTTCAAATTTGCAAAACACATAGGAAATTTTTTTGTAATGTGTTGTCACTTTAGTAGTCTGGCAGTCCTTTAGGTTCACTCATAAAGCTTTAAGCTCTCAGAAGGGGAAAACCCCAAGGCTATTTCCCCTAAGCTTTAAAAGCTTTGCTTTTACTAGCAAATGCCATTTTTACAAAGTATATGCAAGTAATGTTCTGGATGCTTCAAACAGCAGCAGCTGTTAGGACTTTCAGGTTGGGGAACTGGATTAAGTAGTCATGAGAAGTAAGTTATTCTAGATGTTTAAATGGGAGCTCTTAGAAAGTCAGTGAACAGGGTAGAGAATAGCAGTGCAAACTGTTTCTGGTTATTAAATGCAAAACCACGCCTGTTGTTTTGCTGTTTTCTCTTCCCATTTGGTGGCTCACAGGCTTATGTTACTGGGAAGGACTGTGTGCACATCACTTGTGTTGAGTTGGATCCAAGAGGTCACTGAGCTACAGAACAGTTTCCATGTTAGTTTTCACAAATTTATGAAGTACTTGTAAATCTGGCTTTTGTGTTAGTCAGAGTAAAGACATGAAGGGGTGTATGTGAGTATATGTATTATGTCTTATTTTTACTTGCTAGACAATATTTAAATGTCCAGTGCAGTATGTAAGATTATTTCTGTTACAGTTATAGTTATTCTAGGAAATGATGCTTGATTCTAGGCAGGATTTTCTGCTTTGAGTTTTTGCTCAGATGTGGAGAACTTGTGAACATACATACATAGTTATTTGCTAATATAAAACTATATTATGGTTAAACAAGCAAATGCAAACTGTTTGTGGCTTGAAAATAGGATAATGACTAGATGTGTATCCTTTTCTGCTTGGATACATCCAACTCCACACTGTTCTCCTTATTGAATACTACACTGGGCAATAGCCATTGTCGTCCACATCTTCTCAGAAGCTGTTTTGGTGTTGTACCACCAAATAAGACAGACAATGGCACAGTTCACATTTGGGGCCTTTTTCCCTACACAGTCTGATTATAGTCTCCTTTCTCCACATGGATTTTTTACCAGATTTTTAGGGTTTGCTATTTTCAGGACTCCTCTCTCTTTCGAAATCTGCCAGCAGTGATAAGGGACAATATCTGATATCCAATTGTAAAACATCCTGTGCAAGATTTTCTTTAGGAAGGAGTCTCTGATCAACCTGGTACAACCTTTCTTACAGGTCTATCCAATTGTGTATAGCATTTCTTAAAAAATCACTGGAGTTAATGGCATAAAAGTAGTGAATCTTAGTAATGTGAAAGCTGATCAGTGGACAGACAGGGCTGAAATGCCAGTTAATCCCTGGCTGGGCAGATGCAGCTGTTCCTTTTTTACTTTGTCAGCCTACTTGTGTGAGCAGGTCATTGTCTCTTTGGTGAGACAAAAGAGCAGGATGCTTGTGTGTAAGGGTTAGGTCAGCCTGTGGGATCAGGGTCTGGTTAAGGGAGTTTGTTTTTATCAGCACATTCTGAGGCAAGTGGAAACTGGATGGTTTGGATTATGGAAAGTCCCTGAAGTGTGCATATGTTCAGCTTGTTAGCTTCATGTATTTGGGGACTGTAAAATCAGTGACAAACGCACCTTTTTTTTTCTTTCTTTCTTAATTTTTTTTGGTTGTTTTGGTCTCTTTTTATTTTGGTAAAAATAGTAAAGGCATTGAAACACTTTCTGGAAACAGAAAACATTCCCAGCTTTTATGGATATGTGGTCAGTCGGCTCTTGCTTGTTCCCTTATAAGCAATATTCTTAACGGGAAGAAGTTGCTACTATTTCAGGTCAGTGTGTGTGTTTTATTTTACAGTTGCCATGGCACTGGTAAGACAGATATGTTCTCTAGTTGTTTGTCTTGTTATAAGATGTGAATTTTATTTTCAGCACTGTATTTGCAGCATAATAGCATGTGCAGTAATTTTCCATACTTCACCAAAGTTGCCCATGTTGGAGTTACTGCACTGTTTTTTTCTTGTTTGTCATATAATGTTTTACATGCCCACCTTTGGTACACTAGAGTCAATAGCTCCCACATACAGCCTTTGAATTTTGGATATTCTATAGCCTAGTGGATACTTAAGGTTAGAGACATTATGTCATGGTTGCAATCTTACATAAACACAAACCAGAGAGCCTAATCTAGTAGTTTTTTATACCGCTCAATAAACTTGGCTGAGCTACGGCTTATCTTCTGAGGAGGTACCCAGTATTGATTTAAGGACTTCAGGTGATGGAGAATCTAACCAAGATTAACTGTAAGTTATTGCTACTAAATTTTGCTGAGCTCTGTCACTGTTTAAAAATGTAGCTTTACTTAAAATAAAGTGCAGCAAAGCAACAGGAGCAGCAGCCATAGCCAAGATCCACCATCTCTCCTTTGTTTTCCTCATGTTTTCTCTTTTTCTAGTGAGATGTTAATCACACTGATTGGAATCAAATCTCACAGTACTCCAGCTTTTACTTATTGCTATTACAGATATAATTTTAGGGGAGTCTGTAGGGTTTTCAAAGTAAATTTGATGATCTGAAGAGTGTTGGCATAACTAGAAATGAGTCGAGCCCGAGACACTGACACTGGCGTTGAGCCGCAGTTTTTCCCTGCTGGAGGTTCCTGTTACTTTGATGACACCTGTCGTTGGTTCAGTGAGAATCAGCTTTACTGACTGACATGGGTCTGTTTAACACACAGGAAACTGCAGTGAGGTACCTACAAGTGTCACAAGGCTCTCCTACTCTTACCCTATACATGGCATTCTGCTGGAGTATAGTATTGAAGAAAGACAGAATTTTTATGTTGCTATGTTGTGGTTAGCTAGATCAAGTAAAGCAAACCTGTTTTGTCTTTGCATCTGTTTGGCCTTGCCTTTTTGGTTTATTTGTTTGCTTGTGGGGATTTTCTTTAGGGTTTGTTTGTTTGTTTGTTTGTTTGTTTTAAATAGCTGAAAATACGGATCAGCTTTGGAGGAAATCGTGAAAGGAAAGAAGCCCATAGCTACCAAAACAAACTTGACTGATGCTGAGTCATGAGAGAGTGATAGACCTGTTCATCAAGTTTATTAGCAGTGCATGTAAGAAAAATGTAAAAGCATTTTCTGCTGTTGCAGGATGCTGGGTTTGAGAATAACAAAAATTCAACCCTTTCGTTACAGCAGTGACACAGCCAGAGGCTGGTTTGGGGGTTGCACCACTTGTATATCCCTTCCACAAGGTATCTAAAATTTAATTAGGGAAAAGGGATACACAATACACCCACCTGTGTCTGTTTAGTTGAATTTGCTTCTTGCTGGGCAGTGTTTAGGGGCTTTTAAATTAAAAACAGTTAAAAACTGTATTGCTGCTTTCAGCTGTTTCTTTAACCTTGCTGAAGTCATCCCTTAGTAGATATAAGGGCAAAGAAATGCTTTGCCAGCCAAAGATATTTACAGAAGAGGGAGCTCGTGATTTCTGTCACACCTGTTTGTACCAGTATGCCCTCATGGCTTGTTTTCTTCAAGGTTCCATGAGATGAACAGAAGAGACTGTTTTTCCTGTATACATATACAAGAGTTAAGTTTCTAAACTTGAGGCAGTGGTTTTCTGAGCATCAATATGATCAACTCTCATTCAAGCTAGCAGAAACTTGACTGAGAGTAAGAATTGCCCCAAACTCAAGTTACAGGAGCAGCAAGTGGGTTGGCATCCTCTTTTTGGATGAGCCATTTCTCATCACAGATGTAATCTGAAGGGTATTACCATTGTTTTGTTCTTAATTCATATGCAGTTTATAAGCCAGCCTTTGTACCTGATAAGAACATGTGGTCTTGAACCATTTAAAGTTTTCCAGGATTTGGGGTTTATTACTGCTGTAAAAGACTTTCATAACATACTTCCTTCAGTTGGTTTTCTGTATTTATTTTATGCTTATTATTTTGAAATTGATACTCATCGCTGCCATTTCCTGACAAATTATGAAACAGGCTTTCAATTAATCAGTATGCTGTTTTGGTTGAGAGAGATCCTTCTTAATTGTCTCTGTTTTCTTTTCTTGGCACATACATCTTTCCATGATACATATTTATATTAAGTGGTATAAAAACGATGAACTCAGCTTCTTCAAGGGGTATGTTACAAACAGACTGTGTGTGTAAACCAATGCAATTATGTGCTGGCAATTAAGAGGTTAAATAACTTTCCAATAGAAGAAACAAGGTGGGAAGGTTATCTGAAGGCACTTGGGGCTGTGTTGTTCCAGGAACCACAGGTCAGGAGGGTACCCACTGTCATGTGGGATAACCAGGTGCCACACAGTCCCTGGGCCCTCTGGGGCTTACACAGTTCAATGCTGCTGCTGCTTTTGCTATGTATGACCTGATGTCCCTGTATTCCCAAAACTTGCCTTCCAAACTGTACCTCAAACAAAACACCTTGCTTGATCCTAATGCTATAGGTGGCATTTAGGACTGTGATGTAACTTTTTAGCAGAATCTGTAGTCAATGGTGGAAACCAAAAGAGCATCAGAGTGAAAAATGTTTTGGCTCCTTAACTTAAATGCTAACAGCAGCTCAGCTGAGCTCCCAGATTCCCATTTGGCAAAAGACAGATTACATAAGCAGCAGTAATTTTCCCCATGCTTGGAAAGAATTGGTCAAAATGCTTAGCAACTCCCCAGAAGTGCAGCGGGCTGCTGCCTGCACTGCTTGGTCAGAAAGCTAAAATACCTTTTGGCAGGACCGTGGTCAGCCAGCCCAGCTCTGCCTGCGTGGGCCAGGGAGGCCTGTCTGCTCTGCTGGCCACCACTCCTCCTTTCCTCCCAAGGGGATGTGCTGGACCAGCTGAAAGCATCCTGTGTGGCAAAGCCATCTTGGGAGCTCTGGGTGGGGCCAGCCTGAAGGTACCCACAGTTAGGGTGAATGTTGAAAGAGGTTTATGGCGTTCTTTGCCTGACAGTAAACTAAAGGTTTTAAAAAATCACAGACAAATGCTCAATGCATCTCCTAGAGCAAGGGGGACTGGCATTTGGAAAATTCACCTTTGCATTTGTTTGGAATTTATTTTCATGCTCTCTGTGAGGCTTGTTTTGTCTGAAATGAAGTGTCTCTGTTTGTGCTTCCAATACGGATGCCTTTCATTCTTCCTCTAAATTATACCAAATGCTCAGCAGGAAGAGCAGATGTTCAGCAATTACAGAAAAATAAATTAATTGAAAAGGAAAATAAATCTGGAGGTGGGGCAGGGCATTTCAATTGTTAGGTCACTCTAGTATGGGACAATCTGCTACATTTTGTGAGCACAGACAAAGGCAGACAGAGGATCCCAACTGGTACCCTGCCCTGGACTCCTCCCAGGCCATCACTGGAGCCATCAGCCCTCCTAAGTCCTACCTCACCAGGCCCAGAGGAGCACGAGGACACAATGACAGACAGAAAACTAACTAAAGACACAAAGGAAGGGACACCAGGTCTAGAGTCCTTTCCAGGATTGCCTCAGCCCCAGAGTCCAGATCTGAAAGCCATCAAGATGAGTCAATGCCAGAGCACTTTTTGGAGATATCTGGATAGCAGCTGGAGTGGGCTTGTTTGTCTGGGTGCCAGCAGCTGGGAGCACTGGGATCCAGAAGTGCCTACTGGGCAGACTCTGTGAGCCCAGCAGCTGAAGGGATCTGTCTTGCTCATGTGTGTGGACATGCATGTGTGTTTATAAATATGACTAGGAGACCCCTTCCTGTTCAGCTGAGGAGGAGCTGTGTGTTCTCTACTGAGAGCACATTTTCAGCCTTGCTGCGGGTTGCACCTGGGAGCGTGGGGCTGTGCAGCCTAAGTTCTTCTGACAGCATTGTCAGATCAGGCCTATTCCACTTATTCTCCTGCTGATAGCCACCTAAAATCACGCAGATGAGGAACATGAAAACTGAAATTTTTTAGAGACTGGTAACCTTGTGTGTTTTTAGATTTGTATGGTACCAGGTGAGCAGCAGGAGCTTGAGCTAGTGGTACAGATAGGCTGTGAAGGAAATTATATGGCCAAACTGACTTTTTTGAGCACTGACAAGCAGTGACATCCATTTGTGCTTCCTTGAAGCCTTTTCACTCTCCTGTGAAGGGATGGCCTTTAATAACCTTTTTATGCCCCTGTGCCTTAGAGTTTTGGATGTTCCTCATAATGCTGTAATCCATGTCCAAAATACTTGGGTAAGAGGCACAGTAACACAACATGACAACTTTCATCTCTTGATGGACATTATCATAAAATTCAGTGGAAAATATGCAAATAAAATCTGACCATAAATTCCAAAGATTGTTTAAAAAAAAAAACTTTTAAAAAGTGGTGCTTATTTTGCAGCTGGATGCCATCACCTCTTTCCTTTACATTGGTCAGTTTGGCTTGTTAGAATTTGCCTAGTGGCTAGGTTTTATTCACCGCTGCTCTTGTAAAACCGTCTGTTAATCACAGTTACTTTCCTTTGAATTTTAAAATCTTGCTCGTTTGGATGACCCATATATCATGCATTTTTAAATGTTAAAATTAAAAGCAGTTCCCTTGCCCCAAAACAACTTTCTAGCTTTACTCTTCTTACATTTGAAAACCTTGTGGCAGTTCAGTTAGGAAAAAGATGTTAAAAACAGGCTTGTGTGGAGAAAATTAATTACTCAGGTATCACCAAAGGGGAAATCTGATGAGGTAGATACCATCTCAATTGGGGTTTGGACAAGCTAGCAGCTGCAGAAGATGGATCAGTTTCTATATTTTAGTGCAAATAAACAGCCACGGCTGAAGTTTTATGTCTTTAGCAGAACACAACAGCCTGAAGAGCTCAATGGAGGAGGTAATATGGAAGAAGAATGGCTTTCATCATTACTTTAGGAGATTGAAGCAGTAAATCTGCAGCATAGATTTTAGTGCCATGTGAGGTGAACTCACCCATGCTTGCTTGTTGAGATCACATGAGATGCCTAAGTATGTTTTATGATAACACACATTTTTGAGGGCTTTGTTTAAGCTTCTAAGTAAGAATCCTTTAGTGCCAGTCTGTCTGTTTAATACTGTCCTATCAGGTGCTGAAGTTAAATTTGGCTCCTACTTTTGAAAGGTTTTGATGATGGATTGCCTGGAATCTGTGAGCCATGACCTCTGGAAAAGTGTTATTTTGAAGCCTATTTTTACACTGATACTGAAACCATTAAATCTGGTAACTGAAGCAGCATTTGTTTTTATTCTAGCAATGGAAGCTGGATTTAGAACATTGTTTTTATTGCAGTTAAGAAATCCCTTGAGGAGGAGCCCTACAACATCTTATTTAAAGGGTTAACTCCTTGTTATGTTAGTCAGCTCTCATTTAACTCTGATGATTGTGTGGGTTTTGGATTAGCAAAACCACATCTGCTCCCAACACCTTCTGGTGCATCAAATGGTTATGGAAGGTGTAAGTGCAGAGTAAGAACTCATCTAATGACCGTGCCCACTGCTCCTTAAAACCTGCACTGCTTCTTACAGAAATCTGGCCACTTGGGTTTTTTCAAAGGATAATATGGCATGTGTGCTTTATCTTAATTTTATACATGGTTAGCTTGATTTATGTTTTAGTCTTTTCTGGTCATCTTTTCCCAGTTTGCCTGCATAATTAAAAATTTACTTGAAACACTTCTGCACTTCAGTTACCACTGACTAGTACCAAAATTAAACCATGCAGTACATCTGATTGGGGCAAGTTGACTTTTGCTTTTTTAATATTCTACCTGAAGTGTTTTGCCTTCAGTGTGTTAAAATATGAGAAATTATAAACCCAGTAGCAGTCAGTTGGTTTGTTTTTAGTGTACAATTGATGTTAGTTGTCTCTCCACAAAACAGACACAGCTGACTTTGAAACAGACTGACTTTGAAATAAATTACCCCAGTTTTCAGGGCCAATAATCAAAATCAAGGAATTCTGTTTTCTTCTGGAAAAACAATAGAAAGAAACATCTAAATGAAACAGCTAAATTAAATATTAGCATCTTTTGGAAGCAAATAACTATTAAAAATATGCAATAAAATCTACAGTTATGGTTACAAGATTATCTAACTAAATTTGATTTATATTTTGCAGATGCATATAAGGCCTGTTGAGGCAAGTCCAGCCATGTGCAGAAATTTAGGAACTTACTTAATTTCCTGATTGAGCTTCTTGTTTTGGTCATTTTGATTTCAGGGGAATTTGCGTCTGTTTTTTAAAAAAAGCTTGTTAAATACCCGTATTTTCTCTGAGGGGTTAAGAAATAATGTTCCAGTAATACACGAAGATCTAAAATGCTACTTTACATTTATTGGGAGACTGACATAGTTATTTAGAGGAAAAACTACTCAACTGACCACAGAATTTCTGAATTCTCTTTCTTTGAGAGAAGTCTGCTATATCTGATGTGGTGTGTATTTATATGTGTGTGTCGTTTTATGGTGCTAAGATCTGCTTGTAAAATACCAAGAGAGTGGGAAGGTAGAGTACTGTGTAAGAAATACCAAAGGATGTGAAATTTTAATTTTGGAAGAAAAGTTTCAACCTTAGGTGCTTGTGAAAATGTAGCAAAAAGCTTTACATTAGTACATATATTGAGTAAGTCTAATGTCAGATTCCTTCTGTGTTTTTTAATAGATAAGTGTCTGTGACTAGAAAGTAAGTTCTGAATTCCACAAAATCAGTAGGAAGTTTGCCATTGAATTCTGTGGGACTAAGATTTGGCTTATGGTGTTTATGGCACTCAGGCTGGATTCCTTTCTTAGTCACACTGGTGAAGCTCAAAACCGTTTGCTGCTCACTGGTTGTAATCCACAGCAGTGGGTTCCTGTACAGAAAACCCCTCCAAATAGATAAAGCATTTAATAAGGAAAGCTTCAGAAAGATTGGCTCTGCTGAGGGCAAGTCTCAGGTCATCTCATCAGACAAAGAAAGGTGAGGCATTCCTTAACATAGCACAGAGAAACAGAGAACTTCATGGATCAAAACCAGCTTTTTAAGCTTCAACCAGGAACTGCTTAAGCATAAATACAAAATATGCTTCAAATTTGTCTGTTTTCCCTTTTCTTGTGGATCAGCAGTGAAGTGTTAGTTCAGATATTTCTAGGAAGACCCGGCTTTATTTCAGATGTTTGTTGTGAGCCTGCGCTGTCCATTCGGACAGGTCTCTGTGGGCAGAAGTGGATGGAGCTTCTGCCGTTGTGGAAATGCTCCAAGTGGGTCCAGCACAAAGGCTGTTCCCAACCCAAATGATTCCGTGATTCTATGACATTTTGTCAATGTGATGGCCAAAGCAAGCAAGTGGTTATAATTCGTCCCTTCCACTTTTGGCGTTAACGAAGAGAATGGAATTGATAGACACATAAATTATTCTGTTACATTCTTTCCAAAAGAAAAATTCCCAAATTACAATAATTTCATGGAAGTATTGCAGCAATGCTTTTTAATCTTAATGGCAAGAGGATGAAAATTACTATCCATATTGGGAATGCATAACAGACCACCAAACATCAAGAAATATCCATAATAGGAATTTTGGTTTATAGTCTTTTTAGTTTGAAGCCAAGAGATCTAACAATCCTGTTACACAACATACTTACGCACTTTGCTAAGTTTTGATCATTAGACTCCCTATGGAGTTTGAAAGAAAGGAAATAAAAAGCCCATGACACTAGTTTTGTTGACCCTCTTCCAACCTGCTAGCAGCTCTTGTTATTTTTATTGTTTAAGGAAAAAAAGAAATAAAAATTGTCTTGCAAGAGCATGGGATTCCAGCTATTCTGCAAAAGATAAAAATTCTGAATGTTTTATAGGATGTGAATTACTGGGGCTAGAGGCTGTGAGATTTGCACTCTGGTTTTTTGAAACACAGCTTCAGAGAGTTGCCAGTGAAATACTTTCAGAAATGTGCTTTACCTAGAATTATAAATTAATCTCACAAGGCTTTAAATGACCTTTATCATAGAGTCCCTGTGGTTATGTGTGAGAATACTTCGTAATGCTGTGTTCAATCTACTACATGACTGGCAGAGCTTCAGAAATACAGTGCTTTGGAAAATCACATTAAATATTTTCCCATGCTTCAGTTGACTCTTAAAAATCTTCTGAAACACAAAAGAAATTATTAGTCACTGCAAGAACATGTAGTGGATCTAACTGCTGTATTGCCTCATTTTTCACAATTGTTGTATTTAGCCATAAGCATATGTATTGGCACTGTTTGAAGACTTTGGTCAGGATTTCTTTGCACCAACAGAAAAATTCCTATTTAAGTCAAAGGCACAGTAAAGACCCCCAGTAGGCTAGCTGAGCTAATAAGATTGAGGTGTGAGAGAGTTGAGAATGATCGGGATCATTCACAAAGGATGGGAAGAGTTGCCAGGTGCAGGATGAGAGACTGAGGAGAAAACAAGAACCAGTTTTATACTAGATTACACAGCAATGCAGAGCAGTGCAATTACATATGGTAGACCTTCCTTTACTGCTTTTGTGGGTGTTCCTCCCATGTCTTCATCATCCTTCCTAACAAAATGGATGGCAATTTACTTCCTTCACAAGTATCAGTTTCATCCTGCGGCCTTTTAACTGGATGAACCAACTAATATGTTTCAGTAGAAAAAGGTTTGTGAAATACCACATAATTTGAGGTTTAGAAACATACATGAGACATTTGCCTACCTGGCTCTGAATGCACTTGCCTGCCTGCATGACCTAAAAGTCCTGACATGGTGATGCAAGATGTTTCCAGCCTACAATTTATTTAGGTTAGTGCTGCTTCCTTAGGAAGGCAATTTCTTGGTTTTATGTGACAAGCAGGTCAGAGCTGTGTACTGTCTTGGACATAATGAACTGTGTCTCTCTGTCACATCTGAATGAAAGATTAGAAAAACCCACCACATTAACCTGTAGGCTTTTCCCCCCACCTCTTGTTTCTTCGTGGCTTACAGAGGTGGTGGATCTCTACAACTGTTGCCAAGAAGTGATCAGAGGGTGTTACTGTCAGCCAGCTGTGAAGAGCTCCTCTTTCCATGTAACATCAAGTCAGTCTGCAAACTTCACCATCTTTTTTTACTGCAAAGGCATCTTAAGGAGATGGAGTTCAAGGGCAAGTTAAAAGTAGAGTGAAGCAGCCTTGTTACAAGTAGATGTTAGCTAAACACAAGATTGTTACAGACTGTGTGAATATATTTTTCCTCATTTGTAGTTTGAATGAAATAAATATTCAAATGAGCCTTGGCCTCAAAATTAAGCAGTTAAACAAAACCCATAGAGCTACACATCCTTGTCTCTTTTAAGACTGACATCAATTTTTCTGTGTTTTTATTTAGAATGTGTTTTAAACTGCTTGCTGCATTTCCTAGGATTTTAATTTGGTTTGCATTAAAGTTTTCAGATGCAGGGACTATCTTACTCCTCTGAATTAAACATTGCATAATGAAATACTCAAGGCTTATGCACTGAGTAATAGCTGTACTGCTGCTTTGTTCCTACATAATTATACTCACTTTCTTTGCCAGTGGCTATAGTAAAGCTTAGTCCATTTATTTAGATTTTGTCTTTGAGATGTCTGCTATTCCTAATGATTGCATGATTTGTAACTCCACATTCCTCACCACCATGCCAATAGAAGAAGTGTCATTTCTTTGGGATGAAACTGTTGCTTCCAAATGGTTTTATAGGGACCCCACATATATCAAAACAGCTGAAGGAATTCTTTAGACGATCAAGGGTAGGATCTCATGAATTTCCTTTTAATTTAAAAATGTGTGCCTACTTTAGAGCAGTTCCTTTTACTGGACCGCACAAACACAGCCAAAAACTGAGGGGAGCTATTGAACCACTCACTATCTATCCTGAAGTTATAAAAAAAAATCCAAACCTGTAAATTATTTGGAGGAAAATCAACAGAACAGAGAATAATCTGCCAGATTGTTATATATGGGTACTTGGGAGTAGTGTAAGCACATTATGTTGGATTAATGTTAAGAGTCACCCAAGAAGGAAAGCTGCTGGAGTTCTATCCCTTAGTGTCCCTGTGCATGGAGAATCCTGCTGGCACTCTAGATCCCTGACAGTGTAAGATCAGTACATCATTGGCCATATAAAATCAGGTCATCACAGGAATTTGTCCTAATAGGCTGGCTAATCTTTTAGATTTGGTAAGTCAAACAACTGCAATTCTGAACTATGTTTGGTAGGGAAAAAGCATATTCTCTGTAAAGTGTATCCTAGAAAACACAGAAGGGACTAAGTGCTCAATATTCTATCCATACGTGGGGATAACAGTGTTTCCTTAGTTTCAAGCAGTGACTGTGTTCATTAGTGCTTGGTGATTAACTTCTGTGGGGAATAGACAGTAGAGGGGCCCTTGGAATCTTACCTGAAAATGCATAATTTTGAGCTGTTTTGCATCTGGAAGGAAGGAAGTTCCAAATTTTGAGGTCAACCATATTAACAAACCTCTCTAGATATATTTTTAGTTCACTGAATGAAAGTCAGATTTGGCTGGTGAAGAATGTGTTTCCTTCTGCTAAGTGTGTTAGCTGATACTTTATTACAGAATGAAGTGTTTTCTTTCCCATTTTTCTTGCAACTGGCAAAGTGTAAAACTTCCAGTTTGCACTTGGCCCCAGAGAAGACTTTCCCCTGCTGTCTCCTCAAATTTCTCTATGTAGCTTGTCAGTAACTTTTATGGTATTGTGGAAAAGTCACTATTATTGTGAAGAAATGGAAAAATTGCTAATTCTTGTGTAGATTCAAAGTAGCAGATGTTTGCTAATGTCTTCTCAAGAATGAAATTTAATTGCTACATGCTACTAGACTTTAGGATCATCAAGGGACCATTATCTCACTATAAAAATAATTAAAACCTTCTTTCAGGATAATGCACGTGTGGCTAATATAAATGTTGGCCACAGGCATTGCATCTGGGGATTTTATGATTGAAGGTATTTTTTGAGTGCCACGTTGTGATCTCATGTCTGTGGGTATAATTCCATTGACTTCAGTTGAAATTGTTCTGTTCTCATCTGTGAGATCACAGTTCCTAAAACTCAATTCCTAATATTTTTGTCGTGTTCTCTGCCCATCTCTTAGGACATGAGAACGTGGAAATGGAGCAACTTTTGAGTACATTGGGTTTTCACAATGGTGCTTTGAGCTGGGTTTGTTTCAGTTATATATAGAATTATAGAGCCGGGGGGCCAGAGCAGTGAGTTGGCCTTGGGATGCCCTAGAGTATGTGTCTATTCTCTTGCAGAACCTACTGTAAATGTTTATGGTTTTTAATATGTGGACTCAAAACCAAGATGTTCTCTGTGCTCTGTCTGCAGTGAACCTGTCATTTGAGATTCATGTGTCCTATCAGCTTTTGAATAGAATTGCAGATTTTTATGAATTAGGTGTTTCCAGCACCAGGATAATACCCAGATATCAGTGTAGTACAGCTTGGCTACATCAACAAAACAATTTTTTATTAGCTGGGTGTGAGACTTTTGCTCCATTAGTTGCAATTGACCAAAAGCTGTTTCTCTTCACCTTTCTAAGGTCCTAAAAAGTATGATTTTTTTTTGGTACTGGAAAAAACAAAATTTTTTTTGCAAAAAACTGATGTCTATTGTGAAAGGCTGAGTAGAGGCATGCCCAGTTTTCTAGAATTATGATTGATAAGTACGTTAAAAAGTACGTGCACTGCTTTGAGTTGCTGACATTATATAAGCACTGAGTGTTGTACTTTTAAAATTATTTCTTCCTTAGCTGTTAATTTGCCTCTAAGGGAAGAAAACACAAAAATGTTGATCTCAGAGTACTGAGTATTCAGTAGTATTCAACTGCTTGGAGCAAATTGCAGCATACTGGGGTGGGGAGTGGGGCGGGGCGGGGGGGAGAGAAATATTTAGGGGAGATCACTGTAAATCTATTTAACTCAAGCAAAAGCCTTTTACTTGGAATAGTTGCTCTGAGATGTTCTCCTGATACGGTTGTTCTAGTTTAACTTGATCTCAAGGCCAGTCTGGTGGCAGGGGACCAATAGACCAATACAGGGCTTGCGTTGTTTGCAGTACAGTCCACATGAGCTTGTCACAGACTATATGAATGGAGAACAATGCCAGCTGCCTTCATCTATGGGTCCTAATGCTGCAGCTCAGGCAGCTGAGGTGCCTGTGATTTAAGGCCTACAGATACTTGTCTTCGAGGTCACCGCAGTAGGAAAAAAGTGAAAAGATTTGAATAAAAGAATGTGGCTTGCTGCAGCGATAGGTGTGAAATTCTGGGCCCCTCATATGTATCTTCTGCTTTTTTTCTGTATTGTTGATGTTTCTCAAACCTTTTATTTCCCAGTTAATTTCCCCTGAATGTCTGCAGCATGTTAGAAAGATAATATTCAGTATTAGAGAATATTTAAATGCATACTTTATAGAGTAGATTTCTTTCACGTAGTAAGGGGGAAACTCGGATGAGACTCATCTGCATGGGACAGATCTCAAACTGGACAAAAGCTGCAATGTTTTGACAGCTCACACAAGTTTCTCTCAGCAGAGCATGCACGTAGGATGGGGACTTCCAGAAGTGCTCATCAGGAGCTTGATTTTCTGCCCCCTGAAATGTGTTGTTTCTTCTGGAGGTTTTTGTTGCTGTTTATCTTCTACTGACTTCTCTGGGAATGGATCTAGACCAAACTAATTCTTAGTACTCTAATGTAGTGGCCATGTTTCTTGAAGAACATTGGATACCTGCATCTCTAGTTCTCTCTATACCTTCACATGTGTGTGTGCGTGCACTACAAATATGGATTTTCTTGTGGCCTGTTTTCTCCTGCACTCCCTCTTTGGATTAAAGTACTGCTTTAACCCCAGTATGATTTGTATGTGGGGTTTGTGTTTTAAATTTCTCTGAATAAGTGGTTTTAATTCCTGCTGAATGTTGTTTACTTCCTGCCTATGAATAGTAAAACCTCAATGTCTGTTTTTCATATACTGTTTCAGGAACTTCATGCGATCCTAAATGGAATGCCTTAGGGAACAGCAGATGAGGTCAGCTCTGCTGCTTACTTATCTTGGGATTCAGCCCTTCCGCCCTTGTTCTTCAATAGTAACATTCTTGGTTCTGAGCCACTATTGAAAGGTGAAGATCCCAGGGAGAACCCATATAGCCCACCTGGAGCTGGTGATGTTGCTGTGGGGGGAAGGCCTTATTTCAGAAGGGCAGCCATCGTCCTCAGGGGCATTTGGTAACTTCTTGCACTCTGAAGTAGGGGTGAAGAATTTTTTCCTTTGATGAGGATCAGATGGAATTTCAAATATATTCACCTCTCTTGGGTTCTATATTAACATGTATCTCCATCCTTGATCTATAGCATATTGACAGAGCTGAAGGGTGACATGCAGTACTTTGACGCGCGTAATGGCTGAGCAGTCTCTGAGAGAGGAGGGCACTCAGCCACTCTTTGAAATGATTGCTCATGTTTCTGTGCAAGATCTATTTTTCTGATCGGTAACTTTTGAAATTTTTTTCTCATGTGGTGACTTCATTGTTCTCTATTTATTGCACATCTTAACTGTGTTTTAAAAGAACTTGAGCTGATGCCAGCATCAACATGTCTGAGCAGTTTTGACGCAACATAGGTAGCTTTAAGCCTGAGGTCATATGGAAAACGTTGCTTTAGGGACTAAAGTCTTAAATATTATACCAGCAGGAGTTTCTGTAGAGATTTCAGGAGAACTGGGCAAGTAATTCTCTAGAGTTGATTGTAATAGCTTTTGTTATCTGCTTCATAAACTTTGGGATTAAATATAGTGGGTTTTTTGGAACAAGTGTATTGGGGATGGGATAGGGGAATGAACTTGGCATGGAAATTAACATTTTGCAGAATATTGATTCAACGCAATGCTGAATAACAGACTGCTTAAATTACATTATCACTAGGAGAATGTAGTCTGATTCCATTTGCAATTAAAAATACTAATGGTAATAAAGAAATGACAGTCTTTTTTCAACTAATCCCCTTTGTTTGTGCTCTCCTATTTTTTCTCTTGAGTACTTTTCTTATGGCTGTTGGCAGATTTCAGATACCAGTTGGAAGGAAGTAACTGACTTTGTTTTAGAAGTGATCCTGTGCAGTATCTTGTCTTGTCTGCAGATAAGTGACTCCCTTCATAACAGCAGAGCTCTTGGTTTCTTGGCACATCCATTAAGAACAGTCATGCCTCCAAAAGCTTTGCTCTTTATTGAGTGTTTGAAAGACCTGTTCCCAGTCTAGATGAGTGAGAAGCAGCCTTGCTTGGAGCAGATTTGTATCCACAGCTTCCTCCAATCGGGCAGCTGCAAATGCCATGGGTACCTCTCAAAGTATCTGGCCTTTCTGGATGGGCAAGTCAAAGGAATTGTTACCCTGTACCATATTGGCTGCACACATTTCTGTGCCACACTGCACTGGGGCCTCACCTCGCTCTGGACCTGAACTTCAAAGAAGAAGTGTAAAAATTAGGAAGTCTAATATGTCATGAAAAACCACTTCTGGATACAGAAGATATCCAACTTCTTGTTCTTGTGCAGTGTTCAGCATATTCCAGTTCCCAGTGGAATGTTTTCATCATCCACATGTAGCTATTGCTTTAGCTTTTTAAAGTCTTGCACAGGGGGATAAGGTGGAGGCGGCAATGCTGTGTTTGGATTGACTGTGGTAATGAAAAGCATGTCCTGAACACTTCTTTTAAAGTGTCACTGTTGTGTTGTGGTTGGCTGCCAGCAAGTTTGCTCGACACAGTCAGGTAAAGTGTAAATGACATCAGCTCCTTTGGTGTTTTCCCCTGAAGGGAATGGCTGAGCTGTTCAGGCAGTCTCAGCTGGGACACCCCTAGCTTCACATTAGCTCTGCCAGGGCACCATTTGGAGGATGTTGATGGACTGCAGTCGGGATCATTGTGTAATGTAGGTAGGAATGATAATCTCTCTCAGACCAAAAAGTGCAAGTGCAAGTGCAATTGAGTCCACTTGTTAAGCCAAAATCCATTGCTCTCTCTGCTGATTCACAGTAGGAGCTGACATGAAGTATCAAGGAGGGATTAGCATGCACAGCATGCTGTGGTTAAGAGCCTGTGCCACTTGGTCAGACCACAGCATGAAACTGTGGTGAGTGTTGAGTTGCTAATGTCTCCTCAGGTTACTCGACTTGGGTTTGTGTGCAAACAGAGTAAGGTGGCTGAGTGGCAGGCTGGCTTCAGAGCCAGGGGTTTTAGAGCACTGCTGAAGAGTAGGCCTGAAATATCACCACTTCCAGTCCCTCACTAACAGGAGCAGCTACACTGAAGCCTTACTAAGGAGGGAGAGCTGGTCTGAATTTAAATTGATGTTTTAAAAATACTTTGCTGCTTTTTTCTTTTGTATAGATTCCCACGTACTGGTGAACTAACAAGGCTCTCCTGTGCTAAGAAAGTTTGTGTTTTGTTGAACTTCCTACTCAGGAGTTTCATGTTGCTATGCAGGAGTCCATGCATGGAGGGTTTTTTTTAGAAAGAGGAAAGAGATGTTTCAGCCTTGCATTTCTCTAATGTCAAACATCAGCCTTTTCAAAATATCATATTACTGGGGAGAGGTGTTCTCCCATTCCCTTGCCTCCCATGCATGTCTTTCTGGCCCACTTTTTCTCACATCAGAGATCTGACTTGCTCAGGGGTTCCCTGTAGCCCATGTTCACTGACAGTATGACCCAGCCCTGGCAGAGCAATTTTGCTGAAATGGTTTTCCCACTGCATGCTGTGGAAGAGGCACTGTGCCCGTGTTGGTGGCAGACATGCCTGAATTCCTGCATCACAGAATACTCTGGGTTGGAAGGGACCCACAAGGATCATCCAGTCCATCTCTAATGTGAATGGCCCATACAGGGATCGAGCCCACAGCCTGCCTGTTCTTAGCACCATGCTCTGACCAACTGAGCTCATCTGTGAGAACTGACAAGAAATGCATGTTCATCCCAAATTCCTAAAAGGATAAGTGGCTGTTGACTTGGGGAATGTGAAAGCAACAGAAAACCAGGGACAAGAGATTAAACTCAGATCCTTGCCTGATTGCCTTTTACAAGTTTCACAGATGTGTAGGACCTGTTGTATTCTGGTCCTTTCTCTAGACCTCAGGCGCCAGATCTTTGTCTCCGTTGCAGATCCCAGCCGCAGATGAAGGCAAGCAAATCAAACTGTGCTTAAGTAACCACATCAAAACAATTGAGGAGATTATGGTGAAGGATCGGCTCCTGAAGCTTTTACTTATGCTGGAGTCTTCATGGAGGGAAGAATGCAATTGTGCTAGCACATTATTGTTGAATATCTGAACTCCCCCTCCCTGTTGCTGGCTCTCAAATACTTTGTTATTGCCAATTCACTGACCTCTCCTTTGCTGATTGTGCAAGACCAGGTTGAAGGTCTGTCATGTCATCACCTGGGAAACCAGAAAATAAATGGAATAAATCCCATTAAAGGACCTATAGATAGGGATTGAACGGAGAGGGTTGGCATAGGTAGAGATATATTTAGTGCAATCATAAAGCTTTTTAAAAATAATTTTTAAAACAGAGGTGTAAGAATTCTATCACTGTTGGTACTTTTGACTTGTGAAAAATAACATTCAAAGTTTCATGGGGAGAAGAAAAGACGCTATCTATGGGTTGGAGAGATGGTGGTATTAGGTAATGGGATTTTATGCAGTTGGGGTAGATGGACAGAGCTGTAGGGAGTCCACAGCTCTCCTGCCACCCTGTGTTCAGTTGCTGGGACAATGAAAGTTCAAGAGAAGATGTGTCAAAGCTCAGTTCTTACTCACTGGTGAGACCCTCTGGACAGTGCAGTCACATGTCTGAGTCTCCTGTCCTCCATTCTGTGCTGCCAGTGCTGTTACCACTGCTGCTGTTGTGGGCAATGTGTGTGATATGTGCCTGCCCAGGTCTGAACTCCTTAAGGGTGTGCATATCTGTCTGGCACAACTGTTTTAGCCTGGAAATTCACGCGTCCTTTTGCACTGAGGCTACATCCTCACATAGTAAGCTGTGGTGGGAAATAGTTTCCCCTTCATTATTGCACCGGTGGGGAAGTATTATGTAGCATGATAAGGTTTGTACAAGCACTGTCTTCCTGCTGTGGTTTTTGCTGGCTGGTTTTTTCACAGCCTGCTTCCTCCAATCGCCTGCAGATCTCCCAGGTGAGTGGCTTGCTTTTGCTCTGTGACTGCCCTGGATCATGGCGAGCAGGGTGAGCAGTAAACAGCCTGAGTAAAGGGCCATTGCCAGGCTGCTTTGTGCAGCTGAACTGTGCGTGGGCAGCTAAAGGGGCACGACTTGAGTGAGGGTGATGATGGGCTCAGTCTTCCCCTTTCCCCTCTTATTTAAGCAGTCACAGCCAGTGCTGACCAGGGATGTGTGATGAAAACATTAATAATAGATATCTGTGCTCTGAAATACAGACCTTGAAAAAGTAAACTTAGCTACCCCAAGACACATGCATTGGCTCTACCCTGGTGCTTATTTCAGAATGGATGCTGTTCTGTATTTCAATGTACATGCATGCAAAATGTTTGAAAAGAGGCTTAGAAACAAACAGGATCCCTTACCACACCCTGTCATTGGCTTTTTTTTCTGTTTAATTTGGAAAACACAAGATCCTTGCTGTGCTAGCAAATGTGTGTCACCCACCAGTTTGCTCCCTCCTGGTCCAATGCTGGGAAAGATTTAGAAGAAAGAATGGAATAAATCATTCAAATGACTATGTTTTGCAGTGCCTGCCTAGCTAGATGAGTAGTTTTCTGAGCACTGGTGTTGAACATGCCTACTTGCCTATAAGTTTGTGTCCAGTGGTTGACTGTGAGTCTCAGTGGATACTTTTCCCATGGTTGAGGAATTTGCTGGGATGCTCCCCTCTCTCTGGGATTGCACATGCCAGCCTCGCCTTTCACAAAGATAATTATAGAAATGCCTTCCTGCCTGTTTTCACAAAACTTGTAAGAACTTGCAGGAATTTGCTTTCTCCAGCTTTTTGACAAACCTTAGCTCAATGGCTGTGGTCCAAGACAGAAACTCTGGGATCAACACACAGACATAGACATACACACAGACATATTGTGGTTGTCATATATAAATCTTGATTCCCTAAGAAGCAAAGAAAAGGGGATGTGTAGTGGGAACCACAATGTGGGACAAGGAGTCACCAAGAGTGTCCTGAGAAATGGGAATATTATACATACACAGGGATATTACACATACAAAGCAGGGGGTGGGAGGAGTACAGCATCTTCTCTTTCCCTGCCTGTTTGAGCTTCCCTCTTTATGTGCCACCAACACTACAGGGGATGCTTGGTGGCTTTTGTTTTCTTTCATGATGTAACTTGTAACCCAAGTTCAGCACAGTGAGCACTTGGAGAAACAACCTTACAAGTAGTAAGAGACAGGGAGGATTTGCCCTATCAAAGAGTTTTCAGAAATAAGAGAAATGTGGTACTATTTCTAGTAACCCTGAGGGAAATATGGTAACTGCAAGCATAAAGACAGAGGATTTTAGATGAACGAAAGCTATTCAAAGGTATGCTTCCCACTCTGGTGGTAATTCACTCCCTGAAAATAACGAGCAGTTACATGTAACACTTCCCAAGTGTGGGAGAAGCATAGTTCAGTCTTGCGTATTCAGCATGTGAAAAATAACAAGATGTAGAGACACATAAATAAGCAAAAAAGCCACACATGGGCTCGCAGATGTTTTACCACATCAGTGAGATTTGCATACTGTTCTTGGTGTTGCAATTTAACTTGGCATGTGATTTGGGGAAAATCATCTTCCCGTGCTATGGCATATCTGTTTTCACCAGAGACTATGGCTGCCCTCTGAAATCTCACTCTACTTGTAGAGAAGTTGGCTTTTTCTTCTGATAAGCTTTGTAGCATTTTTTCCAGTATATATACAGAAGGTGCTGGGAAAAGGACTGTATTTTGTAGTTTCAGGACATAGTTTGAGTATTCTGGGTTTTATTAGATTCTCAATCTCAGACTTAAAACCCAGAATGAAGAACTAAGGGTTTAATGTTTAGGGTTTTAGCTCATGGTATAGGATGAGCTGGAGCACCAAACAAGCTTTTCAGATATGGAGGTAAACCTGAGGAAGCAGGAGAAGAGTCAGGTGTGGAAGTGCAGTGGTGTTAATCAGAAACAACCTCGCTGTCAGCACAATAGCTCATGTCATGCTGTTAAGAAACAGCATCTCGGGGTCTGAAATGAAGCTCGAGTTTACAGGAAGGCCTTAGATTGCTTTCAGCTGGAGTATGGGATCAGCTTTCATGATGAAACTCTGGTGTATGACAGTTCTAGAATGAGAGGTTTATGGGCGTGTGATAATTGAGTCTGTCATTTACTGATAGGCCCACCTCCCTTTGTGCAAATGAACCTTAAAGGGAGACAATGTAATCTTGTCAGCAATTGCTTTAGCTGAGAGAAGTAATAGTGTTCTTTCCTGTATCTTCAGCTGCTTAACAGTTCTTGTGAGAAATTCCACTTCTGAGGCTAAAACTTCCCTGCATATACCAGCATTTATTTATTTTTGGCTTTTCTGAGAATAGAAGATTTCAGCCACACTTACAGTAATGAAAGAAGAATGAAATGGGATTTTCTTTGTCCCCAGAAATGTTGGTTTTAAACATCCTTTCAGCTGAGTGGATGAAATTGTAAAATCGGGATGTGACAGTGATGCTCCAGAATTCTCCAGGGGTGTCTGAGCTTGACTTCATGGTCTCATGCAGTTTTTTGTGGCTGATACTGAGCCGATGAAGCAGACTTTTCCAGTTCATTTTTTCTGAAGCACACAGCTAAGGAAAGATTGACTACAGAAGCATCTGCAGCTAATTTAGCAGCATAATCCAATGAAGGCTATTGCTGCAAATTGCTACAGAGACCTGGCATGGTTGGTGGCCAGGCCAGAGAAGAATCTTTTGTGTGGCTGTCAAAATCAAGGTGCCTCAGTGTCTTGTGCTCGTATTTAAACTGAAGGAGAGGCAACACTTTTCTAGAGTTTTCCAGTGGTCTGAAATGGCAGATAATTTATCAACAGTGAGGTGTTGTTTCTCCTTCCCCTTTTCCTTGGTCACCCCCAGGAAGCTTTTTAATTGAAGAAAGGTAATTAGTGGAGCAGAGTATTTTGCCAATGACATTTAATGTTGGCATGACAGCCAAGTCCTCAGCGCTTTCCTCAAGCACCTCACAGTCCAGATGGGCAATTGAAGATGGTTTCCTGGTAAAAGTCATGTCCAAACTGGTGAGGAGAGTACAGAGAGTAGCTGATGTCTGAAGAGGAATGTGGTGGTTGTTTTTGGTTTTAATTTGGTTCTTAAGCTCTTTCCAAGAAAAGACCTGGCTGCCATTGCTGCTCTGATTTTTCTTATCTCATCCCTTCCCTTCTGCTGGCCCATGCTTGAATGATTGGATATGACCCCTCTTGCATTATTCCTGTCTCACTTCACAGTTCTCATATGTCTCTCTATTTCCTTCCTAATTTTTGTCATGATGTTTAAAAAAAAAAACAAAAAAAACCACCCCAGAATTCTTTGATGGCACCACATGGGCAGAAAAATGTCTGGAGGATCATGTCATTCAGTCTACACAATGCTTGGATCTCAGCCATTCTCTGAGTTCATCGCTTACATGACCTCTAAATATTTATTTTTGAAATGGGTTTATAAATTGCTACGGTTGATTAAAAGACTCCTGAAAAATGTGACTTTTTCTAAACACATCAGAATGGTAGTTGGTTTTAACAAAACAAGACAACAAAAAAAGCAAACAACTCTTTAGTTTTACGTGAAGTATCAGATCTGTGCAAACCTTTGTTGTTTTATTCTTTAAATCTGGTGTGTAGAAGCTGAACAACCAATATGTTCAGAATGACCATAACCTTGGCAGCAACTCTGAACTCATATATCAACATTTCTAACATGAGATGCGACTGTAATTTTCTTTCAACAGCCATGTTTTGGGGGTTTATTTTCTTTTGGTTTTTAGTGTATTCCCCTTGTGCTTTTTGCTTGGACAAATACTGTGTCTTACATGATTAAAATCTAACTCTCTTACTAGTGTATATTTAAATTGCTTTGTCCTGTATAAACAGGCAGGTCTTGGCTCCAACTCTGCATTAGTATGTGTGACGTCAGTTTCTTAAGACCTCTGGTTAATTGGAAATCAGTTAATGGGAACTAATTGTCATTGCCTTATGATGAAGGCTTAGTGAAAGTATCTTAATAGAAATACATAGGTGACTGTAAGGGTCAAACCCAGATATAAGTGTGGGGAAGCCCATAGGCTAAAGCTAATTTGTTGAGATATCAGTGCTTATCCAGCCTTCCTTTGTTGCAATGATAAACAGTCAAAGCACCTTCATGCATATTTGCCAGGTAAATATACGTGAGCAGGTTTGCCTTGTGGAATTTGAGTATGGATGTATAAAACATTTCAATTTTCTACTTGGAATCTTTATTTTTTTCAAGTACTTCATACCAGGGCATACAAAACTTATCAGCCTGCTCCAAGAGGCATAAAGAGCCCTGTCAAACACAGATTTATGACAGATTTTTATTTGCCATGGCTGAAGTTATGTGGCAAGTATGGCAACGTAAAAAGTGCAATATTTGCGGAGGTAAATGGCTCAATCTGCTAATCTTGCTTTCTAAACAATACCTGAGAGTACAGATGACTTGCTTTGCCAAAAATCAAGCTTTAGGAAAAGTAAATTTGACATCTTGTTTTGATGGTGTAAGTGGATGAGGGTAATAGTATTCAGCCAGAGTGTTTCATTATAATTACCAATTTAAAAAATAAAATAGCACTTGAGAACATATTATTACACTAACATGATCCAAATCCAGCTTTCATTGGAGAGCCCAACTGTGTAAAATGAGCACAATTTTTGAAGTTAATACTCCTTTACCACACAGTGCCTCCACACACAATGGCAATAAGGTCTGTATAATGGGGCATTTCCATTGCTTTAATCACCACTTACTGCACTCTTACTGGTCATTAGTTCTATAGATTAATGACACAAACGTGGATTTATTAGTGCTGTAAACCTGTGGAAAACAGTCGGTCAAATTAGTGTCTTTTTCATAACAACAACTGATGTGCTTTTATTAGACCTGAACATGGTGTGTCACTTTCTACAGTAAAAATGATTTTTTGTGAGCCATTTCAGGTTGCTTTCATCACTTGATTGTAACCTTTTGAATTGTAGAAAACTCTCCCACTTACTAGCAAAGTCTCAGTTCCTGGTATAGGGGATCAAAAACTGAAAATAACTTTTTACCCCAGAGTGAAATGTTTTTATTTTAAAATAGTGCTTCTCCACATGTAATGTTGACACAGTAGAGACCCCTAAGTTCCTTGAGAGGATAAGATATGCAAGATATGTGTGTCTTAATGTGACTGTTCATAAACGAACTTACTGCTGGACTGCAGCGTGAAATGCAAAACTGGTCAAAGAAACAAGTTTCTGATGCAACATTAGCTACAGTAGTTAGTGCTCTTTGGGTTTTAAGGAGTTAATCTACCTGTCAAACCATGTTTTTGTAATGCACCAGTCTGTGCCATGTCTACACAGCCATGAGAACATCTCTGAGATGCTTAGAAGTTTCAAAAGCTATGTAAGTCAGTAAAAGTCCATTTCTTCCCTTTTTTGTGTAATTTGCCATCAAGTTCTTTAAGGTCACTCCTAAGAAGGGCTGATGAATATGAATCTTATCTGCTACCCCTTATAAACCTGTTCTTAAGTTCAAGATTAGATGTTGTTTCTCAATTTGGTTGTCTTTCAGTAGCAATGAACTATTTTATTTACAACATTAGCAACTGTTAGGTATCTCTTGTCCGTCATGCTCCACAGCTGATGAAAAGAACCATAGAACTTGAACCTTAGAACAAAGAACATGAAGGACTTCTTAGAGGTACATTTTAAGGGATTGTTGAGTAGAGTAGTTTTCTTTAGTGTCCATTCCTGTGCTCTGAGAGGTGTGCTGCCCTGTCTTCCCCTGGCTGCAAAATCTGGGCATTTCCTTCTGTTGGTCTGATGAAGACAGTCCTTGTGTAACCCATCCAAAAAAGCCTCCAGTGGATGGGCTGTTGGGGCCAGGTCCTTGTGTGGGAGAAAGTGGCACAGTCATTTTGTAAGCAGAGGATAAAGAAAGGAGTGTGTTGCTCCTGGACATGCAGAGCCATGGAGTGGCATATGAATCCCAGGCAGTTGCTTTGATAGTGCATAGGGAAAAGCAGAGGGGAAGGATTCTGAATCCTTAAGAAACATTTCTTCTTGATACATGCGGAGATTCCATTTCCTTGTGCTGAGCTGGAGACAGCTGGTATTCCTTCAGACACTGAGGAAGCTGGGCGTCAGCACTGTCTGCTTCAGATAAGATTAATAAAGTATAGATTCATGGGGAATGGAGCCTGATCTGCTGGGATGCACAGCAAGCACTCCTAGTGAGGAGGAGCAGCTGCCTGCTTTGGGCCTCCTGAGAGGAGCGAGAGGAACCATCGGAGACAGATTGGGATTGACTCCTGTTCCTTCTGCAGGCGAGCTGCTCACACCTTGTAGCAGACTGTGTTGAATGCAGCGCAGATCAATGCATGTGTAATCATGTTCAATTCCTGGCTCTGTACACTTAGAAAAAATGACTCCACAACTGAACACAAGAATACAGCACAAGGAACTTCCTTACATTCTTGTATAGCAGACTATAAGTGTGCTTAGTGAAATACATGCTAACACAAATCTTGACCAACAAACCAGAACAGCAGCAGTTTTTTGAATTAAAATCCTCTGCAGTCACTTCTGCTTCCCATTTTCAATTTGGAAGTTGAGAATTGTTTGATCTCTTGAATACTTTCTGTGTTGTACACAGGTTGGAGGCTTTTAACCTATCTCTTTTTTTTTGTCAGCCAGAGTATTGTTCCGAGCCATGGAGTGATAGAACGTGGTAGGCTCAGGTTCTTTTGGGCTCCCTTCTGAGGTTCTGGCTATGATCTGCCCAAACTTGCAGTTTTGAAGCAGTTTTTAGGGTCAGCCCAAGGTGAAGTGCACCATGTTATTTACCTTTCCACATCCTTGGATGCAATTAAAAGATATGGCATGAGTGAAGAATAGAAAACTAGGAGGGGAATTCTAGATCACTTGAGGCTGCAGCATGTAAGTGCTGGTACTGTCACACTTTCCTGGTGCACGGTTCCCAGTCCTGGTGCTTAACCTGAGGCAGGGAGAGCAATAGCAGCTGTTCCTTTCCTGCTGGCTTGAACACAGTGTAAGTGGTAGCCCAGTGGGTGTTAAATACATCACTCAAGCTCTTCTGAAACCTGAACTAAATACTCAGCTGGTTGCCCAGTGTGAAACAAAAAAAAAAAACCCAACCCGACAAAANTGCAAATCTGTGCAGAGACTGCCGCTCCAAATAAAAAACTCACATTTTATGCCCTGTTCTGCAGTAATAATTTGATGCTTTTTCATTTTTGAGGTTTGCAGTCCAAGCTCTTCAAGCATTGGTTTCACAATTACTGCTATGCATGAATGGCTGGTTTCCAAATTGGAATAACTTCACATGCTCCAGGGAATGCCATTACCTTTACCCAATTCTGTGATTACTTACTGTAACAAATTATTACTGTAGCTGTTGGGGTAATGACAACTGTAAAATAGAATATCTGTGGTACTGGGTTAGCAGAAGCAAACAGAAAATAATGAACTAGGTGCCTTGCTAGAGATATGAGCATAGATCTGTACCTCACCTCTTGTCAAAGGAAATCCATTATCATTCTCTTGAATCACATTTACTTCATTGCTCCTGCACAGAAGTGAGATGTGCTTTTTTATCCTTCACAGGAACAGTTTCACCCTGGAAAACTAATCTAATTCATACTTTGTTTTAATTGGGTTGGGTTTTGTCAGCTTTTTGGATACACTGGGGTTAAGGGACATGTGAATTACCTTCTCTTTCTTTCCCCCAGCCTCTTCAGTGCCTGTCTTTTCAAAAGATTTAGGTAACAACAATGAACAGCTGGCAGAGTTGGGCTGCATTTGGCCTGGTGGTGTAGCAGGGAGGGACTTGGTACCCCTTTACAGGGGTAGGAGCTGCCAGGAGCAAGTGTGTCTCCACCCCTGGGTGACAGTGCCTCTAGCAGGGACCAAGGAACCATGACTGTCCAGACCCTGAGCAGGGGTGCAGCAGCTCACCCTGTTGAGAAGGGGAGAGGGAGAAAACAAAGCATTTTCTACATGACAACAAGGAGAAGTGTTCTGCCTCAGAATTAGAGCTCCACATCTCTTGCCCTCATTCACTTTCCTGCCACCACTGCCACTGGCTTCAGTGGTATGTGCTGGCTGCCCTTCTCTTGGCTTTAGCCCTTTCTGCTTGAATACTGTCTTCAGGGGTTTTCCTGGTCCTTTCACATTGTCTGGATCTTTTTCTGGTTTTTATATCCCTCTTGGAGGAAGATTTGGTATCTGCTGCTGCTGCTGGATGGGGACAGTGTGCAGCCACCTCTGCAGGTCGCATTTAACTGATACTGGGGACTGCAGTGTCTCACTAGAAGCAGGGACAGTAGTGGGCAGTTTAACATTTTCATTTCCATACAGTAGCAAAACACTGGTGAATTCATGATGCAGAGGAGAATGCACAGGAAAATGTATGTGTTTTCTGAATTTAAATATATAAATGACATAATCTTATAGGTCTTATGATGCATTAGCTCAAAACTTGCTTATTTTGGGTGCTGATTCTTTGTTTGCCATGTATTTCTATGCACATTTTGTCAGACTTTAAGCATGACTCCCTTAAGCCTGGATTATACAGAAAATGTATATGACACTGCATCATGTGTTAACCCTGAACATCCTGCTTTTATCTTGTCGTGTTATCTCATATTATTATGCTAGTTCGCTGCTGAGCTTTTTAACCAAATGATACTGTGGCTCATCTTTATTATAATAGAGACCTATTTTGAATTTAAAATGCTTTATCAATACAAATAAAAACCCTTCTTTTGTAATTAGGAATGTCTTTGTGCTTTTTAATTAATGCCAGTATTGAAGAGTTATTTGGTTTCTGATGCTATATTTGGCATTCCACAGCCACATGATTTTAGTGATATATAGTTGAAATGTCTTTTGAAAGCCTCTATAATAAGAATAGAAGAGAAATTAGATTACTTCTGAGACTTAAAAGAATGGTTGAAGAATTTATTAGAGCAATGTTAAAGTATGCTGTAAAATGAGTCATGTTAGTCTCCAAATTGATCTGGGATATCTGGGGATTCAGATTGCTGTACTACTTGCATTAATTAAAATGTAGTCAGCTGAAACCTTCACTATAATCAAAATTGTTCCCCAGGGTTATACCTTCAGTACAGTCCTGGTGTAGCCTTCCAGTCCTGACCATTGCTGAGCTAAATAATTAGTTCAGTTTAAAACAAAAACAAAAGGATAAAATGACCATGACAGTACTTAGTGTATTGTTTGGGGGTTTTTATTGCTATGCTTGGACTCTGTTTGCTATCATTAATTGTATATAGCCATTCTTTCTGCTCCCAAAGACAAACAGTGAGAGACAAAGTATCTCTGATGTGAGGGTTACACTGTTTCCCATATTGTAAGATATGGAATATTTTACAGTTGCTGTTCTCTGTAACTTTGGCTAAGGAGCTGATCTCCCGCTGCAGATGTGCTGCCTATCTCATCCCTGTTGTGCTGTGGGTAGTGTTCTGCCACACAGGGGTTTCCTTATCAGCAGTCCTGTAGTAAATCAACAAGGTGGAGACTGCATTTCCCAACAGGGTCTCGAAGGAAGAGCTCACATCACGTGAATTCGTACAGGATGCCAGAGGACATCTGCCTTACGAGGCTGTCTCCGGAGCTCAGACTTCAGGCCCCAGATAAAGCACTGCTTCTGTCTCTCCCACCCTGTGTATATTCTGGCCCCAGCTTGGCAGAGTCTGTCAGCAGTTTGTCCTTGAGCTGGATGCAGTAGTGAAACCCTCTGGATAAGGCTAACCCTTATCTTTCTCTTGTGTCATGTCAGGGGCACTCTCCCAGAAGCTGCTGAATAGCAAAGACATGACAAAGAAGCTTTTGATTGTGGCTGTCAATACTGGAACCTGGAGATTGTAACTCAGAATCAAAATGCATCCAACTGAGTTGTGGCTCTGACAGAGTGAGCCCCAAGTTTGTTCTTCTCATTAATGATCTGAATGCAACTGGCTTGGATTCTCAAAAATACTTTTAAAAACACTCATGCTTTTTCAAGTGTTAAAGAAAGGGATTTCATGTCCTTTCTGACAGAATATAGCAAACAACTATTATATTCTTCTTCCAGAATCCGACAGAACTTTACATATGTTATTTAGGCTCTAACAAACCCCATTAAAGGATATTTCTACATTCTTTTTTTTTTTTTTCCCTACAGTAAGACAAACTGAGGTGGAAGAAGTGCTAGTGGTTTGCTAAAGGCTAAGCAGTCCCTCTCAATGCATCAATGCATACTCCCAGTCTCTTTAGTATAACAAAGCACATACATGCACCTGACTTCCATCCAAATAAATCCTCTGGAACTCCCTCCTCTGAGCACCTGCACTGGAAACACAGCTGATCTACGTAGTACTTCATCAACAATTGTAAAATAGAATATTGACTGCTTAGTACATACCATAGCTTTGCACTTTTAATAATAAAAATGTCTTCAATGTTAGCAGCTCTATTTAAGTGACATGTCACAGGAGAGGACAGTAGGGAAGAGTCTAGCTGTGCCTTCTGCAGTGATCACTCCATGCCCTGCACTGGAATTTCTTCCTTTTGTTTCAGTGTCAAGGAACAAACTTGATGAGAAACCCACCTTGTACATTTATGACAGGGAAATCTAAAATGGAGGCATATCCAGGCTCCCAAAGAGATTAGTGAAATTCTTTGCCCACGTAAGGAGCCAATCTCTGGGAAGACTCAATAAACCTATAATTAGACTTCATGGTCTGCACCTCAGACAGCTGGAAGTCAGATGAAAGTTAGTGTGAGGGGGAACAAAGGCTCTGGTTTTCCCCCTTCAAGAGCCTCAAGTTGCAAAAAAAAAGGTCATATAATGTCAACCTCTTGGTGTCTGCTTTTCTGTGTTGAGAAACTCCATCACAGCCTGCTTGTCTCTCCTTCTAAGTGGGTTGGTGCTGGTCAGTGGGTGAATGTACAGCCCCTTGGCTTGGCTGAGTGAGAGGAGCTGCACAGCAGCAGCAGGTGCTTGAGCACACGAGCCCTGACACATCATCTCAACCCTCCATTTTTCTCATATACTGACAAGCTCGTCCTGTACAGTCTCACTTTCTTCCCAAGTGGGACTTCCTTGCTGTCCCCCTCTTTCAGGCAGGTGTTGTGAGCACGGACATCCATCAAGTTGTACTGGATGACATCTCTAAGCGTTGTGCTAGCAGAGGAAAACGCAGTGACAGGAAGAGTGGCTGCTGCTCATTTGCTATTTAAATTGAGTGTTCCTAAAGACAGACAAGATGGTGTAAAATGCCTATTTTTACTGTACTTGGTACATGATTTTTAAATTGTTTCTTTAGGCAGAGTATCTCAATTATTTGACATCCATTTAGAGGGCTTTTTTTCCCTTCATTTTTATATTCACCCACAATATTATTCGTGATTAAGAAAAGCGCTTGAGGACTGTGCTAAAATACAACCATGTTGTAAATACTGATTTTAGTTTTTTTGCAGTGTTATTTGTGCTAGGGATTGGACTCTGTTCTCCTGCTGAAGTGAATGCTTGCAGATCAGATTGGTATACTAGAAAGCTGGTTATGAGTGAAAAGTGAGAAAGTTCACCTCCAAGGATTTCTTCTAACAGGACTATGTTTCATTTTATGTAAAATTGTAATTTACTGTTTTGCAGCTGTCTATATGCACTTTCACTCTCTGGTGTTTGACACAGAAGAACTCAGGTGTTGTTGGATTACTTTCTGTGGCATTTTAGCATCAGTAGTGGTCACTGTGGATTTGCTGCAATTGAAAGAACTTAGGCTTATGTAATGGAAGATAAGAAATTTGTGTCAGTTTCATATAATCCAAATTTTAATTGTTTCTTCCTGCATAGCTTAATGCCACACTGTATAGGTGGGATTGTCACTGGAAATTGTTTTAAAGTCGATAACCCTCATCTTCTCACGTGAATGGGTTGTCTACCCATCCTGAATAATTACCAAAGTAAGGACTGAGAGCCAGAAAATTGTACTGAGTGGGACCACAAAGTTGTCTGGGTGAGAAGTAGGACACTGGGTGTAGCAGATTGTGGTCTGCCTGCAGTTTTCCTGAATTTAGAGCTGGCATTTGCAGCTGCCAAGCAGTGTGGTACTGCAGGGCTGAAGAGTACCTCACTGTTCCAGTGCATTTCTTGTCCTGTGCCTTACTGTGCATAGTTGTAAGCATGAAGATTTATTGTGCTTTGAGTAGACGACGCTCAATTTGCCACAGTTAAAAGTGATATTCTGTAATGCAAAACATGAAAACCAGTGCTGGAGATCTTTCTGCCAGTCCCAACACTTGTATCAGACTGAAAGAAAATGCACATGATGAGTCTATTCCTCTATTCCTCTCGTCAGTGCAGACTGTTTCCTGCAAAGAGATATCACTCTACCAGCAGGGCACCCTATTGAAAAGTTGTATTGTTGGGATTTTTTCCTTCCTATTTTTGAAAGATGGATTTGTAAAAGCAGGTCAGACAAAGGTTGGGGTTATGTGCCTGGTTGTGAGTATGAGCTTTGATTTCTTTCCCTGTCCTTATTACAAGTAAGTCTCAGGGGAAAGTATTGTTTAGCTGAATGACTATAATTATTTAATTAACTGTTTGCTTAATTAAAGCTTTGGGATTTTTCTGTGTCTATAAGTATCTCTCTTTCCTATACAGCATATATTGGCATATCATCATCCATCCTTTCCTGGAAAGTATATTCAGAAGTTGTGGCAATAGTCACTAAAGGTTTTGAAAGAAAATTTCCCTGCAGGATTTAAGGCAGAACTCCTCCAGCAGTTGTAGCCACCTGTCTTCATACCAAGTTCTGTGTTCCTCCCTTATGCAGGTATACACACAGAGCTGTGTCCAAGTACTCACAGACTGACTCCAAGAGCTACCTTTACCTTTCTCACACTCTTCCAAGCCCCTTTTGGGTGTCCCTGCCTCGATGCCAGCTGCAGCACTAGCTATGGTGGTGGATGGAGGTGAGTCTTGGGTCCTGCAGGTTGTCTGCAGAGCCGTGTAGCATTGATGCTGTGCCTGGCAGGACCTCTTGTTAAAGGTCCATGTTTCAGTGTGAGTTGAGGTGTGCTTTGACTCTGCCCAAAATCCCAGCTTGTTTCTGTCTGCTCAGCTTAGCAGGGAGGGAGAAAAATCCCAGGGTTGTTTGTTGTTTGGTTGCACCAGAAGAAAGCCCCCCAAGGCAGAAGGTAAATACAGTGAGGGGAGCAGGGGATCTGACTGCTGGTGGGACTTGTCCCCCATGGCACTGTTTGGATTTACCCATCTGGCTCTGGTCCTGCTTACACCTGTCAGCTGAGAGGGACAGTGCCAAAGCAAGGAGTGAGTGAATGTCCTCTTGGAGCTTTGCCTGGCCAGCTGGCAGCATCATCAGCCAAGCTTTCCCTTCCTCCTCCTCCTCCACAGCCTTGGACATGTCATCCAATATGTATGGCCATGCCCTCCCACCACAAGGGAGGAAGGTGGATTTCAGCCCCATCAGCCCCTCTAATAGAAATGAAGGGTTTCAGTCCTTCTTTCTTTCTTTCTTACATGAGAGGAGAATAAAATAAATTTCCTCATTTTAATTTACTATTTTAAAATTTTTTTCACTTGTATGGTGGTCTCCACTAGAAAGGACATATTGTGCCCGTTGGAGACCACATCTTAGCAAGACAAAGTTAGCTTATGGTACTGGAATTTTTTATGGAGTTTTATGAGGAGAGAATAGGAAGAGGAAGAACCCACCAAGTAGGATTGGCTCCAGAAAGAGGTTAGAAGCAGATTGAGGTTTGTCTGCCTTAGAATATGAGGCCTGTTCACTGAAAGATGTGCTTCTTTCTAGCTTCTTCTGGTAATGCCATGCCCCTATTCATCATCATACTGCCATTTTCCAAAGCTGTCATCCTGTCATCTCTGTGTCAACAAACCTCCCACCAGTTTGGGTGACAGACACATTTTAGGCTCAGCTCCTGTGGGGAGGGTGTGATGACCCTTCCTTCAGAACAAGCCAGTGCCTGTCTGCCACTGTGACACAGCCGAGCCTGTCCATCTGCCAGGGGGTGTTTGGGAGCACTGCATTAGTAAGCTCAGTCACAGCACTACTGCTTCTTTTTAAGCCAACCCTACATCCCTGAGGTCTTTAATATTGATGGGAGAGTAAGTAATATTTTCCCATGTGCTAATGGAGAATAATACCACAAAGTGTCACAAAAACTAAGTTGATTCATTAAGCAATAACTTTAGACAAAACCTGAAAATTTAAAATTTATAAAGACGTATTCTCCCCTTTTCTGTCAGTGTATTACTACTATTTATAAAAGACTGTTCGAATCATAGACTGCACTAGATTCTTTTATACTGTGATGCCTTTTATTTGCCGATAAATTTGGTAAATGCATTTGCAGTACTTCAGTAACCCTCCTTTAACAGCCTTGTCTTCAAATTCTTGCAGTATAAACCTTCTGGATGAATCTGAGTTATCACATGCAACACAGCCCAAGTTGGTTCCATGGCATGCTACCATAATTTTCATTTGTTAAAGAGTCTTAGGACTGCTAGGAAGGTGTTTTGTATGAAATGGATGTTGTTTATTACTTCTGTCAAATAAACTTAACACTCAAGACTCAAAGCATGAATTACTAAGCAAAGTCAGAAGCAAAGGTTGAGATGATCTTATACATAGTTGAGAGTAAGCAAAATGAGAAGTTTTTTCAGCAGATAAGATTTTTGCCAACTTAGAATGTTTTACAGCCTGATGCATGTCATCATTTAACCAGCAGCTATATTAAAAAAAGACAACCTGAAATAAGTACAGGAATTCACCCAATCACCTTAGCTGAACTCACAGTGACTTCTCTTGCTCTTTGCTGGATTTTAATCCAGAATCCGTCTGCCTTTCTCCAGTTGCTTCTGCTAAGGCTTTTACATAGTGATTATGTTGTGAAGAATGATTTGGTGCTGTGTGTTTGGAGCCTTGGATCAAGTGGGCTTTCCTACCCAATTTTTTTCATGGTACCATTCCTGTGGTCTTGCTCTGGTCATGTTGCATTAGAAAGTGTGTGTGTGCCAGTGCTAAATCCATGGCTCCAGAGTGTCTTTACATGACAACATTCTCCTCGTGTTGGATCCACACTACAGTATCATGATGGCCATGACCTGAAGTGTGTTAGGATCTCCTAACAGACAGGTATGCAACGATGTATTCTGTCCAGAGGTTTTTTTTCCCTTAAGAATCAAAACAGTTTAAAATGGTGCTGAGGAAAATTGTTGAGCCATATGTGTTTTTAAAAAGAGAAGCAATGCTGTACCAGTGTGTAGCATACAGTGGAAAGGAAACCAAATACAATATGAGTTGTAATACTGCCTGTACTCTGGAGCTGAGCAACTTTGGAACTATAAAGGGATTTGAGCACGTGTTAGTTTGTTAAATTTTTTTTTTTACTTATATCTGTGCCATTTGCAGCAAGCCCTATATTCCAAACTTGCTGTCATGCTTGCTCATATTGTGCAAATAATGTGGCTGAAACATCACTCAGCACATCTAAATGCATGCCTGTATATGTAATCATGTGCATATAGCCACACATTTGGGGTTCTCTCATTTTCAGAATGATACAGTCTGTTGGCATGGCTGTATGCTTTTTACAGTAATTTAAGCAGCTGAAAATCAGATAGTATATATTCTATTACACATGCTGATACCCTTTTATTTTCCCATTTCTCATAGGCAGTGATAATGAGAATTGATATTTTTACATGGAGAATTTAATTACCCAAAAATACCCTTAATGCTGACATGCAAAACTGGTGTAGCAGAAGCATATCCAAATCATTAATTGAGCTGTAATTACAATGACAATACAAAAATGAAGCAACCTTACCTTAGCTCAGGAGAGTCTTTTTGCTCTATCCCAGGCAGTTTCCTCCCCTTATTCAACTGAAAAGGGAAAATCCACTTAAATAAAAAAAGATAAGGACTAGAATAGTGAGTGATTTAAGGAGTTCTCATCTGAACTGCTGATCCACTTGTTTTTAGCAAATTGCAAAAAACCTCGATCCAGCAGTAGCTCAGAGCGACTTTCCTATTCTCGTGTGTTCTGTGGGCTGAGAATCTGCAAGAATAAACCTGAGACGGTGCTGCAAGAGAGAGACAGCGGGGGGGACCTTGGCACGGAGTTGGACCAAACTCTAAATATAGCCCAACCCACTTTCTGTGCAATTCTCTTCATACTCTGAAGGCAGATGACCTTGTCGGAAAACTGACCTCCCGGTATGTCCCCCTCTTAGTAGAGAAGATCTAAGGGAATAGGACTGCAGCATAAAGGGACAGAAAAGCAATCCACCATCTGCTTGCAGCGAATGAATTTAGGTATGGGCTCTTATTTTCCTGGTAGTTAGAACTGATTGACTCATAATGTGCTTTAGTTGATCATTTAAACAAATGAGCTGCATGTCTGTTCACAAAAGGCCTGTGCAGATGAGAGATCACATTGTAATTGTTAGTCTTAAATAGAGAGCACTGACATAGATGACAAGCCTGATGCCTTTCCTCCTCTCAAAAACCTTAATGTGTCAGAGTGTGCAGTATTGCCCTAAATGCTTCTCACTATAAAAAATTACCCCTCCTTTTACTTGCTCTTATAATAAGTAAGACTTTTTGGAAAAGTGAGTTAAATCCACAAATGTGTATTCTAGTACTGTATACATTTGGGATGCTAGGATAGCTTAAAAGGGGATGAGAACCTGCAATATCAGAGATCAAACTGCAGAGAAATGTGAAGTATATGCAGAGGAGGAGGAAGCAAAGAATAAGAGGAATAGAAACATAACCCTTGTGCTAGGGAACTGGTTTTCAACAAATGTTTTATAATCTGGGGAATTTGCCACTCTAACTCTGTGTGGCAACATGTCAGGGTATTTTGTTCTTAGCCTGAAGGAGAGTTTAACTTGATATGAGTCAACCTGATACTCTGTCAAATGGAGACCTGATACTTCTATGTCATATGAAGGCTTCTAAATAAAAAAAGCTGCAGAAATCAGAGCAGCTCAAATGTCAACTTTCATTTTGTGTGTAAAGATGGGTAGGAGAGCTGGGATAAAAGACTGTTTGCAATGTTGTTCTTCAGTGGGATATATCATTTGGTGGTGACATCTGAGTGTATGCTACATGATATTCATGCGTGCAGTTTTCCATGTACAGAGAAAACCTGAGAAAAATCAGGACTCTGATAACTGCATACTACAGATGTGTGCATCTGCAAAATATCCATGAGCCAAAAAGGTGGGAATGGCATCAGTAGTCAGTAAAGTAGCAATATGTCTCTGTGAACAACGATTTATACTGTTAAGTTTCTGTGAAGTGTGCTATATATCCTTTTAATTGCAGCCTACTATTTCTGGCAAGTTCCACTGTGTAATTTTATCATGATCTATAGACTTGAAGTGCACAGTATCAGCCAGATTCTCTGTGTTACCCTCACAGCAAGAACTGCAGCTGTGAGCCACAGCTGCTTCCCAATACAGAGAACAGTAAAACAGCACGAATCACTGGCAGTATTAAGGGAGACATCACATCTGGGACCACGCTACATTCCTGGCTAAAACTTGCTCATAGTCAGACCTAGGCTAGACCCCACCCATTAAGTAGTTCTATGGATTTATCCAAGTTCATTTTTCCTCCCAGTTTACCTATTTCTTCCCCATTAACACGAATAAATGTTTGTCAGAAGTTAATATTATAACAAATGTAGAATGCTGGTGTTTGATTTTGAAGAGGACCTGAAAAAGGAACAAGCCCACCTCCAGATAGGTGTATATTGAATAGCACTGTGTAAGTAGTGAAACTCTGAATATACAGGTCACCAACATCACTAAACATGGATAGCATTGTGCTGCCTGTGCCCCAGGGTGGTAGCCTCATGAGAGCCGCCCCAGCCCTACCAGTTCCAGCTCCACATTGCCACTGCCAATTCTACTCCTCTCTGTAATGCCAGGATATTGAATTCACCACAGATCTGAGCTTCTTCGCTCAGACCAGGAAGGTGATGAGGATAAAGGAGGGAATATATACTCCTCCCCAGCATGAGGAGTATACTTTTCACCCTCTTTTTCACCAGCTTTTCACCCTCTGCAGCAAACAGCAGCTTCCGTACATGATAGATGGGTCTTAGAAAAAGAAGGAATCACAGTGCTTGGTGGGTGTTAAAGCACAGGCATAGTCCTACTTTGGCAGGAACTGGGCCATGCACTTTTCCCATAGGAATATTGTGGAGAAGGAGTGATTTCTTGCTCATACAAATAATCCACTGGTTGCCTTTGGGCAGGGAGTTAATCTTTGGGGAGGCTTTTATAGAGTGGTGCTGTTCGTGTGTACAGGGCTTTAAATGTTGCGTGACCAACCCCAGTGATGCAAACTTCCTGGAAGAAGGGGGAAAAGGCTTTAAAAGTGGTTGTATGTGTTCATCAAGATGGATGGAAAAGTGTTTGGTTTTACAGCTGTATACACTCAAGTTTTCTTTAGGATGACTTTAATTTTTCTGCCTGCACCATGAAGAGGAAAATGCAATAGAGAGTCTGGCTGTAGTTTGTGCCTAGCTTTTCCTGAGCTCTTAACTAGTGTTTTCCTTATGATTCTGAATGGGTTTTCTGCATATTTGTTGACAGTTTTTAACTGCCCAGCTTTCTTTGGTAGCATTTCCTGTGGAATGAGTTGGATCCGACTTTTCCAGAGCCCAGGCAGTTTCCTCTCCCAGATGCCTGTTTGGGGTTGAGACTTATTTCAAGCCAGGCTCGTGGGATTCTCCCTGAACACAGTTAAACATTCTGTAACTAGTATGTGTGAGCTGATTTTTCTTTTGATCAACCCCAAATTCCTAGACATTTGTAGTTGTTTAAATATCCCATGGAGCATTTACAAGGTGAGATTATAACCATAATGGCTCAGACAGTTTCCAGTGTGGTCAATAGTATCCTGGCTTGCCTTGTTCCTCTGCTTTTCAGAGTTGGATAGCATTGTCTTATGAGCATAAACTGTTGCATAGGATTAAACAAAACAGTCTCCCACTTCCCCATCTCTCTAGAAATATTCTTTTGAATTAAATTTGGAGTTATAAGGAGATTATTAGAATTTCCAGCATGAAGGATAGTTTTTGAGAGAACAAAAGAAAAAGAGTAGACTGAAGTGATTTGTGGATGTTATCTCAGCCTTCACTCATGATACCATTGGTGAAGGGTACAAAGAACAGAACTGATTTGTACCCTGTGCTGAAGTCTCTGGTTGCTCTTTTCTGGCAAGTTCATAATGAAGAAATTAAATTGGATGGCATACAGTAAAAGGACCCGTCATGTTCCTGTCATGTCAAATCTTCATGTTTGTCCTTTGCTTACCATGGGTTTTAAAACTCCAGTGACTAAATGAATACTGAATTCTCTCTGCTTACCTTGGTGATGCTGTTTTCTTTTGTCCAAGGCATAAGTGGGATATTCAACCTTTACCTAGCAGGTGAAAAAGTTATTCTTATTAGAAGGGGAGTGGCCTACTACTTTTTATCTCTGATCAGTCATGTTCTGTGGCTTTTCTACCATCTTTCTGTCTTACAGACAAAATATAACAATGAAAAAGTCAAATTATGAGTATGAGGGTGAGGTGGTAACTATACTACAAGCTGGGCCTAGCCTCGATCATATAAAATTTATTCTCCTGTGCTTACATATATACCAGAGAGGATTTCCTCTGGTCTTATTCTGTGATATGCCCTGTATTTTGTCTCTTAATTCACTCCTAGTCAGCAAGTCATGTCAGAAATTAGTTTGGAAGTACCTGTTTTGAATATTAAAGGAAAAGTGTTTAAAAAAGGGGAGATGTAATTGTTAGAAATGTATTGTGGGGAGATCCTTTGCATTGCAGATAATTATGTCTGTGATAAAAAAAACATTTTTTATCATATCAGAGTATAGTGAAAATTAACTTGATATTATTCCATTAAGACCTATTCTTTTTTTGCTTGAATGGACAGTGATTTTAATTTAAATTATCCATCAGGGTAAAGAAGAGTAACCTAAACTGAATATCCTGTCGCAGGATTTATCGGGCAAAAATAGTTGTTTGTGCTAGATATGCCTTTCGAACTGCCCCAGGAAAGGGTTTGCATTTCCAGAAGAATGTTGTCTTTGACTTTGTAGTACAAGCTTTTGCCAGTCCTTAGGAACTGTTACAGGGAATTCCTACAGAGTGGCTTGGCACAGGCTTAGCCTGGCTGGAGTGTGAAGAAGTTTGTGCTATCTGAATGTTACCTGTGGGGACAAAGGTGAAACTCGTATCAAAGATAGGACTGTGTCTGTTTGAGCTGAGTCCCACATTGTCTGCCCCTCAGGTGTGCCTCATAAGCACACTTGGAAATGCCTTTTTCCAAATACCTTGGCAGGCAAAGTCTGCAGTTTGAGGCATCCTCGCAGACATCAAAACTTACTGCAGTGCTGGAATGCGCCTGTTTTGGGAAGGGTGTCCTTAGTTCGTAGAGATTGGAAGGCAAAACTGCCCAGACCAGGGGGATTGTGGATAGTTTGGGATGATGGAGCACTGGCACCATGTGTAATTCCTGTGGAGGTTATCTCAGCCTGAGCAGAGAGGCAGCTCTGTCCTCTGTTGCAGCAGGCTGATAAAGTCAGAGGAATTGTTGCTAACTGGTAATAACTTGCAACAGAGCTTTCTGTGCAGCTTTGTGCATCCTAGTGACAATAACAGGTACTAGTGCATTCAGTGTTCCCTCTTTACTTCTAAGTGGTCAAAATACCCAAATATTTTAAGGCCTTATGAATGAAGGCATTTCATTTGATTCGTGTGCCCATTTTGCAAAAGCTAAACTGCAAAAATTGCCTAAGTTTTCCATTAACCTGTAATATTATGTCTTTTGATACAATTAAATACTATTTTTTCATTTCTTGTGAGTATATGTTCTTGTATTGATTTCTAAGACTAGATCTTGCCTTACTCTACTGCTTTAAACGATTTAGCTAATTCATAGTCAAGGAGGTAAGGAGATGTTTTGTTGTTTGGGGATTTTTTTTGTGATATGTCATCTAGATTTCTCAGTTGTGCCACTCACTGCACTTGATGCATGCCTGTGATGGGAGAATTACTTATTTTTCTTGAGTTGCCAAGAGACCCTTTCTAATTTAGCCAGAGCAATCTGAGAAAAGAAAAGGTTGCTGACACTGTCATAGCTATTTTTGATGCAATGGTTATGTGGTGATCTTCCCAAGGACAGATTGCTTTTGTGTCTAACATTTTTTATCTCATTTACTAGAAATTTCTAAAGTATTGCCTTGATAAATAGCCAGCAATTGGTCTGAAGAGCCATATTAATAATAAAATTTGCATTCTTAGCCATTCCGTGTTCTGGAAGTCCCCAAAAGAGCTTCATAGCTATTGCTTGGCCAGTTGGCTTTACACCATGGGCTCCAGGGTATCTGAGCTATTATTAGGCTTCTCAACAGGAAAAATCAAAGCTGTCCACTGCCTACAGAGAGGGAATTTAGGGAGGATTGACCTGGTAGCCATGAAAGAGGTCCTCCTTTTGGAGTTAGCTGTGCTGGTGACACACAGCTGAGTAATTTGGGATTTGTCCAGGAGATGGTTGGGACTGTGTGAAATGCTGAATTCCGTACCTCCTTCTCCCACTGCTATGCAGAACCTTTCTCTTTTGTCAGGGAAGCATGTTAATCCTCTTTTCTTAGTTAACCAGCCCACCAGCCAGGCCTCCTGTATTTAAAAGAGCTCATCTGTTGTTTGGGTACTGGTGGGCAGTGAAACAGGACCAGCCTGAGCCCTGTGTTCAGTGGTACCATCGGGGTGAGGTGTAAAATACTGTCATTGCCACTTTTAGCCCAGCTACTGTGGTCAGCACAACTCTGCTGGCAACAGGAGCCCTCTCACTGAGCAAGGATGAACAGGGACTTGGGACCCAATTTTGCTGACAGCTGTAACATTTTACAGAAATTTAATTGACCTTGCACTGTGTGTACCTGATGGGACATGCAGGAGAGATGCAGTGAGAAAAGTTCCAAGTAGTGCATTGACCTGGAGATTACCTAATCTGATTCACTGAAGATTGAGGCCAGTTTTTAATAGCAAAACTGAGAATAATAAGGAAGTCTCAGAATTTTTTTTTCTCTGCCCCTCTTCTCCCTTCCTCCCAAAGAAAGATGGCAATTAAGAATTCTCAAGATGTGCCCAACACACTTGGCATTTTAATTGGCATCCAATATGTTTCAATCTACTGAATTTTGAGGTGGGAGCACTCTAAATATTTTGCCCCAGATTAATGAACACAGATCAGTACAATTTAATCAACCAGTAAATAAAAATACCAGTTACAAATCAGCCTGAAATTAATCCATCATAGCACACCCAAACTGAACTGTGTCCACCTACAGAATAATGACAAGCACAGAATTTCCTGTAACATATCTGAAACTAGAAAGAGAGCATAAGAAATACAAAACCTGTTTCCACAGTATACTGAACTTTTTGTTAAAAATTAGGAAACAGAGGCTTTATTTAAAATCTGGTTTCAGATATGAGACAGTTTTAGAACAGGCAGAGAAGGATGGAAATCGGGAAAGGGTAAAGAGGTGGGGGAGCATAATAAATTTTGTACAAACTTTGTTCTCATGTAATTCTAGTTTAGTACTGATACATAGCCTTGATGAAAGCATAAGGGAAAAACCCAGGGATTTCTGACCCATAGTATGTCTGATTGCAGGCAGATACATCCAATAAAAGTTGAGGGATTCTCCCTTATGGGCATGTAAAACAGGTTCCCTCCAAATTTTGTCACAGAGATTAATTCAGTGGTAAGAATTGAACTTGTCCTGTACTGGCCTGTGTCACTGGGAGCCTTTTGGACTCCGATCAAGCCTGATCTTGCTTAGCTCCAGAACAAAAAAAAACCCAAACCAAAACAAAAAAAACCACCTAACTGAAATTATTCTCTCACTTATCTTTGGGTATGTATACAAAACAACATATTTCTGTTCCAAGTTTTCTTTTTAATTACATGTTGGTTGTTCCTACATTATGACGAGTTTTAAGAACCTTGCCTCCTTCCTCTCTCAAAAAGCTCCTTTTGTTTTCTTCATATTCCTGTCTTGTAACAGGCCTCCCATGGCTGGCATAATTTCTGTGAGCTGCATTTATCTTTATTTCAGTTGTAGGCTGGCTTGAACCACAAGCTGCATTTTCCAAACAATTCTAAGATTATTTTCAGTTGTAACTTTTTATTAATTTTGGGGCATTTGAAAGTGTCCTGCCTAGAAGAGTTTCACTTTTTCAGTCAGCCTTGGTTCTTACAGGAATTAATTATTTATGTTGTTGTCACTATGTTAATAATTTCAGAGTAGAAAAGTGGCATGTGAAGGTCAGAAGTCTCAGTAACGGTGCATCAGCCTAGCAAATGCAAATTTGTGTGTACCAGCTATTTTGTATGAACAAAGTTGCATTCACATCAAAGCACATCCTATATCATTAAGGTCTTGTTTGCCTTTAAAAATACCATAGTAATTAATGAAAAAAATTAATTCATTGTGAATATATTAGATAATAAAGGTGATTATTAAAGGGAACCTGTTAAATTATCTAAATATCTCTCTATTTTTTTATGTGAATGTGTATAAACATGCAGATGTGCATGTATTAATACGAGTGTTTACGTGTATATAATTAGTACACATATTGATGTACTTAGACTACATGCATATGTTAGTATTAAATTTGAAAGAAGTTAGAAACCAGTGCACTGGATGATTTTAAACAGGGATTGATATAAATGAAAAAGTCTTTGTGTGTGTGTGTATGTGTGTGTGTGTGCGCGCTTCTCAGTTGCAGAAATGGCTTTTTCCATTTTTGCACAGTTCAAAATAAGACCAAATATAAATACTTCATGACTGGGAAGCCTGTTAGTGTGTGCCATGCTGCTGATGTAATAATGTAGTACCAAAGCAAAACACGTGGAGAGTTGTGGAATTCCCATTTATTTTTCTATATTGAGAGCATTTTGTGGCTGTTCTGATGCCTTGGACGACCTTGTGGTTGCGTCAATGCCGTAAGTCTCAGAGAAGCAGAGGCAGAGAATTGCTGTGCTCAACAGCATCACCCTGCAAGCAGTGTGTCCTGTCAGCACCTGCCTGCCTGCTCCTTTGCACCTCAAGCCAGATGAAAGTCAACTTTGTATTAATCAATTAGGTTCTGAATTTTCACCAGCTTTTTATTAAGGAAGGATTTGTGAATTCTCCTGTTCTGGCAGAGAGAGGTCTCCTGGGAAGCTCAGCACCTCAAAGCGGGGCAAACGGTGCTGGTCTATTACAGACATGCTTATGAACTCTGAGCTTCTGCATTGATTTGCATCAAGTTATGATTTATTTTGTGAGTAACCCCACTGACATCAACTATTTGCAGAGAAAGGTACACAGTTTAATGTGAGCATGGTTGGCAGAGTCTGGCCTGTGGTACTTTGATGCCTACAACAAAATGCTCTTGTCATCCCAGGAGCTGATATGGTGTCAGAAACAATTACAGCTTGAGATGAGCTGCTGTCCTGACGGGGACGTGGGTGATTGTTTCTGGAATAGATAGAAAGTTCTCCAGTTGTATGAAATAAAGATACTCAGGTACTGCAGAAAGATGCTCAAATTTGAACTGATGTTTGTTGAGTCTGAGTCTGTGCCCTCTTCTCTCACTTCTTGCTGAGAGCAGAGAACGTTGCACCATGAAGTGCTGTCCAAAACTCAAATGAGCAGTGAACAGGTGGTACATTGTCAGGCTATTTCAGATCATGGAAACCATTTGTCCAGTTTTAGATTGCTATTGCTAGCAGCATGTCTTTCAGTTGTGAGAAAGAGAAGAGGTTATTTAAGACTTACACGACTCCTGTTTGCCTTTCAGGGCATGCCAAGTGGGATTTCAGAAGGAATGTTTGCAGATCACAGGCAGCTTCCCCTGAATCTATTTGATTGAATTCTCATTTATTTTCAATGTGGAACATTGGAAAGAGCTCACACAGCAGTTCAGTTCAGTGAAACATGCAGAGATTCATTTTGGAGTGGGTGTTTGGGGCTCAAGCGCAGTGAGCAAGAGGGATGAAGAGGCAATTCTGATTTCTTTGATGTACTTCATTTATATAAACTCTCCACAGCCTGCTTCAATGCAGCGTGTCCAAGACCCCAGGGGTGTGGAGCTGGTGTGTGTTAAAGCTGGTCACTCTTTCAGTGTCTCTGGAGTCAGGGCAAATGAGACAGAAGTCAGTGATGGGTCCTTAAATACAGAACTGCCCTACCAAAATACAGCACAATAAATTTGCCAGAGGAAGGATGATCCACAGGGCAACAAGGCCATGGTAATGGCCAGTGGTAACACTGAATTACCAAGACACCTTTTGAACTTCCTGGAGTATGCTGAATGATGTGATTTTTCAGCTTCTTCTAACAAAGTGTTGTATCTGAGATTCCAAAGTGGCTGGCGGACATAAGTGCTCAGTGACTTCAGAGAGGAATAGTCAGGAAAGATCTGCTGCTGTGCAGGGACAGTCATATGGTACAGGAGCACTTGAACATCCTCAAGAGAAAGATATTTGCTTTGTAATGTTAAGGAAAAGCTTTGTCCCCCAACCTTTGAGCTTTCTTTGTTGCCCTGTTCACCTGCTGCCACGTGTTGGGCTGTACAGGACTAGGCACATCATTTCTGCCTGGGCTCTGGCACTCGTGTGGCCACAGTCCATTCAGCTCTGATTTGAGGCTGTGCCTGCAAGGAGAATGAAACAGATAGGTCAGCTGAGCTGTGATGTTCACTTGCTGCACACATTCCTGCATTTGCTCTAGAGCTGGAAAGCGAGGGCTTTTCTAGGTGAATTCCTATTTTAAGATTTGAGAATGTCTTCATCCTATGTTGAGATGCAAACAAGTGCTGTCATTTCTTCCATGGCATTTATTTTGGTCTTAATTAAGTTCATGAACATATTTATCTACCCTCTTCACTTGGGAGTCTCTTAGTCTCTTACTGAACAGAAAATCTCTTCTCAGTTGCTGCTCTCTTATTTAAGCTCTTGTGGTTTGCCAAGAATCTAGTCTATATCAAATAAGATTTCATGACAAATGGCATCCAACCTGCTAAAACATTCACTGATTTTCTTTACTATCTTTCAACTTTCTAAAATTTGTTGAACTCCTAACAGCAGTTCGACCCCAACTTTAGGGTGCTGACTGTTACACAGGCTTTTCAAGGTGGAAAAAAGGAGTGAAGATAATGAGATGATATCTTTCTAGGAATAAATGTGTACCCATTTTGTTACCCATTCTGTCACATTAGGATTTTTAAAGCCACTGTCTTATTGCCACATAATACATAATGCTACATTTGTGGATCAATAGAGATTATCCCTCCCCTCTTCCATCCCTTTACTTACCTTATGCTTAAATTCTTTTGCATATTTTCACATATCCCTTCACCTATCTTTTTTCAGTAAATAGCTATTTCAACATGGAATTTGTAAATAGCACCTATAACTGATTTTCTCTCTCTCATGTTCTCTGGCCGTCAGTTTACTCTGTTCACAACTAGTGATTACATAGATATAGTTATATCATCTATACTTGGGGTGATGCTTAAGAAATCCTTCTATTCCTCTCCTTTCAAAATAAATAACTTAATCTTGAAGCTGTGAATTTGTGACTTTGGAATACAGGAGATTGCAATAATGACTGAATACCTATTGGGCAGAAATATTCCAATTAAAGAAGTTGAATTAATTCAGTTTGATGGATGATAATGCTTCTGGCAATAATCAGGGAAGTAACCCAGTCCCCAGTAGAAATGTCTGTGTTTGAATACATCTAAAGCACTATTATAACACTGTTGGAGGGAGCTGTTGCTGTGCATTTATTTTCCCCCGAAGTCTCTCTGTAGATAAAAGAGATGAAGAAGAGAATGGGTAGAGACACCTGAATTTAATTAGTTGTCTTTTAAAACGTAAGTGTGTTTTAGTCTTGTGGACATTCTGCTCAAACTTTGGGAGTGATGCCTTTGTCTAATTATTGCTGAAGTAAGAGACACAATTAATGTACTTGCAGGAAGTGTGCATATTTTTTATACAATAGAACAATATACCTGTCTTGTAATTTTTCCTCTTTAATGTATGTCAATAAGGCATTTAGGAGCATGGATTTCATGCATTTATGTATGTGTTTGCTTGGATTTTTTTTTCCTTCATCTGCAAGACTTGTTTTAGTAGGAGAAAATAACTTTATTTTGAAAGAAGTATCAGCAAACTTAGCAAGAAGAATGTATTTGTTACAGCTGTATTTATTGCCAATCATGAGACTGTATTATGGTGACAACCTTTCATGCAAAGATGGATAGATGGATTTGAAAAACAGTAACAAGAACTCTTCTTTGTTTTTTATTAGATCCTTCAGATGATGAAGCTATTGAAAAAGCAAGTGAAAACAGGACAGCAACATGTCAAGATTCAGATTCCAAACCTGCTGTGAAAAAGAAAAGAAAGCAGGTTTGTAAATTAAATAATTGTTTGGCACAACAATGATAACACATAGGGAAACATAATGTCCTTTTTTCAGTAAAGGGACAGTTTTCTTCACTCTCTCTGATCTGTTTGGGTTTTTTTTTTTAATTGTGTTGCCTTATTTGGAAGTGATCACATTCTAGTACATTTCAGCAATAACTTCACCCTTGTTTTGTGTGAGTTGAGATTGCCAGGCCTGTCCTACAAAGTGACTGTCCAGTGGTACAAGCCTGGATGGTGCTACTGAGTATCCTCCCCTGCAATTTTTTCCCTTTCACTGCACACACAAAGTCTGGAAAGCTATATTTACTTATTACACAGATTATCTACCCAAGCATGTCCTCAGTTCATGGTCCAAGTGAAAAAGAATTTAGGTCTTCATGGATTGATGTTTTCTTACCCTTGCACTGCTAAAACCTTCATTTAATGCCAAGAGGAACTGTGTTGTTCAGCATTATGTGGAGTATGCCAAGGAACATCAGCATCACGCCAGTTTGAGGGAAAAAGTCATCTAGAGGTTGGCTGATTTTATGAAGTTTCTTGTTTGAAGGTAAATTCGTTCTGCCTTCCTCATACCGCCCAGGAGAATTGACTGAGTGGCTGTCAGAGAGCTAAAATTACATTGGAAGCTATCTCTCCTTGAGGTTATGGATATTAATTTTGACCCCTAGGTCAATAGTAAATTCACTCTGTAATGCCTAGGCAACTGCCCAAGTGAAAGCCATTTGCAGAGATGTTCTTTTTTTGTAACAGAGAGGTGTAAACAACGTGGTAGCAATTACTATGCTTTTGGATGTCTTTCCAAAGAGACCAAAGGTGAAGCGATCCAAATATCTGAATGAGATCAATGTTTTGATTAGGAAAGAGAACCAAGCAATACAGGAGAAAGCTGTATTGCCTTTGTACATGCTCTACCAGGGGGTCAGATGCTCTGGAGTGAGAATTCTTATGGAGCCACCTTTTATCACCATTTTCACTTAGGCGTTTAGAAGTAGATGGAGACACTTTGTTTGGAAGGGTTGCTTGACCCTTTTTATGAGAACATTAGAAAGGACAGCCAACACAAGTTGCTTATCAAGGTAGCCTAGCACTGCTCTGCTGTAGCAGAACACCTGCCACTGGTCTTTCTGTCATATAAAGAATATCAGCCTGCATGTTGGAATGAGGTAATCTGATGTTTAGATGTGGAACTGCAAGAAGGAAATGCTTTATAAGAGCTCAAAGTCATGGACGGGTTATTGCTCGTCTTTTAGACATACCAAATCAGAGTTATTATGGAAAGCTGGTGGTTTTGTAGTTCTGGTGCAAGTAAAAAAACCCATTTTGCTCATGCCTGCCTTATTCAGAGGCTGGAAGTTGTTCCTGCAATGGACTTGGCACCTCAAAGCCTGTCACGAGACAACCCAACAGAGTTATGAGCATCCATGTTCCTAGTCTGCAGGCTGTCCTCGGGCTTACAGTGAAATGAGTGCTCTGTCTCCAGTCTGAGTGATGCAGTGATGTGTTTACTTTGTCACAAACTCCAGAAGCCAGAGTATGTGGCTGACCTGGAATGTAAACTTTCACACACATGCAAGACTGTTTTCACTCCACATTTGAATTTCCCGTCACTTTGGCAACGTGTAAAGAAAAGAAGCATGTTAGAAATATAATACAGGAAATATTTTATGTTCTGTGTATGATTAACAAACAAGGAATTTATGACATTTTAGTTCATAAATCACTGGTCTCGGCACAAATTTCCTGTTTTCTGCATTTTAAGAATTTCCATGTAAAAATAGCGTAAAAACACAGAGCACGAGGGAGCCATGTCAAAAAACAGTGGTTGTCTGCTTTGTGTCTTGCATAAGAAAAGCATGCAAATGACCTTTTCTTAAGGATGGCATGCAAAGAGCTATTGCATGAGTAGGTAGGCAACCAATGCTTGGATAAGGGTCAGAAGTTCAGGATAGATCAGATGCTGAAATATTTTAGACTGCACATCATCAAAGACGTGTAAGTTTACAGCCATTCACCACCACAAAATTTCTCATTTTATGTCACTATTTTTAATGTCTGAATAATGTGGATTTACTATTGCTGGGCTAATAATATACTGTGCCTAAATATATGTATGCAGTGTAAAGGAGGCAATTTTGAGTCTTAATATGCTTCTCTAAGGAAGCAAGGCTTTGACTACAAGCCTGCTGTGTGCTTGTGTTGCCTGCTGTATGTTTCTGTGGCTGTTGAAAGAAAGGGATACATACTGCCTTCAAAAAAGAAGCCATGGCATTTGGTGGTGCTTTCAAACATTTGAATGAAGGCTTAGCAGTGAGAAGCTTTTTCTTTCAGAGAAATTTTTTCAGCTGTGTGGCACATTTCATTCTTTTCTCATACAGATACCAGCTGGGAGTGTTTGCAGAGTTATGTAAAGCAGTTCATGATGTATAAGAAGGGAGAAATGGGCCCAAAGTGAATGAGTGACATTTTTCAGTATGCTGGAAGCACCACTGGGATAGGGAACCACCATACTCTAGAGGAGGACAGAGTTTCAGGTTGGCCCTTCTCTGACTTTTTGATTGCTTGTAGGTAGCCCTTGACTGAAGCAATGCAAAGGCTTGTTCTCTCCATAAAATATGATGTTGAACATAAAATTTATGATTAAAACACCTGGCTAATGGCCTTTAAGTATCTATGGACAGCTGGGATGTGTAAGAGTAGAGCAGAGGGTAGCTCTGTTTCAGTCTCAATGTCTGGGAATGCTGATGGTAGGGAGAGGAATGAAGAAACGTATGGTGGTGTTTTAAAAACACTTGAATCAGAGTCAGGACAGAGATTTTTAAAATAGCAACAAACCAAAAATAAAGCAAAAAAACTTATATTAACTCTGGAACTGTTTTGTTAATTAAAGTGAGTTTCCACTTCCAGTCATTCCCTTCGTTTCTAGTGAAGATAATCTCTGTTTATACCTGAGAAAATCAGGGGCAGATTTCTGTTGTTGAGGCAAGATATGATCCCTACCACAACTTCTCATGGGTTTTGATGCAGGCCGCATTACATTCCAGCTGTAGCTGTAGAGTGCTTTGTTAGCTGTAGCAAGTCCCCAGCCCAACCTTCTCTGGTAATTCCTAAGTTTCATTTCAGTGCTCAACCAGTTTCAGAGCCACTGCTGTACAATACTACTGCCTTTGCAAGGACAGTGGCTGGGGCTGCATCACAGCACAGAAAGTAAGAGGTTATTTATTTCTGTTGAGCATGGTGGTTACCTGTTTTAATGGCTAATTTAGCAAGGGGAGTGGGGAGGAAAAGAGAAATGTAGGCATAATATGAACAATTAAACCTCAAAAAATGCTTCTGATAAGGCTGTGAGAGTGGCCTTGGAAAGGCAGGGGTGTGCTGGGTGTGGGTCATTTAGCACCAGTTGCCACGAAGTGTCCTCCTGTTAAGGTGGGCCAGTGCAAGGAGGGCTCAGCAAGGCCCAGATACTCTGAACTCCTGTTAGCTTTCCTTTGTCCCTCTTGGCCTGACTGAAGCTGCCTTCCCAAGGCAACAAAGGAGCAGCTTCTCTGGCTTTCAGCTAGGCTCCCTTTCCTGCTGATACTTTTCTTTCAGGCTGTCCCCAGGGAGGAGTGCTGGATTTGCTGTTCCTGAGCTTTTTAATGCTCCATGTGATGAGTCTTCTCCACATTTTCTCACAAGAGCAGAGTTTTGCAGCCAAATGCGTCATAGTGGTGTGGAGCATTTTCCTGCAGCTCAGCCTATTTTCCCATTGCTCTTCATCAAGTCACTTATTAAGTTCAGAGCCTGTCTGTGTAGATAAATGTGCACTTCCATTAGGTAGAAGGCCCTAAGAAGGCAAAAGAAAAGAGAATTGCTACACTCAAAACAAGAGAAGTCTGTCCCTTGCTTCCTCTGTTTTGGACAATTTTAGGTGGCTACGGTCAAATCTTAGCCCTGGATTATGTGGACAGGGACTCTGGTACAAATGGACCAATTCAGCCTGTTCACTCAGGCACAAAAGAGGGTTAATGATAGCAGCACGTGTTGAATTATTCCGAAATGCACCATGGATTTTTCTTGTGTGTATTTGACCCTGCCTGCTATGAGAAGTCAAAGCAAGAATGGGGTAGGACAAATTTGAAACATGTTTTCCTAAATTCTGCATTACATGTGTAGAAGGAACTCCAGAGCATGATTGTTTCTAATTAATCTTGCCCAGTTCTATGTTATTTTTACTGTCTGGATGCTCACCTAGGACCCCGCTATTTTAGAACACTACTGGCAAAGTTTAGAAAAATTATTATTCACAGCAGTAGAGATTAAATATATTATTTAGTGGTAGATTTTGTTCATATTTTCCTCTTGATTTTTTTTTAATGTATCAAAACCTGTTTTTCACCATTTTATGGAATTATGACTGCACCCTGAATGTTTCAATTTTCTCCTCTTTTATTCCCTCTCTTGGTTGCAACAGCAATCTCAATTCCAAAATTACTTTATATACATATAACTGTAAGGATTTGATTCCGTCTACAGGTGGGGAAGTTCAGTTTTAATTGTTTTTTCCTAGCCCAGCATTTTAGTTTCTGTATCTCCTCTTACCTCCTTTGCCTTCCTTTCGTGACTTTTTTTTTCTTACCTGTTTTTTTTTAAATGTGTTTTGCAGCCTACAGAGTGTTTTTTAAGTCAGCCCGAAGAAAAGCAAGAGAGCGCTGTAAAGGCAAAGAGGAAGAAGAAGGTATGAGTGTCCTAGAGTGTGTTTGGGATCTGGGCAGTGAGTTTATATGCTGGTACAAGATGCAGAATGGGGACAACCCTGTGATGATGAGAAGTAACATGGTTATAGTATTGCAGCCTCTTTTAGAGAAGAAGAGAAATTCCTGATTTTTAAACCTTTCTCGAGATACCTATTCCCAACCTGACCTGTGGCATTATGTCTGTGTTCCACTCAAGGGTTGTGTATGTCTGCACCCCACTTGCAAGTGTTGCCCTCCAGGAGAGGGTGACTGTATGGAAGAAAGGTGGAACTTCAGTTGCTGCAGAATCTGACCCATTCCCACAGGCTCCAGCTGCTGTTACATCTTTTGAGCCAAGGACTGTCCTTGTTCGCTTCTCCTCTCTGCATAAGTATATAAATAAATACTCTGTATTGTCCCTCTGGCCATGCTCCATCCTCACCCACAACAACAAACACACCCTGCAGTCTAAATGGAGATTATCTGGCACCAGGCAAGTTAATTGTCTTTCTGTAGGGGGACAGACTGTAAATAGTTGGCTCCCTCACAAGGCTGAGGGGTGGCCTTTTTATGTTATGTTAGCCCTCTTAATCATCCAGGGAATGGGAAGAGTGGGATTTTGCTTTCAATGTGGCTCTGGCAGAGTAAGTGCAGTACTCATTCCAGTGGAGCCAGAGTGAAGGCATGCCATGGCAGAGGCTGGCCAACCCACCTAGCAAGAAACCCCATTCTCAGGCAAACGGCAGCTGCTTACTTACACCTTTGCTTTCAGTGGGCCACTAAGCTGACATACACAGCCTGTCAAAATGTTTCCCATTAGGAAACATTTACTATGTTGATCTGTGGCTTCCAAAGTGCTGTCTCCAAAAGTAAGGAGAAGGGGGAAAGGCCCTTTTGTTTTTAAGCATCTGGAATGAATTGGAAGAAAAATAATAAAACTTCCTGCATGAGGAGCATTTCCTCACAGCACTCCTTGAAGGAAGAGAGTTTGCTCAGGTGTCCTTGCTCTTGCTCTTAAAGAATTTCTCATTGTATCAGGCTTCTCCCCTCCAGAGGGCAATAATTTTTCTGAAGGAACCAAGTGGCACAATGAATGACGTTAACAGTCCTGTGAATTACGCTGAATTACCAAGTAAAATGAGCTTGATAGTTCTGTCTTGCTGTCTGCTAAACAAGAGGTTCCCAAATGTGGGTCATTTCAGAGGCAGCTTGTGAGGCAGGGCTGGGGAAAAGCATCTGGGGTTGTTGGGAAGAACAATGGAGAGGTTTGGTTGTGGGTCTCACAGAGAGGCTGGCTGTGCTCCCATGGCCTCTGGTCATGCTTTGGGAAGACACTTGTTCCATGGCAGGAAAATACAACAGTGGCAAGTGAAGAGGAATCTTGGGAAGGAATGCTGCAGATTGAAGCACTGCAGAAACCTGTGGAACTGCCAGATGTCCTCTGCAAAGTCTTCCAGGGACTGCAGAGGGCTTTGCACCAGGCCAAAGCTAGACTGAGAGGAAGGCAAAAACACTTCATCTCTACGTCTCCCACTGTCAAGGGTTCAGCTGGGGTCTTGCAAACCCGCAGGAGGCTTTTAGCAGGGGTGAAATAGGCAGTGCCAAAGTGGCAATGGCTGGGAGAGGCAGCACTTGCCTTGCCTTTGCTGTTTTGGCAGCCCCCAGATGGCTCTTCCCTGTTCAGCATTCTGCCCCTCATTATTGGAGTTATTGTTATTGGAGTATTTGGGCTGTATTGGGCAAGAGGGACAGACAGAGTGATGGGGAGTGGAAGAGACAAGGGAGCGGGTGCTGAGATGGAGTGAGGGAAAGAATGGATGGAAGAAGGTCTGTCCTTGACATTAAAATTCCTACCATACCTCTCTTCAAAATTTCCATTGAGCTTTGCTGTCCTGAACCTCAGCCTACCAAACTGAAGGTACCCACTGTCCCTCCAAAGCTGCAAATATTCTTCCAGATCCATCTCATCTCTGTGAAATCCCACTTTCTCTCAAAATACGGACCCTTTTGCTCCATCCTAACCACACCCTTCTGCTCCTTTTCACTTCTAGACTCATGCTACCATGTGACCCCTTGATGACAAGTTCAGTTTAGCTTACACAGCTGAGAAACCTTGAGCTGTCCTTTCAGAAACTAAACACATCTCAGCAAGAACTAGAGAGGCATCACATTCTTGTCATTCTCTCCAGACTGCCTCTATCCTTGCAAATTTGCTGTTTTCTTAAATACTTAACATTTGCTTTTCTTAAATGCTGGCATATCAGTCAGTGGGAACCTTGGGCTATTCTACCCACATGTTACATTTAATTATGGCAAAAAGTACAGCAATCCCTTCAGTGGGAATTCAGACCTGTTACTCGGTAACATTCCTAAGGTGTGAAACACAGTCATTATGAACTTGTGTTCAGTCTTTAAAAATTAGTAGTTTTTAAAAAAAAATTACAGCATGGGAGAACAAAGCAGCTGTGAATTCTTGCTGCTTGACCTGTGGTTCTGTTGTTTTAACTTACTTTCATCACCCTGGCATGGTATTCTGTGAATATAGCTAACCATTTTCCCTTCCAAATATAGATAGTTACCCTGTTTAAATCAAAATATAACCACGTCACATATTATCACTTGATTCCTGTTGTTATGCCTTAAGAATACTAAACTAAAACAAATTAGGGGAAAAAAAGCCTAAATTTTCAATCTGATACTAAAGTGTAGCAATAGCAAAACTCAAAAACCAGCTTTCAGTTACGTTTTTGTTACAGCAGCAGTTCAGGTGAGTGCACAAAATCTTTCATGTTCAGGCTCACAGACCATCTTGTCCAAGTATCTCAGCTTGCATCTGAAGTCTGCATTCCCTCTAAAGACAAAGGGAATCTTGTCCCATTGTAAGGTGTTTTCCCAGTTAAGTCATAGTTAAACTGATATAACTATATAAAGATATGGAGGAACATTTATGTAAAGTGTTGTTAGCTAGCCAAAGAGCTATATAGAAATACCATATTAACCCATTTTACTTGGATTTTTTAGAAGAAGATTTCTGATGTTCTACAAAAATCTGCTCCAAAACCTGGTGTCCCTGCAGATCTACAAAATCTGCTTACTCAACATTTTGGTGAAAACCGTTCTGTGATTGAAATAGAGGAATTAAAGCTGTCAGGTAACTTATTCTGTATTTAATATATAAATAATTTTTTTTCATGATACTATTGACTTTTTTTTCTGCAGAGGAAAGAAGATTTTTGGGACATAATTGAGTTGTACTTTTTAATGAAAATATTTTGTTATATTTCTTTTTTACTGCATATTAATTTGCTGTTTAAGTTGAAATGTTAGTTTCTTTGGAATAAATGTGAGGTTTCTTAGAGGAATGGAAATGAAACATTGTTTAAATATCTCTTTTTATTATAAAATATTAATTTCTGAAGCTCACTTTTCTGATAATAATTTTATAATTCCTAATAGTAGCTCCCAAGATGCTATGAGAGATGTATTTTGTTCCTCGGGTTATCTTAGTCAATGCATAATAAGGGGCTGACAGAAATAGACAAAGAAATAATGAGGCATCATTCTCATATGGGTATGAGATTTTGAATGCAGTGGTTTTTCAAGGAGTGGCATGAATTGAGGTGTTAATTTTGGTCCATGTGTGAAGTGACCAAGTTTTAGCCATGGGGACCCTTTTTGTTCCCTGTATCCTGTCTCCAGTTAAAAGCTAGATAGAAAAGGCAAAACGCAGGACAGAGCAGGCTTAGCTTCTGCCAGTTGGAGGTTGCATTGGAGATGATGGCAACGTTGAACTTCTCTGCCTCTCCTGTGCAGACAGAGACACTGTCCATTATTTGTTGGTAGGGCTCACGAGGAGCAGCAGCCTGGTAACCAGCCTGCACTCACCTTTGGGACTTCTTGAACTGTCAGTGACCTATGCCCAGTGCAGAAGCCTTCTAGTCCAGCAGTGCTTTTTCTTTATTAATGCATAAGCCTGTCTGTCTAGGTAAATGTGCTCTTCCTTAATCCCCATGATTCTAGGTGGACTCTTCTTTATTTCTGTGAGGCAGTCTCAGCTTTGTTACTGAATTAAGAAAACCTGGAGAAGTCCCATATAGATTTCTTTTAAAAGCTTGTGTTAAGTATTTTTTTTTTGTATACAAGGTTTTTAGGAAATAATAAATTGTTTTGGTTTCTTTCTTATTAAAAGAGCCCTTTGGGCTACTGAAGTGACCCATTTCCATATGTGTTGGATGGAGATATTTTTTCCTTAATTTTTTTGCTGCAAGTTGAAGGCTTAGAGTGCCAAGGAGTTTACGAACTTGTACAGCTGTCAAATCGTTCACGTCAAAGCACTGAGTAAATAACAAGCAGCGACTTTGGAGTTGTGTGTTCCTGTTCACTGGCAAAGTGCAGAAGGTCAGAAAGTCAGCATGGTCTCTTGCTGCAGTCTGGAGCTATGTGTTTCTTCCCCCCTTTCTGAAATTTCTATTTAAATACTGCAGTGTTGCTGGCCTGTTGGTATGGAGTCAGTGACTGAAGCTGTGTCCTTCAGAAAGGACCTCTTGAACTGTCAGTCATTAATGAGACCATGTATTCAGAAGATCAGTCCCCGCCTGTCCCCACCAGCATCAAGTGCATCTTTTAAACATGATTTTTAAAGTAAAACAGCTGCTGATCCTTCAGTTATACATATTAATTTCCTTTGAAGCTCAATGTCAGTCTCAGGATTTAATAGGAATCACTGCAAAATAAAAGTTTTTAGCAAGACAGGACTTCAGCCAGGCATTGGCTACAAACCAAGTTTGTCACACTGTCTGTTCTGATGAAGATCTTGGATTGATGCTCTCAGCATTAGCACAGTGCACCATCCATATGAACATGAATAATGTCTTTGAACAAATCTGCTTAGTTTAGAAAAGGTATCAACAAACATCCATGGACACCCTGAGGGGCTGTGCTTCATGCAAGATGATGACAAATATGTAAGTCTTTAAAGACAGAAGGATTGTTAATGCTCTGCAGAAGCATATTGTTCCATCAGGCAAAGAGCCCTTAACATAGTGGCAAGTTTTCAGACCATGGAATTCTAATCACCTTTTTAAGAACTTTGATTTTCTGTATAGGCATGAGAAAGAAAGGACCTTCCAAAGAACCTGTTAGGATCTTCATTGCCATTATATGAAGTTAAATGGCATGTCTGCCACAGAGTGCTATTAAAGACTTCCCAGTTAACATAATGACCAGAGAAAAGGAAGTCAGCAGGAAATGGAGGAAGAGAAAGGCACTGAAAATGCAGTGGAGGTATTGCTGTTAGGGTTGATATAGTTAGGTAGGTTACCACAATATGAAAGACCAGAAGGTGAGCAAATTTACTGACAAGTAAATTATTGGTAGATTCTTGCATTTACACAGTATGAATTATTTGGGGGATGTACAAATATATTTCATCATAGGTACATTGGAGGAACAGTCTAGGAGTGTAAGGCTTTTGGCTGAGGCTTTGATTCATTGTGGCAAAGACATATGAAAACTTTCTTTAAAGCATGTGATCACACCTGTACAGCAGCCCAGTATTCAAGGTTTCAGGCTGGGAGAAAAAAAAGAAATTGCAGTTCAGAGATGTTACCTTCATTGATTTAACCCATACAGAGTTTTTTCTACGTTAATTTTTGTTTCAGAAATGTTAATTTATTGATGATGGATTTATGAAGTTGGGATTTCATCAATATAACTAGTGCTTATGCTGCAAACATATGTTCTCCCTTTGCTGTTAAAATACATCAACAAAAATATTTTTTCCTTTATGTTTTCAGATTCCTGCTTTTTGCCAGCCAATGATCTTACCCACAGTTTTTCTTCATACCTGAAGGAAAGTGAGTTTAAATGTTGATCGGGGTGAGATGAAAGTTGTATGAAAAATATTATTAAGACAGTATTGCTGCATTTTTTATATGTAGCTTCAAATATTATTTATTATGAAATATGAATCACTTTAAGGCTTTAAAAAATTTTTTTAATGACAGGTCTTGTGTTTCTGGCTCCTATTTAGTTTATAATATTTTTTTTGGTATCAAAAATGTTCTAGGCTTTCTTATAATTGCTAGGGATTATTTGTCAGTAATTTATTGTGGCTTCATGAGTAGATGTATGTATTATCTTAGAATGAAAGTCCTGTAGCTGTCTGCTGACATGAACCAAGTGAATTTTTATTCTCCTGTATATTTATATAGAAGTTCTGGTCTGGTAAATGTTTCTCTGCAGATGATTTTCTCTGATACAAATTGCCATATGTGGCAAATGTAGACAATAGGCTCTTCACCTTAAAAACTGTTGATTGTTAATGCTTAAATGCTTATCTAGTTTCTTCAGTTATGTGTTATTTCTGTATTTTATTTATTTTGGGCATTCCATTTTCCAGCTTCTCAGCCATGACTAAATGCAAAAGTGATGCCAAAGTTCCAGACCTCAAAGGAGTCAGCATGTGTGTTCTTGCTGCTGGCTACCATTCATCATGTACTCTAGTAATTTAAAATTGTGGCATGTAGTACTTTGTGTGGGTACAAGGGCTTTTCCATTGCAGTCTGTCCTAAGTGGGCGAAGCTCCGGAGAAACCACAAGGAGAAGAAGTCGGTGGTGATGCTGGTTCTCTGCAGCTCTGCCCTTCGCTCCTTGGAACTCATCAAGTATGTCAACAGCAAAGCCTGTGTTGAGGTTGGCAGTCGGTCAGGAGTTTTGTCTTGGAACCACAGGCAAAAAGGCAAAACTGGGACACTGTCCTCTACTAGCCAGCAAATTCACTGACTCAAACTGATGCAATATCCCTTCCTTCTTTAAACTCTGGGAACGTGGTATTCGGTTTTGGACTGAAGTAATGCTCAGTTGCCTGGGAAGGGTTACTTTTGTTAAAGACCAAAAGTGAAGTGTAACCAATTTAGGGGAAACATGTTATACTTGGGAACAGAGTAAGCCCATAAAGCGTCATGATCCATCACTAGAAGTCACGGCTTTGCACCAAAGGCAGCGAGGACATGGCATTTCAGGGCCTCAGATGGCAAGGTGTGTCTGGCCTGAGTTTCTCCAGGTCTGTGTCAGTGTTCTCAGCTGGCTCAGGCTGGCAAAACTGCTGGGCAGAGATGGCAATTTTCAGTGTGCCCTGTCCCCGTTTTTTCCCCTTCTCTATCCTCCCGCTTCTCATGCCAGAAGTTTTGATTACTCTGATGAATTGATGGATACCTCACAAATTTCATGGTTGTCTTCTGTGTCTTGACCCTACTTCCTGTGATTATCTGCCAGTACAAAATGAGATGGAGATTTGGGAAGTTTGATTCCATGACACAGATATAAGCATAGATAAAGCAGATAAGTGCCACTCGTGCATGCAGAGACTAGCACTAAACCACTAGGTGGTTTAGATGTAGATAAACCTTTAGCTTTGCAAATTAAAAAATTTGTTGCACTGCAAGAAGCATGGAGAACAAGCTGTCTTAAATGACGTTCAACAAATACTGAATATGTTGTCTCCTGTTTGATGAATATGGAACATAGAGTTGTTATGGTGTGCCAAAATGGAGTGTCAGAAAAACAAGTCAAGGTTTCTAACAAATTAGTTTGGTTAATTGAAATTTGGACAATGTCTGCAGTAAAGACAGTGGCAGCCTAGGTTTTCCCAGCAGCCATGCTGCAGGAAGACTGTGAAATATAGATTTGTCCATACACAGATCCTTCCTTTTCTGCACACACAGTCATATTCATTAATGCCTTTATCTCAGTAACTGAATTACTTTTTAATTAGGATTTGGTGATTAACCAGTTTCGAACTAAGCTAGCTATGAAAGCACAGGCTGTAATATTAAATGTTATCTGAAAAGCTATCTAAACAATATTGCCCCCTACTGATGTCTTCCACTGTGTCTGTCCAGTTGTTGGTCTCTGTTGATGAGTAGCAAACAAGAATGTACACAGTGTTCAGAGTACAACCAGAGTTCACTCGGGGACTGTGTGTGTCTCAGACGTATTGAGAAATGCCAATTGGTTTTTCTTTCCTCATGTGTGGTCTTAAGCCCAGCCCTGCTTCTTGCATTTCATTGTTCATTTTTTTTTTATTATTAGGTCAATGACAGCCTTTAAAGGAGATTGCAGAGTCATCAAGTTGTTTGCAAAGCACATAAAGGTAGGGAATTTTAATAGAGCAAGTCAACAGCTAAATAATGTGATACGATTTTCTTTTTAAATTCTTTGGCAATAGTGCCTTTCATACAGTGTTCATATGAAGTTCCTTCCTTTAGGTAGTGCTTCCTTTGGTAACTCATTGCTGCAGTGTGAAGAATTTCAGTAAGCACCATCTCCAGTAGCTCTGGTGCAGCCCTGTGCAAAATGTAGATGCTTGTTCACCTGCTGAGTTTCACTGTTCCACATTCCCATCAAGTGCTCGTTCAGTGCCAGAAGGCTCACACTCGCAGGTCTGTGGAAGCAAACTGTACCAGCGCCCACATTTGGATTCTGAAAATTGAATGCCTGGATCCCCAGTATCCGTACCTGTTAAAAAGAATAAATTATGGGTGCATTGGGAATAATGAGTGGACACTTGGTCTTTGATATAAATGCTGTCAAACACACAAATGTCATTTGCTTTATTTCACCTTTTTTCAGTTTCTTCATTCTGAAGAACTTCAGAGTTAATTCAAGTTTTTCAGTATTCCAGAGCATTTGTTTAAACGCTGAAGGAATCTTGCTGTTCTCACCTCCAAAAATAGTTGGTGCAATAGCAGATTTTTAAAGTTAAAAAAGATTGAACTTCTAGAGAAGTGTGATGCCCAGCTGGCTTGTTACATTTCTTAAACTTTCTTCCAGATATAATCGTCTGACAGTTTGAAAGGCAAATATCATTTGTTACTTGATGGTGTTCTAGAAAGAAATACAATGAGATCTTGAATTTATTTCCAACTCCTTGAAAAGAAATTTTAAAACAATTATGGCTTTACTGTTGATTTTTCTTTCTCTCTTCAAATTAGATAAAGGAACAAATGAATATGTTGGAGAAAGGCATGTTCCACATTGGGGTTGGAACTCCTGGGAGAGTAAAGGCACTAGTGGAGCAAGGTAGGAGAACAAGGAGGGTTTCCTCCCTAGGTATTTTATATTTGGTCTCATGAGAAGTGAAGCTTCAACTGTTTTTTTTAGATTGACATGAATGTGTAGATTTGGGTACTAAACTGTATGGTTCTGTTTCTTCACTTGTGCTATGTCAGTCAAAACAAGGTCAAGGTTCTGGTACTTTGTTTTATGATCATTTTAAGCTGGCATAAGCCAGTATTAGCAGAGAAAGGCAGAGTAATGCTTCCTCTCACCTGCCAGTCAGTGCTTATTCCCTCTTCCTGCTCTCTGTGCAAGCCCAAGAGTCTGTTTGGCAGCTCAGTGAAATGACCCCAATTAAACCAAAACCAGTGTGCACACAAAATCAGGTAATGAGCAGGCAGAGGTGGGGGGCTTCCTCTTTTGGCAGGAATACTGATTTATGCTGACTTGAAAGTGATTGCAAAACCATAATGTGAGATTTAAAGCTCCAGGAAACCAAACACTGCAAGTGGATTAAAAGGAAATAGTGGCAGAAGTCACTGTATCATATGTTACTCTGAGCTCAGTGTAAACTTTTGTGAGGGGTGTATGAAAGATCTGCTTGCTGATTTGATCTTATTTCTCATTTGCCTGTAGTAAAATTAATTATTCTCTATAAATCTTTTCCCAAATTTTGAGTATTTTTACTTACTTGGTAGACAGTATGTACACAAAAAAAAAAAAAAAAGAAATAACAAAATGACAAGATGATAAGGCAATTCTTTCCATTCCTCTTATGCCAGACACTGTTTTGCTCTGACTGTGGTCTCTGGGTCAGGGACTGGCGGTGGTTTGGGACTCTACTGCTCCTTCCAAAAGAGTGCAGGAGTAACATCATTTTGTTGCTTCTACCAACATTAAATGTTAGTGCTCAGCACATCAGCACATTGCCATGAGAGTAGTGAGGCACTGGAACAGGTTGCCCAGAGAAGCTGTGGGTGCCCCATCCCTGGAAGTGTTAAATTTTATCCCAAGCTCTAGTTCTTTTTTGACAGTTTAGTGTTGCAGTGTAAGGTCACTTAGAGAAGGAATCAAAACTGATGGGAAAAAATGGTGAGCATCATGTAGAAGACCAGGGAAAAAATAGGAGAACAGGTGAAAAGCAAGTTCAGAAAGGACCTTTTTTTTCACCACCATTTATTTGAAGGATAAAGGAATTCTTCAGCAGCACCACTGACCTGACTCATATTCACATAGCACCTTGTCCTGTAAATTGCTGAACACTGTCTGTTCCTGTTAACATCAATTTTCAGGTTAGGGTCCTTGTAACTTACCAGTGTCATCAGCTGTGGAAATTCAACTCCTGTGGTTTCATCAAGAGGAAGCTTGAGGAATTACTTTCTGGCAGGATGTTAAGCTCTTGACAAGTCTGGCAACAGTAGTTGCTCTGCTTTTGTGTTTATCTTCCAAAAAGGCATGAGATTATGTGGCTAAGGGAGTTTGTAGTGTCAGTGCATTAGTTTTCCAACCAGCAAATGTAGTACTTAAGTGTTCAAAGATTAGTTTCCTTGGAAACAGACAACAAAGGATGTAAAAGCCAAAAATGATTTTGATAAGCACATGTCATATTATCTTGGTAGTGAAATTTATTTTGCCTTTTTAGATGCCCTGTGCTTAAACTCCACAAAATATATGATTTTGGATTGGAACTGGAGAGATCAGAAACTAAGGAGAATGATGGACATCCCTGAGGTATTGTACAAGCACCTGTATATGTTGTATTCTGTGTATTAAAAGTACTTTTGTTGGTAGTTCTCAGGTCTTGGTCAGTAAAGTTTTCTTTCTGTAAAAGTGTCTTCAGTGGTAAAGGAACACAAAGAAGTTCACATTGATTGAGAAGTCTGTACTCTCGGGTCTCAAAATTATCTCCTCAAAGAGAATTTTTCCTTTATTGTTGCAAGTCACAGCTGTCACTTCTATGGCTGTGCTGTGAGTTTCCCCTGTTTATGCTTGATGGATATTCTACCTGTCTCCAGGAAGTTCCCTCAGTAGGAGCACTTTGTACAGAGTCCTAGACCTCGACAAATGAGAGAGATGGGCATCACCGACTGTGTGAAATTTAACAAAGGGAAGTGCTGGATTCTGCACCTGGAACGGGGCAGCCCTGGATGTACAGACAGACTGGGGAATGAGATGTTGGAAAGCAGTGCCATGGAAAGGCACCTGGGGGTCCTGCTCGATGGAGAGTTGAACCTGAGCCAGCAGTGCCCTGGAGCCAGGAGGGCCAGACCTGTCCTGGGGGCATCAGGCCCAGCATCACAGCCGGGCAGGGGAGGGGATTGTCCCGCTCTGCTCTGAGCTGGGGCGGCCTCACCTGGAACATCGTGTATAGCTCTGGTCACAACATAAGAAGGGTATAAAGCTGTGAGAGAGCGTCCAAAGCAGGGTAATGGGGATGGAGAAGGGCCTTGAGGGGAAGCCGTATGAGGAGCGGCTGAGGTCGCTTGGGCTGTTCAGCCTGGAGGAGGCTGAGGGGAGACCTCACTGCAGTTACAGCTTCCTTGTGAGGGTGAGAGGAGGGGCAGGCACTGATCTCTTCTCTGTGGTGGCCAGTGACAGGACCCGAGGGAATGGCCTGAAGTTGTGTCAGGGGAGGTTTAAGTTGGATATTAGGAAAAAGGTTTTTCACCCAGAGGGTGGTTGGACACTGGAACAGGCTCCCCAGAGAAGTGGTCAGAGCACCAAGCCTGACAGAGTTCTAGAAGTGTTTGGACAATGCTCTCAGGCACATGGTGTGACTCTTGGGGTGTCCTGTGCAGGGCCAGGATTTGGACTTGATCCTTGTGGGTCCCTTCCAACTCAGCATATACTGTGATTCAGTGAAAACTTTCCTCAAAAATGAAACAAAACTATGGCCAAAAATATATGTTTCTCCACCTGAGAGCAAGATAACATCATATGAGTAAATCTACAGACAGTTCTCTTGGTTTTTTGTTTTCTTTCTTGTCTTTTTTTTTTTCTGTTTCTTTTGACAAGAGGTAGGGTACAAATAACTTAGACCCATCCATCATTTCTACACTCCTTCTAAGATAATTCCCAATTCTTTCCAGTTCTCCAATCCAGCTTTTCTATTTCTTGCTGTAACAAGCTATGTTTACAGTATGTTGTGGGGCATCACCTATTTCTAGCCAGATGAAGAGGCAGTTTCCTCCATTAGTGCTTGTTAGAAAGCTCCCAATTTCTTGCACAGTGTCTTGAGGTTTTGTGCATTTAAAGCAGGCCCATACATGGAAGGAATATCCTGGGAAAAGGACTTCTTTTGCATATAGATGTTAAGCTGTTTCACAAGTGAAACAAATTATCAGTCATTAATCCATCTATGTAAGTATTTGAATGTGCTGCATTTTACAGCCCCACATACACAAAACAAAAAAAAAACACATTGAAGAAATGAAGTAGCAAAAAAACCCCTGCGTTTGCTTTTTTGGCGGCAAGGAGGCTCCCTCTTGTGGTTAATACATAAGGCTTTTTTTGTATGGTTTTAAAGAACAGAAAACATGAACTCACAGACAGTACAGCACAAAACCACAGGCAGTACAAAAGGTGTTGATGGCAGTGGGATGGATTTTTTAAGTCATCTGAAGTCAATATCAATAAGGTAGACCACAGGTGATCCACCTCCAAAAAATGAAGATTATGTTGTCACTATTTCATTTTGGGCTATTGCAAACCTCAAGTATACCTTTCAGCTCACTGCATCATGGCAGTTCTGTGTGTCTGTCTAGAAACAGAGGCCAAAAGTTGTGACTCCAAGTCTATTTTATTAAGGCAAAATCCTAAGGCTATTTTAGCATAAAAAGTTAGAGCTTAGTTCAAGTTAAATTCAGGTAAGAACATTGGACCATCATATATTGTGTTAGGATAAGCAACAGATATTTATGTGTGATTACAGAATGGTGAATATGTAATTACAGAAAAGTCTTCAAACTGCTCTTGACTCAGGTAACACATCATAAAGGAAGGTTTTTGACATCTTGGGCTTTATAAGTGGAGTATTTTGCAGGTATTTATCCCAGTGCAGACATCAGGCAGATTCCTTAAAATTATGTATAAGGAATGTCCACAGCAAAAGACACCCAAATAATGTTTTGGTGATAAGTCATCTTAACACCACATATAAACTAATGGGGTGTTCTAGCAACTGGTGGGCTTCAAATATTGAATAGAGTCTTAGTCAGCTTTTCTATTTGAATGGAAAAATGTCAAATACATGCTATAAATAGTTATAAGTTTTCTCAGGGAGAGGAGATACAGTACCAAAGACAATTTAGAGAATTGGCTGTTTGATGTACTAATTTCTTTCACCAGTGTTAGTTATGGAGGCAAAATGTACACTTAAAATTAGAAACTCAGCATGCTGAGTTTCTAATTTCCATAAAAACTGGCCTATTTTCAGTGCAAACCTCAAGTATCAATAATTTCTTTGCATACTTAAGGTGCAACATTGTTAAATTTCATTGTGTTTAAACTAGAAAGCAAGAACAGCTGGAAGCACATGTCCTTTGTACTTGCTGTTTTTGTAGTCACTCGATGTTCAGTGGAGAATTCTGTACATGGTGGTATATTGTAATAAATATATTAATTTAAAAACATGTGGATCTTCCCACATGGCAGTTCTGTATGCCATCATATCCACACAAGGGATGATGCCCTGATCCACTGCTCTGTCAGCTCCCTCAGCATCTCATTAGTTAACGCTGGTGGAATTTTTCATTCTCTGTTTCTGTGTCTCCCACTTCATTCATCTCAAACAATGGAGAGAAAGCTCCCAAAGAAACCACAGGAGGAGTGAATGAGTTTATCAGATTTTGTCTTGGCACACTGGAATTGAAGTAAAGCATAAAGGTATAAATAAAAATGGATTGCATACTATTTGATCTGACCAAAGGACAAGCTTCCTGCTTTGAAAGCTTTTTGTACAGAGCTTGATGGCAATACAAAGCTGTCTCAACTCCTCAAGTTACTTGTTCCTAAGATTAAAGTGAAGTTTTTTTCAACAAAACCCAATATTGTATTGTCTACAAACAAAACACACACCAAGCCTTCAGTAAATTTGAAAATATGCTAAGTTTAAGTTTCAGACGTCATGAGAATAAAAGGTTTGTGAGAAATGGACTTGTGATAGAAAGACAACTGTGTTCACCTTCGTGTAGCACATCCAGTGTGAAATTGAGGCTGGCTGGGCTTTGTTACGTCATTTATTCCTCTGCAAAGTGGAGGCATGAAAAAATATAATCCTGAGAGAAAACCTGCAAACAAGTGATTTGTAAGTGGTAAGAGGGAGCTGTAAGGAAACTCTGGACTAACCATGATGATAAAGGATCTTGTGTTCCCTCTGAAATGTGTAGTCAATATTTACTCTGTAATACATTTGTTTTATCTTTAGATAAGCCATAAGCTACAGCCATATCAGTGTCATAAACCAAAGTACTTTGTATGCAGCACAGGCAGACCTGACCTTCATGCTCACTTCCATTCAGGTGTCCCAGACACAGACAGGGCTGTGCCTGTTGCACTGCCCTTGATCTGCTTTATGCCAGTTCTTACTCTGGAAAGTCCTGTAGGGATTCTGTAGCCCAGGATGAGCCTTTTGTTGTGGTGTGCTTTATCAACTCTGCCAATGACAACCTTTCTGTAGCCATGTGAAATGGGACCTCAGGGCTGCAGGCAAAGGATGGGTATTTTAAAAACTGGAAATGTTCTAGAGGACCTTGTATAGGAATCTCTTCCTTTAATTTCTACTCCTATAGTAAGGTGCCTGAGTAAATAAATAAAGGTATCATTATCAGTAACTTCTTATGCTTTCTTTGATTTTTGTTTTCTTCAGATAAAGAAAGAAACAATTGACCTACTTGAGAAGAGTATTATAAAGCTGTGCAGAGATGGATCTGTGAAGCTGGGACTCTTTTAATGAGTTTGCCAATAAGGAAGTAATTTGCAGCTGCCTTTTGCTATTATCCTGCCTGCAACTGAATTGTGATTTTTCAGAGGTCTCAATACAGAAGGCACATTGCAACATTTTCTGAGTTTTCTTTTAATAAAAATCCAGAAGTTTTGTTTGTAGTTCTAGTATTATTTTTATTGCAGGAACAATGTCATACTGAAATCAGAGTTACACTGCTTTCACCTGCTAGATGTCCTACTACGTGTCACTAGTAAGACCTTGAAGATGAGCAAATATGGGTGTGAAAGTGTTTGCACAGCTCAGTTTTCTGTTCCCTCCCTGTGCTGTCCCAAATGAGACATGTATTTCTCTCATGAGAGTGGTAATCTACTTGCCCTTGGGGGTCTTTGAAAAAGTATGAATTTCAGTAACATGTTAAAAAGGTATTTTTCACCTATCTGTTCTAGAGCTGGCCAAATGCTGCTTTTTGCTCTTACATGATAAATTATCTGTATATTGTACTGAGATTTTATTTTGGTTAAACTGTTGAAATGTGCAAAAAGTATTCTCATGTTTGTCTATTTAAATTAAAATGAGGTGATCTCTGGGTGATTCTTTTGTTATTGTGGATAGCAGGGAATGGATGGATTCTTTTTCAGAGGACAAGATGAATAGAAATGAGGAAATCATGAGTATCTTGGAAAGCCATTGATCCAAATTGGATATTTTAAAAATGAGTTGTCCTTCTATGATAAAGAACACACAACCTTTTTACAGCCTTTAATTGCATCTCAGTCCATAACAATGAATGTAATAGGTTAAGAAAATTGGTTTGGTCTTCCAAAGCCATGTGCTCTGTCCAGTGCTGTCTCAGCACCTGCAGTGGAATCCAGTGGAATCCAGTGCAACTGGAGTAGAATTCCTTTCCTTGTATGCCATGCCTATTAGCTGAGCTATGGAAGTAAATGGAGAAGAAATAATGCATCTGAAATTACACAGAAATTCCAGTATATCTGACAGTATCCCTGCAAATTAGTAAGTCATAACAAATCCTAATGAGCTGTGAGGCAGCAGAAATATATGTAAGCTTTTCCAGGAGGAATGAACTGGACACCCTGATCAAAGTACACAATCACTTGATTGGTACAAGCTGATCTTGGGCTCCAGGCACAAATACAGAAAACAAGGAAGAGAGAGATCTAGTTAATAAGTAATTCCTCACCATAATTCAAGCTTCAACAATGAATACAGTCTCCCAACAATAAAGACAGTATCTCAGCTGAAACACTCTCCAGCACAAGGATATTACTCCTTTCTCTCACCGAGAAGAAAATGAAAAACAAGACAAGTGTTCTTCCCAGAGAAGGAGAAGCCCAACCTTCCGGGTGTCCAGATAACAGTGCATTCAAACAGCAGAGACTGCCAGCTTGGAAGCCCCAGCTCACCATTGCATCTGTGCTCTCCAGCTTCTTTCTGACAGGGGCATTCTGCCTCACTGTGGGAGTCTTCCTTGTCCTGTCTGCAAACAGCGTCAGAGAAATACAGGTTGGTTTGGGAGTGGTGTTCTTTGATATTCTGTAAAGTAGAAACCAGGCCAGGTTTGGAGAGAAAAGGCTTTGAGTTTTTGCTTCTGAATAGCAATGGCTTCATGCCTTGGACATGTGTCCAGCAGCTGGTATTCCTGTGAAAATCTTCAGAGGCAGTCGGTCATCATTAAAATCAGAGCACTGGGTGATTAATTGGGTGGTAAAATCTGAAATATGGGTGATAATTACTGCCACTGGCTGCTAATATCAAAATGTAGTCATTATCTTCTGGGGTTTTGAAGGGAAATAAGCAAATCCCTCAGAGAGTGTTTAATACTATAAGAACATACATGTTTGCTGGGGCAAAATCTTGAAATACAGGGAGCCTTAATGTTTAAATCCCTCCTGCAGAAAAGGTTTTTCAGACCTGTGGTGTGGTGTATAGACTCCTATTTGGAGTCAGCACTCAGCAATACACCCAGGCTGTTCAGCGGGGATGGGCCATGATGCATGTGGGGATTTGTCAAGCATTACTTGGTCAGCCAGCCCAAGGTGCAGGAGTGTTCTTCACTCAGCACTCCTTTGCCAAGGAGCAGATGGGAAAGTTCTGCAACAGTCTTCAAAAGACTTTAGACCAGCTTTAAACTAGGGATAAATTTTGTGGTTGTTCATTGAGGCCAAGTCCTCACTCTGCCTCTTCATTTTCAACAATGTTTTCCAGGGTCACTTAGAAGAGAAAGCTCTGAGAAGCCTTGGACCTAAAACACTAACCTTTTCTTATGAGTATGTCCTTTATGACAATATATTTGCTTGTTCACTTCTCTGACAGATAGATTATTCAGATAAATGCTCAGATTGTTCAAAGCTCCGTGAAAATTCCTCTAACTGGAATAAGGAATGCCACTGTTCTTTCAATTTCACGCTAAAGGAAGATATATTGGTAAGTGGGTGCAAAAAACCAACTCAGGTTGCTGTGTACCACCTGTTACTTATATCCCTAAGTGATAAAAGACAGTAATTCTGTCCTGTAGAGCTCCTGACTAAATTTGCTTTGTACACTGCAGGACATGTAATGCTCAAAATTTTACACTATTGACTTTGTTGTTCATTTTGTTATTTATAACGAAGACCAGGCTCCTTGGCTGGGAGATGTCCAAGGAGAAGAAGGGGTGGAGGAAATGGTGTTTGATTGTGGAGGTGACCTCTCTCTGTCTCTCTCTGAGTCAGAGGCAAAGCCTTGCCCTTGGCCTGGGATTGGTTGTTGCTGCCCTCCTAAACTCTCAAGTGAGAAGGAAATCTGAAGCTCTGACCACTTTACATAAGTAGACCCCTGTAGTCATTTTTACAAGGGTTGTGCTGCTAATCCCCAAGGTCCTTGAAATAATTTAAGTCTAGCAATGTGATTCTGAAGTCTCTTTTGGAAAAAGTATCCTTTTTTTCCTTCCTTAAACTACCAGGTCATGTTATTGAGACTGTTAAAATGCTTCATGTTCTGCCAAGGAGATCTTATACTTAGTACTGAATAAATGATCCCTTGAAACGATAGTGCAATTTAAAGTCACTTTAGAATTCTTCAGTGTTGAGGAGGCTGTTAAAATACTTTGTAATTCTTCAGATTACAGTGATGTTTGAGATGAGAAGTTAATTTAACTGAGTAATGGGTTTTTTATAGTTGCATAATTGCCTTTCATGCATGATTGGCCTGCCTGGCAGTCTCCTTTTAATGTGAAGGTTTTTGTGCACCTTCTTTTATGGAAAATGAGTGTCTATCTCTACAATAAGATTCATAGTCATTGCAAGTTCATGGCCAGCCATGCCATCTTGAGTAAAATAATTATCAAGCATTTTTATTTCAGGTTTTGTTTGGTGATTTAAATTATGCTTAATTTTGTGCCAAAACATAAAATTAACAGTTTGGGTAAAGATTAGATTCTAGCCCGTGACTGCTGTAATGCTTAGGGTGTAGTTACAGACATTTTAATACGAGCACTCTCTTCCCCTCTTTTTTAGCAAGTAATAGGATTTCTCATTGCCTTCAAGAACTCTCCTTATTGAAGGGATTTATCCTTGAATTCTAGGGTGATGTTTTTATGTACTATGGTCTGCAAAACTTCTATCAAAACCACCGTCGATACGTGAGATCAAGAAGTGACGCACAGCTGTTGGGCCGAAATGTAAATGTAAGTTTTCTTTTTCTGTTGTGAGATCAGCAGCACTTCCAGCAGGTATGCCTTTGACCATATGGAGAGCCAACTAGGCAGAGCCAAAAGTGTGTTTAGGTGGCTCTAGGGAATAATAAAGTACAGATTTTCAGTGTTTGGTCCCAGCTTTTATGCTTGTTGAGGCCATTATGCCTAATAAGTTAATAAGAGAGGATGGTTGAAGTGGGTGGGGGGGTAAATAAAAGATGTCAGTCCTGTGTTGTGGTTCTCAAACCTGCACCTTGTAGTGCTGATTAAAAATACATTGTCTTTTTCAAATAAATATACAGAAAGCTTTTCCTTCTTGTGTTGTCAGTCTTCTTAGCCAGAAGTGTTTTAAGCTGTGTTTTTATTATAGGGCTAGGGAATTAAGTTATTCTAAGTCTTTAGTTTTGCTGTCTGTCTTTGGAAGCAGGCAAAGGTTAGTTCTGAAATAAGTGATCATGTAGCGTTCTAAGTATGCAATTTAGAGGTCTAAAGAGGGAGTAGACAGCATCACCTGCAGCAGATCTGCATAAGGAAACTGGAGAATGCAATCATGGCATTCAGGTTCTTTTACTTATAAATCTAAAGCATATTTTCTTTGGCATAAAAGTAGCGTTTCTTAATATACATATAGTCCACATGTCCTTTCAGTATATATGATGGTTGTGCCATGGTAATCTGTTGTTTCTATAAAATGCTTCTTACAACTCTCAAGACATGTTCCTCATTTCTATAAAATGCTTCTTAAAACTCTCCAGGTGTCCTGTCAGCTTGTTTGTTTGCATCCAGATGCAGCTGCTTTTGGCTTTTGTGCTGATCAGATACACAGCTCATTGGAGTTACTTGAAAATGTTTCTGTGTTGAAACCTGAAGATTTACAGTTTCCTATAAAATGGGGTAGGAAAGATGTGATAAAGCTGAGGTGGACTTCTGTTTTTCATTCTGTATCTTCATACATCAAGATTTGCCCTTGTTGACCTGCAGTAATGTGGCCAGCTACATCTGCTGTTCTCCAGAACTAATTCAGCCCAGGTCAGAATTAAAAAGAAGGTAAAATAAGATGTTCTAGGGTAAGCCAAGGCTTCACTGGAACATTTTCAGTTGTAGCCATTTTACCATAGCAGATCCCCAAACCTGTTTTTTGTAGTCTGGAGCTTGCAAGTCAGCAGCAGAATTTGGTGAAGACCTTAAGTTTCTGTTCCTAGATATGGAAGGTGTTCCTGAACTACAGACCCTTTCATTTGATGTCTCTCTAATGTGACCAAAAGGTACTGGAGACTTAATTGTTCAGTGGCTTTTCAGAAGAAGGCATGGGAGAGCACCAATTAAAACCAAACCCCAGGCCTGTGCCTGATTGTTGTGTGACCTTGAATGCAGATCCAGAGGAGCTACTGCGCGCCCTTCAGCACCTACAGGAACGGGACCCCGATGGCGCCGTGCGGGGCCATTGCCAACAGCATGTTCAATGGTACGTGGGACCTTCCTCTGCCCCTTCCTGATTCCCTCTTGAAACTACTCCCTTACCCCAGGCCAGGGCAGAGCTGGTATTGCAAGGGCTCTACTTTCTCCCACAAAAGGCTTTGTTTGGTGGTGCTGCTCTGGTGAACGTCAGGCTCTGCTTCCTACTGTTTAGTAACTTGGCCCTTGTTTGGAAATGGAGGGAGATTTCTCATTTTCTAAGGCCCTCTTCCATGTGAGCATACAGCAGGAGTGAGGAATTTAGGCCCTCTTGAAATAAGGAACAAGGATACAGCAGATTTCATGTACTTCCTTGCTAAAAAGCACATTCTTGTACAGTGATGGGAGAGCCCAGGTTCTGCCTTCCCACAATCATGTGCTTAGAAGGAGGGGCTCTCCACATTACTTTGGATCTTTGGATCTATATGGTTTCATTTTTGTTCTCAGAATGCTGGAAGCATACATAGTCTTAATTTGATCCTGGACTTGATCTTTGTAGTAATCTAGTGAGCATAATCTGCTTATGAGTACACTTGGGAGATTTCAGAATGTATCTTTGGAAGGAAAAGCAGCAAGAAAACTGTACAGACTTTTCTCCACTACCCCATCTTTTTTGTCTTCCAATTTCTACCACTCCCTGCTCTCACCCGTTTTTTTTAACCTGCTCCACGCAGCAGGTTTTGAGAAGGCAGCAGCTCTTTCCAAGCAGCTGCCCCACCCACCAGGGACTTGTGAAAGCCAGTTGCATTCAGTAACTTCTAGATCCATTTGATTTTCGTCTGCCTGTTTACCCACCTGCTGCCCTGCAAGTGGGATTTACTGGGCTGGGCTCAGACCTAGGCCAGCAGAGCCCAGCTTGGGCAGCCCACACTGTTCTGGAGCATCTGAGGGAGAGTGAAGCAACTGAGCAGGCAGAGCTCAGAGCAGTGCAGCTCCTGTTAATGAAGTGGTGACAAATAGCTGGGGATGTGGTGGGCCACAGAATGATCATTTCCCAGAAGAGTGTGTCTGAGCTTTTAGGAGCTGCTTTAACACAGCTTTTGTAGGAGGAAACAAAAAAGTATGTTTTCATTGATGCTTGTGTAGCTGAGCTGTGCTTTTCATGTGTCCTAAAAGGCAACCCCTCCCCATCTGTATTGTCTGATTGTCCCTGCCCATCATCCCATTGGCTGCCTAGGGGTTTACAGAGCTGTTAATGAGACCTATCATGTTTTTGTCTTAAGTTAAACTAATCTATGTAGGAAAATAATAATGGATAAAAACGAGTGCTGTTCACCCACTGAAACTGGATAGCATGGTTAGGCACAATTTTAACTGAATGGTTTTTGATTGAAGAAAATGTTTGTGTCCAAGTTGGTAAGCAAGCTCTAACTGGCATAAAACTAAAGCAAAATTTTTTTCCAAAGGACTAGATTCCCTTGATTGTGCTTTTACCTCTACCCTAGTCCCTGAAAACACATCATGTATAGCAAAGTTTTGGGACAACAGTCAAAGAAATTCTAGGGGAAACTAGCTAGGACAGTAACTTCTGTAACTAGCTAAAGAGCTCACAAAGTGATTTGCAAAGAAGGTAGTCCCACAGGAGTTGATGGACTTGAGAAACATGCACAACATACACAGGGATTTGTGTGATTTGAAACTTCAGAAGTTCTAAGACTCTGGTACCTTAGTTCTTCTTGTGAAATTGAAATTGTGAAATGTGCAGTGCTCCATACACATCCAGGATGTTCGGGTTTTCTCTTCACTTGAAAGATGCTTTAATGTGCCATTTTTTTGTTGTCGTGCTGGCAATTAGAATGACTGTCTTTGACTCACAGATGTTGCTTATTGTATTCCCTGCAGATACTATTGATCTGTTTTACAATCGTAACTCATCTGTGATTCAAGTGCCATTGCTGAAGACTGGTAACAGTTGGTGGACAGATAAAAATGTGAAATTTCGCAATCCTGAGTCATACAATCTCTCTTCTGCATTTGCAGGTAAGAATGATTCTGCTGGTGGTCCTTATTTTTCAATGGCTTCCCTATCTCCTCCTTCGTGTCTCCCATTCTGAGAAAAATCACCTCTGGGAGAAATATCTCCCAAAGCAAGTTGAAGAAGCAGGGTTTAGAGGGTGACTGAGAGCAGAAGGCCCATTTAGCCAAAATATCACCTTTTTACTTTTTTAATCAGTGACCACAGAAATTGAGAGAAAATGGTTTTGGAAGACTGAAGTTAGCCCACGTTGACACCCTTCTTTATAGTTTCTTGTAATGCTTTATCTATCCAGAGAAAGCAAGGAAGCAGTTGCTTTTTTTTTTTTTTCCTGTTGAAAACATCTGTGAAGGAGAATTGCATGTCATCTTTCCTCCATGCCTTTGCAGACTCTTGGGCAGTTGTGAGACATGAGAGGCTGCCTTTGTCACCAGTTCTTTCAGACTTGTTTCCTAGGGCTATTTCCTTGTTATGGTTGATCTCTATTGAATTGGGGCTAAAAGCCTGTTGTGGATCAGGGCAGTGCTGAGGTGGGTTCAATATGCAAGAGCTAATCATCTAAGTTGTTTTCATGGGACAGATTCTAAATGTCATAGGCTGTGCCATTAGACTGCAAAAAAGTGCCTTTCTGGTTGTACAGGAATATATTAATGTGTAGAAATGAAGGCAAGCTCCTCATTATTGAGAACATATTGCTTGCTGAAGAGACAAGAATCCAGAATAAACAGTATTTTCACTTGTGCCAGTCACTTTGTTTTTCCTGTGCTTGAAGGTTCTAATGTGTAGCAGCCCCTGGGTACTGTTAAACTGTTAATTCATGTTTGAGGTGAGTGGACATGCTTGGAGATGCTGTTATCTGGCATATATAGAATTTTGGGCAGTGTCCTGTCTCTTCCACAGCTCATATTCTGTGTTGGTTGTGTGAGGCCCAGAATCTCAGTAACCACAGTTTTTACTGACGGTGTCTTTCCTGCTTTGTCTCTTTGTGACCAGGGACAGCCAGACCTCCTTACTGGCAGAAGCCAGTGTATCTGTTAGACGAGGAAGATGAGAGGAACAATGGTTACGTGAACGACGACTTCATTGTCTGGATGCGCGTGTCGGCCTTCGCGACGTTCAGGAACCTCTACCGGCGCGTCAGACGGGTTCGGCACTTCACAGAGGGCCTGCCAGCAGGGAATTACACCTTCCATATTTCCTACAGTATCCTTTCAGATTCCCTAAGGCTCCTAGAGAGTTACAGTGACATGGAAGTGAATGGGATTTGTGTGGTCAACTGGCAAAGAAGCCCTGCGGAACACCCCTGTGTCAGCAGAGCCCTCGAGGGATTTCGGTCACGTCCTGACTGACAGGAGCTTTTGTGCTGGTGCAACTGCCCCCTCACAGCCAACATGGGAACTCTGCTGACTAAAGCACTCCTTTCGTCAGCAGGAGTTATGTCAACATGACCATAAATTTCTCTTCTTTCTCAGCTGATAGAAATGTGGTTTTAAATGTTCTGTCATGGTTCTATTCTGAAAGCTTCCATGGGAGAGATGAAATATAAACTCATATAACATTCTGGCTACAACATATTAGGTAGAGCTGAGCACTTACCCTCACAGAGACTATGTGGAATATCATAATAAGCTTCCCAAAAGGCCCATTTTCAACTGAGCTTTCATAGCAAATTAATGCAGTAGCAGTCCTATAAATTATGCATCTGAAATTTACAGTGTTTTAAAAAAGGAAGTATTTCCACATGCACAGGAAGACTGTATCTAAAATAACTGGGTTTCTTACCACCAGCTGCCTACTACCTCCCAAAAACCAGCTGGGTTTTTGGATCCAGAATAGCAGAAGCATCACCAATCAGTTAAAGGAGTTTTGGCAGCAAATGCAGACCTCAAAACTCTTTATGCCTTGGAAAGCTTTTTGAGCATTTAACCACTACTTTCTCTTCTCCTGGAAATAGTGTCCACTTTGTTAGTGAAATCTTAACATCCTCCTCTCAGATTTCCCTGTTACCAGATTCAAGGGGAGGAAGCATGTGATTCTTTCAACCGTGGTGTGGAGCGGCGGAAGTAACCCATTCCTGGGCATTGCCTACCTGATTTCTGGCACAGCAGCAACCCTGACAGGTTTTGTCATAACTGGCATCCACTTAAAGCTCAGGAAAAAGAAAACATACTTTCAGAAGCAGTAAGGTTCACGTGACTTTCTGAACAAAGCTGGAAGTGTGCAGTGAACAAAGAAGGTGCAGCACAGACCTTTCACTCTTTCCCCTGAGCTCTGGACCATTTTCAGTGTCAGGTTTGGTGAATGTAAGCAAACTGAGGGGCAGGGCTATTCCATCATCTGAAACCAAACTCACCTGAGGTGCCATTCTCATTAATGTACGTGTGAGCCTAAACTTGTTTCCTAGGAAAGTTGTAGTGAGATGAGATGAAATAGCAGATAGCACAGCAGATTAGAATTGCAGTGGCAAAGAAATTATGTGGTACCAATGTCTGGCCAGAAGTCAGGGTCCATATTAATTTCTTACTCAGCCCATAGTTCAGACATTTCTCTTAACTGGAATGGAGCTTTGGATGGGTAAAAAGTGAGGTCTTGATCCAACAAGCTTGAGTAGGTAGAACTTATTGCTAAAAGCTGCTGTGGGCCACATACCATTATGTGCTTAATGGCTTGGCTTGGGTTTTATATACCTTTTTCAGCTATGCTGAAAGAGCAACCAGTTTACATCAGTGCATTCACTCCAGTTTGACACCTGATTTGTAGTTGAATACAGGGCATTTATTAGGAATTTGGAGTTTGTTTAGACCAAATTTATTTGATTTATCTAGCAGCTGAGAGCTGGAAGGCACCCAATCACTTATTTGCATTTTTTTAAATTATGGTTCAATAGAAATCCTAAATTAGAAGCTCCTTTAATGCAACATATTTCAGCAGAACCATCTACCTAATTTAACTATTAGGCCAAAATTGCACTCCTGCCTACCCCATGTGAAAGTTCACAAGGTCTTACATGACACAGAATGGTAATTTATTGTCAATAAAAATCAAAGCACCAGAAAATCCATCCATTTAAAGTGAACACTGCAGTTCATTAATAGGTTCATCAATTTTTATGTTTCATGTTCAAAATTTTACACATTTAGGACTTATTTCTAGTCTCACAAAATGAAGGAACAGGACTGAAGAATTTAGGTCAAGCATACCATGGTAGGTGTGAATTTTTTAAAATAGTTTTTCTGTTGTAAAAGTGCAAGTGGAATAAAACACTTTGAATTACTTTTATAAGTATTTTGTGTGCCTTGCCTCTCTCCTAAAAAGCCTTCTCACTAGAACAAGAAAGAAATCACAGACTGGAGCACAAGAAGGGAATGTGGCACAGGGAGGCTGCAAGCCACTGTCAAGGCATTTGCTTTTGGGGGTGTCTGGGGCTGGGCATCTGGTGACCTGTGACAGATGGCCCCTGCTGAAGGGGTTTGCAGCACAGAAGGTGCAGTTTCCTTGAAGTTCTGCTTTGTAGCTGAGCCATGAGCAGCAGAAGGGGAGCTGCTCTAGTTCCCAGCCCAGCCTGGGAGGACAGTCCTGCTCCACTGGTGCTTTGTGCTGAGCAGGAAAGGTGCCTGTCCCCTCTGCTCTTCCTTCCATGGGGCCAGTCACCTCCATCCTGAAGCTGTAGAACAGGGCTCCTGGATCTCAGCCCTTGCACCTGGATCTGTCAGGAGCTGTGGAGGAGCCTCACCCCTCACTGGGCTGGACAGGACAGAGCATGAAGCAGGGCATGCCACAATGCTTGAGTTAGTCTAAATCACTTTTAACAGAGGGACATGCTCCTAAATCTTTGCAATTCTTTTGGAAATGTGATCCCATGCAGCTCTCTGGAAAGCCCTGATGGGATTTCCTGACAAAGCTGAACTTAGTTTTCTGGCTCCTGACAGACCATGGGAACTCCTTTATTTTTCCCTTTCTCTTTATTTTTTATGGGTTTTCTTTTTCATTGTCTGAGAAACTGACTTTCAAGAAATGATAGGGATAATTAAGTCACGATGCAATTGTCACCGATTTAATTTTTTTGTGAAGTATCTGGTAAAAAAGTTAGTGAAAGGAGACTGAATAATGAGGTATGTATTTCAGTGAGTCAGTGTCTACCAGGAAAAAACACCTAGAAAACACAGCCCAGCAAGTAGTGTTTGCCCATTGCCTCCCAGAGGTTTTTTAGGAACCTCTTCTCTTGAAATGTAGGTTGTCTTCAAATTCCTCCACAGAGAAGACCTGTCTTCAAAAAAGGCTTTCTGTTTTTCCAGAAGTTGTCTAAGTCTTTGTTTATGAACCCAAAATCCCATTTTTCACCTTACCACAGATTTAAACATGCCTCACATCTTTCTGGTACCCTCTGAACAATGTCCTTGGAAGCTGCTGCTTCAGCTCCAACTGTTTCTGTTGTTAGCTCTGAGGAGCTCTGCAGTGTCTGGTTCAGGATGGTGCTGCCCAGACCAGAGCAATGGGAATGGCAGGTCTGATTAATTACTCCCAGCAGACAGAATCTGCCTTGCTCAAAAGGGTGGAAAATACGTGTTAGCAATCTTCTTGTGCTTCCCTTTGTGCCAGCGCTGCAGCCACACTGTGGCTCTGCCCCCTGTGCCAGAGCTGGCACAATTGTAGCTTCTCAAGAAAGCTTTGCGGGTGTGCTCCTCAGTGCCCACACTGGGGATACTTCTCTATCTACATGAAATATCTGTTGAATTTGTTTATGCTGCTGCTGCTGTATTCCCCTTCGTGCAGGGGCTGGAACAGAAGGGAGAGGCTGGGCTGAAGGACTGGCCTAACCTAACAGAAAGATGGTAAAAGCCATCATTAACTGCTCCTCTCCTGCCAGGCCCCAGGGGATTGTCCCCTTTTCTCAACTGCTCATAGCAGCAGGAAGCACAAGTCCAGGCAAATATCCAGTGGGATTTTGAATTAATTTTTCCTGGCTATTAGGAGATCATTAGGTCAGTTGGATCAGAGAAAGCAACATGGAGGTTTGGAGGGCAGAGTTTTGAAGAAACCAGAGATGTTGCACTTTTCCTGAGGTACAAATTGCTTTCAGAATACCTGGAGTGTTCTGACCAGTACTGTGTCTTTGGCACAGCGCTGTTTTGGCCTTGGGCATCTGATTTTGTGAATTAAGATTATGTGTCTTGAGTAAAGGGGAAAATAAAAAAAATTGCCTTGGTAAAGCTTTCCAAAATAGAATTTTATTAGCTTATCTATTAAACATACTTTCACCAGTAGGAAGTGGACTCTTTTCTCAGAGAGACTGACTTATGTAAATTTGATAACTCAGTGCAAAGGTGTCTGGGTCTATGATTGCTGAATGACACTGAACTGTACCTGAAAAGTCTTAAGTCAACAGCAGCACCCTGGGGGCTACAACACTAAGCCATAAAAGACTAACTGCCATTATTTGTAATATCTTGACATAGCAAAATTATTAAATTGTTGGTTACAGCTACCTAGAGCCTCATCTTGCATCATTGCTGTGTTTTCAGTCCCTTTGAGCTAAATGAAATTTTGAAATTTCCTTCACTCTCAACAAAAGAAAGATGCATGTCAGAAATGAGGTTTAGGTTTGTGAACTGAAATTAATGATGTCATAGATGCTGACAGTACTAGAAAGTGCATTTTTTTTTTGTTGTTTTCCTCATCTTTTTACCTAGAACAGATAAATAAAGGAGGGTATTATTTATTCAATTTTTTTGGGGGGGTGAGTGGATATTTAGTAAATGGAAAACTGGACAAAGGATTTCTGTTAATAGATGTAATCTAAATTTATATGGTAAAAATGATCTAAAATAGATAAGTCAAAGGGGATATAGGTTTCTGGGGTTTGTTTATGATTTTGAAGATGGCAATTACATGTGGGAGCATCTTCTAGGGTTCTTTAGTTCAGTTTTTAACAATGGCAAAAATTGTCAAAATTGTCAAAAAACTGGAGGGGACAAGGTCCCATAATTATGAAAAGCTTACCAGCAGTTTAAATCTCATTTCTAAATTACAGGGACATTTATATTTTAATGTCAAAACTGTTGTGGTGGTTTTGGTTGCCAGCTCCTTTTAGGATTAAATTTCATTAATGGATATAACTCTATATCTAGAAAGAGACATAAAAATTATTCAGGTGTCATGGAATATTTCAGTAGCACTTCAGTTAGAGAACTTTTCCAAGCCTTTTTCAGGCTTTACAGTCTCATGTCCAGTATTTGTCTGCCTAAGATGGTTTTTCTGTTTCTAATCACAGACATTATCTTTCATCTAATAAGGGATGAGTCCTTCATGTGGAACAGATTAGCATGATCACAGACCTATAGAATCTGGAAAAGTTAGTTACATGCTGCATCTGTTTTATATTAACAGCTGTGTTACATGCAGATTATTAATATTAGTGTTTGGATGGTGTTATTGTAGTGATGCACTGCAGTGTAAAAACTTCCTCTCCCTCCTCTGAGAAATGAAACTCCAAGAGTAAAGCCAAAGATGGCAGCTCAGGGAAGGGAGGGCTTTGTAAGCTTTGATAATGTAAAGAGAGGTTGCGGAGCAATTTGGCGTTGAGTTAGATCTAAAAGAGGAGAGAGCATTTGCTTTTGTCACGTAAGAAGGTGCTGTCAATCCTCACTGGGAGCAGTAGCTTTGAAACAGCTGATTTGAGAAAAACCTCTAGTCACAAAATGAGGGGAACAGCAGAAGAGGAAGAAGCACTGTTGCTGCTCTTGGGTGTGGAGGCAAAGAAATTTGGCTGAGCTGCTCAAGATGATGGGATATCCTGACATGTGATCTGGAAAGCCCATATGATTTTGAGCAGCAGCCAAGTTAAGTAAAAGTCTCTTGGTTTTCAGTGCAGTCTGAACTACAGTGCATAGTTTTTGAGCTAAGGTGTTTTGACTGGGTTCTCTGTAATTGCATTATTCCCTACAATTCCAAGAATAATTTGGTTATGAGCTGGAAGTGGCTTGGGCAGCTGCCTTCAATTTGGTGGTCTCTTGTTTCCAAAAGAGGGATTGTGGAGCATTTTTTGTTCTCTCTGGGTCCTGCTTTTTCCTCGGGCTATGGAAGCCAGGCAGGGGAAGAGTGGGGCTTGTTTTGCTTTTGCTCATGTTCATGAATGAATGAAAAAGCTTAAGGAGGAAGTAGAAAGACTAAGTAGTGTTAGGGAAAGTTAAATGGACATAGATTGGTGGAGGTTCACCCTTCCATCCCTGAGAGAAGCCCACCAGGAGTCAGAGGACTCCCCTGTGTCTTACAATCAGGCAGAAGGAGGAGACCTGGTAGATGAAGGGCAGTGGAAATGGGTCCCTACTTGGGGAGGTAATGAAAATTCCTCCGACCCCCATCACCTACCCAGGTGCCACTTCAGAATAGGTATGA
>VXBC01009455.1:324268-374322 GCA_013399945.1 Ploceus nigricollis
GACCTTATCACTCTCTGCAACTTCCTGAAAGGTGGCTGCAGTCAGGTGGGGGTTGGTCTCTGTCTCCAGGCAGCAGCTGACAGAACCAGAGGACACGGTCTCAAGCTGCACCAAGGGAAGTTTAGGTTAGACATCAGGAAAAAAATTCTTCACTGAAAGAGTGATTGGGCACTGGAATATTCTGCCCAGGGAGGTGGTGGAGTCACTGTCCCTGTTTAAAAAAAGACTGAATGTGGCACTCAGTGCTATGGTTTAGTTGATGAGGAGGTGTTAGGTCATCGGTTGGACTTTATGATCTCAAAGGTTTTTTCCAACCTAGATCATTCTGTGAAAGTAGCTCATACCCTGGAAAGCTTGTACTTCAGAGAGCTCTAACCAAAATATCTAGTATTTACTGAGTATGTACTACGTACTCTGTGAACAAAAACACACAGCAAGAAACAAGATGAAAAGAGGCTCTTTGGTTATGCTCCTATGCAATCGCAGCTATTGTCGCTTTGCAGTAAAGTGCCTAAAATGATCTCTCAAACCAAAACAATTAAAAAAGCTTGTGAAGAAAATGAAGTTTTCTACTGTGTCAAACCTAGCTACCCAAAGTTATTTGCTTTTTTCCCTATGGCAGTTCCTGTCCGTAAGGAAGACTCTTGCATTACCAGTTATAATACTGGAAGATTCAGGGTTTAACAGTAGGTTAAAAGATCTTGAGATTTCTCAGATAACTTATATGAATCCCTGGGCTGTCTCTGGGCTGTATAATTAGTGACAATGAACCTGAAAACACTGGAAAATAAAATGTGTCCAAGAAACCAGAATGGTTAAGAGAAAAAGTAAGGAAGAAGTACCTGCCCATAGCGCTGGTTGTCATAACCAGTTAATTAGTGGGAGAGCGTGGAGCCACTGTGCTGCCTCTGAGGTGAAATGCGGCACTTATTTGACAGTGCAGAGAGAGGCTTCACACCAGCTCAGGACAATTGTAACATCTGCACTTAATAACCCTCCTCCCCACAGCGGCTGTGCTGGGAAATCTGTCACAGCAGCAGGGGACAGCGGGGCTGTGTCCCCAGCAGTGGGCAGAAGGAGGGATTCAGTGCTGGGTGCCAAGGACACGCTCCAAGGAAATGCACTGCCACCCACTTCATCCTGCTGGGTGGCAGGGTGTGCTTCCAAGTTGTGTAATTCGATGACAGTTGAATGCATGGGCTGGTTTGTGCCGGCCTGGGTGGTGCCATCCCAGTGTGGGACATCCAGAAATTGAAATTAGAATCACTAAAACTAGTAAAAGAATAATCAGTGAGTCATCATCTACACCTTACACCAGTGCTTATAGTCAGATTTCTGTCCTTTAGGCTTGTTGACATGAGGTCTTTGATCATGGAAAGCCTTTGAGCAGGCTTTCCTCATGCACTGTCATTTCTGGCTGTGTAATTAATAAAAATTGATCCTGAATGAAGCTGATGGGCTGAGAAGAAAAGCTATGGATAAGATTTTATCTCTGCATGTTCTTGTTACTGATAAAATGAATTACATACAAGAACTGCTTAACATGTGTAAAATTGTGCCAATGGGTTTTAAGCTGTAGCTGGAGGAATTTATCCTTCAGATTTCTAAGTTTGTAACTTCATCTCAGGCAACCAGTGGAAAGCCAAGTCTTAACTAACAAGGTCAAGTGTTGCCTTTCAAAGGGAGGTAAGAAAATGAGAAGGCAAAGCACAATTTCATTGGACATTTTCATATTTCTTTGCTTTTTGGGGGTTTGATTGGAATGGAATGTCTCACACCCTGTAAGTAAATAGGCTAAGTTTTGTAATTTGGGACTTGCCCTGAAACTTACTTTTTCTGTCAGCACTTCCCACACCAACCTAACAGGTGACAGTGATCCTGTCATAGAAGCAAATGAAGTATGAATGTGTCAGGTGTAATTTTAAGTGTTCTCAGCTGCTGAAAGATTTTCCATAATTAATTCAATTTGATAATGCTGAGCTCTTGGGCAAAATATATTCATTTCCTGTGAGGGAGTGGTATAATTTTAAAGTTTCAGGCTCATACCAGAGTTGAGTTGTCCCTACATTACATGTGTGATCCTCACTGATGAGTTAAGGGCCTGTGAGGAAACCACTGGATTGATCCTGACATTTTCCAGGCATCAGCACTTTCCGTCTCTAGTAGGAAGAATATGAAGTCTGTGGTGTGCTTATTTTGAGGCCTTTTGAAGACAGTTTTTATTTGAAAATGGTTATGTTACTGAACAAATGTACAATATTTTCTCATCATAATACATAGTATAAAGTGCTTTTTTGTATAAATAATTATGTTCTGAGCCGAACTTATTTGATATGAAAGCAAAAATTTCATTTTTATTTTTAAGCAGCAATAACTCATATTCAGAATTGAGGCAAATTTTGACTCAGTGGGGTTTTTTTAAGTATTTGCCATTGGATATTTTTACAGTTTATACAGTCACAGTTTTACTTTACTAATTAACCTCCAAGTAGCTGGTAATAAAATCCACTTGTTTCCATGGAACTGTAAATGCTGTGAGGAAATAAACTTCAGTGCAGGTGTACTAGAGAAAAGCTGATCAAAACAGTACTTTTATAAAATTGGTTGTGTAGAAAAAATAGGACTTCACATGTCATTTTTCTTCAAGTTATGTGAGACTAAGAGTTTGGTTTCATTTTGCAAAACTTAGTAATGCTACCTTGAATTGCATCTACGTATGGCATCTAATTACATGTAACTAATTGTATTCATATTTACTGTATACTTCTAAACAAGTATTGAATATACATTCTTTGTGCACGTGTTTGCAGACAAGGGATCAGTATTTTTAATTTTAAATTTCTGTTTGGCTCTAGATGCAGCTTCATGGTTAGGACACATGGAAAGCATCTGAGGTTAAGTCTGAAGACACACCAAAAGGAATGCCAGGTAAGGACTTTTTTCAACCATGTGAATGAAGATAAGAAAATATATGCGTTTGAACTGCAGAGCTTTTTGTCAGATATATCTTACCATACAAAATGAAAGGGGGAAAAAACTTATTGAAACAGTGTAAAATTGTTTATACAGCTCCTCAGAACAGTTCAGTGTCAGTCTGCTGGCTCTGAGATGTTCTGCATCCAAGATCCTGAAAAAATGTGAAGTTTTATAGCTAGTTATTTTAAAAAAATCAAACCCTGAAGTATAACAGTGTTTCTGTGGGAAAACAGCTTCCTTGTACCTCTTGTACCTGCTTGTACCAACAAAGCAATTCATCACTAGAGAGGTTTTAAACTGTCCCATTTATGAAGGAGGAGTCAGCTGGGATGCAGGGGATCATCTTGGGACTCATTCTTGTAGGCAGCTGTATTAGTACTGGATATGATGTGACTGTCTCATTATCATGTGAGTTTAAAATCTGATACAGATGCAAAGAAATTAAGACTTTTGAAATAATCAGTACTGATTTCAGTCTCTTGATGCTGACAAATGTAGCATCTGCCACTGTTTGGAGTGAGAATGCTGCCAGTGGAGGTCTGGTTTCATGAGAGACAGTTGGTTTAATAAACAGCATTCATTTCTGTTTGTTTGCTTTATGCAGAGACCAGTACTTTGTGATTATGGTTTCATCTTTCCATGCTGTGTTGGGAAAAATGCTATAAAATATGCATAGAAGCAGAAATAATTTGTGTTTTGCTGAGAAAACATAATTGACATACCATTGGTTATAATCTGCTGTTAGGAACTGGAATTTTGTTAGGAGGTTGGATCTTTTTCCTTCACATCAAAGTACTGAGTTTTGATCCCATTTAATTTTGAGAAACAAAGATAACTGTTGAAGTAACATTGCACAAAGTTGCCTTTAATAGAGATGGCTTAGAAACTTTGGGATTTTCTTTTTTCTCTGTTTGGATATTTTGTTCTTAAATTGTCATTGTAAAACCTGGAGAAAAGCAGAGGCTTGTTTGAAGTATTTTGTCTCAGTATCTGGAGAATATTCTAATTTTTGTTCTGCAAATACAGAATTCCAAATATATTCCATTATAGGTGTTTGACATACACAAGTGAGTTTACACGTTTGTCTGTATTTTACAATGCTGTTATTTCTGACACCAATTATTGTTTTGTTTTCACAGAAGGAGCTAAAAACAAATCCTGGATCTCAACAAGACTCCTGGGAATCCGCGTTTTCACTGCTGTGTCAGGAGATTGAACATCACAAAGCAGCTCAGGACAGGTGCTGTTTCCATGTCTGGATGAGCTCCTTTTCAAGGTACTGCTACCTACTAGACTGCAGTGAATGTAAATGATACATTCCTGATTCCGTTCCCATGCAAACTCTGTAGCTTTGTCAGGGGATCTTTTGTGGGGTGGAGCTTTGAGATGGATTTCCCTGGACCTCAACTTACAGTGAGCCCCTAAAGAGAAAGATTTCTCAATTTTCAAAAGGAAGTGGAACAACACAAAGAGGAGAGAATCACAGTTAAGGCAAAACAAAGAAAGACATGATAAACTCCACATGTTCCTGTGGTGTTGGTGTCAGCTCTGTCCTAGCCTGAATGGTAGAATTTGACTTGTAGGTAATTGTAAAAGCCCTTTGTTCTTATTTTTTTCCTGTCAGTTTCCTTTTAGTGTATTTTGTATAGCACTCCACACTGGTTTCAAACTCTTTTACCAAGTTTTCCAGTGATGTCTGTCCATTTTTCGTCTTTTCATTAAATTGAGTTTACTGTGATAGAACAGAGGTGACTTTTAAAGTAAGGTTGGTTTCAGTCCCTTTGAATTATGAAGGAGTACAAAATATCACTGGCTTTTTTTTGTTTGTTTTGTTTTGTTTTTTTTTGTTTATTTGCATCAGGCTCTTAATTACTTTCTTTATTTTCTCTTAGAGGTAATGTGCAGAATTTGTCTGCCTTTTGAGCCTACACTACAAAACACAAATTTAACATACCCTCTGCTCTGCCTTCTTTGTAGCCATTCCTCACTTGCTCCTAATAATTGCTATGGAAATTTCTTTTTCTCTCTTTAGTTCATGAAATGCAAAGCAGATAGCTTTTCATGACTTTGGCAGCTAAGAAATGTTATTAATTGTTGACACAAGGTTTACCTTTTAAACTGTTCCCTCTAAGATACTACAAACCTCCACTGAAAACAGAACTGCAGAATTTTGCAGTCACTGGCAGGTCAGGGAGTGCAACCAGCTTCCAAAACCATTAACAGGGACATAAGTGTTGGGACAGTTGTTCCACTGCAATTCTCTCCTGCTGCCTCTACCTGCCTTCCTTCCCTGAGCAGATTCACGAGAAGCTTTGGCAGAGGCTGCCCTGCTGTGCTTTGCTGACATTGATGGCAATTAAGTGTTGACAAATCCTTTTTATTATCCTATCATGAAGGAACTGATGCTTTCTGTATTGTCTATGAGCCAAACCTCAAAAAGCACAATCTTCAGGCTGTCTTTTTATCAAAAAAGCCCAAAAGCAGATGGCCAGGTGAGGGAAACCCAGCTGAGTGCTTCCCACTGCAGAGCAGCAGAGAGAATTCCTCTATGAACCTTCCATTCTTGCTCTAGCTGGTCAGGTATTTTGGAGAAATGCAAAAGACAGAAGCTTGTATTTCTCTTCCTGTAGATTAACTGGCTGCAGTGGAGCCAGCTGAGCTCTTCTCAGAGGGGGATTCAGTTTATTTATTCAGTTTATTAAGTTTCAGTTAATTATTTTTCCTCCCCTCTGCAAGTGTTTGGTGTCTTGGTCATCAGAAAGTTGGGGGAAAAAGCGTGTATTTCTTTGTGAGCAGGCTTCAGTGAAGCGAGAATAGGAAGCGTACAAAGAGGTTATACATGCACAAGAGAGGATTTAGAATTTCTTCAACACACGAAAAATCACTCCCAGCTTAGGTATTTTAGGTAAGTGTATTCATTATGCTGAAGGATGAGGAACACCACAAATCTTGCTCCACCCAGAAGATGAGCAAGACATGAGGAATTTTTCATACTTGGAAGTGCCTCCTTACCAGAAACAAGATTCTAATCTTGGATATTCTTTCAGAGGAGAGGCAGCTCTCACCTCAACTGCAGGTGACTTTATTGGATGATCCAGTCCCTTCTCATCCCACGTTCACAGCTGGGTGACTGTGTGATTTTTGATGGAGGGGAAAAAAAATCACAATTACTGCAGGTACAGCAGTACAGACTCTATTTTGAATCTACTTTTGAGAGGTTATAAAGGGAAGATGTAGAAGGGCTTGAGATAGACCTATGTCTGTGACTTTTGAAAGAGTATTTTAAACATCCATGCTTTTGTATCAGCTGGTTTAGATAGGGATCCATATACATACAGCTTTATTTTTTTTGAACTAATAAAACTCAGTATTTTTGCCTTGTTTCAGAAAGCCTCATGTACTAGCATAGTCCAGAATGAAGGAGCCTTCCTGAGCACGTTTTGGCACTCAGCCTGTTGTTGCCAAAAGCTGTTTTTGGAGAGTTAAGATCTTATGAAGCTGCAGCATGTTCAGAAGCAAGGCAAGTGCTCTGCAGACACTTAGAAAATTATGAAAGACTTCATAGTCTATAAGTAATTATTATGTATTGTGGCCTGCAGCCATCCACCTTCTCCTTCAGCTGCATCCTGACCAGTTTGGACTCTGTCTTGCATCAAGCCACATACAAAGGTAAAAAAGCTAAAAAATCGTAACATTATTTGAGTTTGGTTTTAGGGAGACTCTGATTGTGCTGTAATTTGATCATACAGTTGTGGGTGTGCTTGGTCTAGCTCAGGGCAGCTTGCAGACAGGACACTTAAAAGCTGTTCTAATCTTCTGATATTTAAACATGAATATAAGTAAGAGTCCTTCATCCAGTTCATGTGCAATACTGTCACTACATGTGCAGAAAAACTGTTTCCTTTCTTTTTCCAAGGCAGCAGAGACAGCCTCGGTATGAACTTCTGGCTATGCAGAAGTTTCTGACACTAGTTTCAAGTTTTATATCCCTTTTTAGATCAGAATTTGGTTACTGATCATGTCATTTCATAAAAGTGATAGCTGCATCTCTCCAAGTTGAGCCACACTACATTTGGTTATATTATCAACAATTGTTTTAATTCTTACCTAAGGAACAGGCAACTCATAAAGCCAACGGACACTGGACTATCATGTGCAGTAGAATTCCTCAGTGCTCATCTTCCCACAGGTCAGCATCACCTGTTTTAATTGTGTGCATTTCTTTGATGTTTTAAGAGACATTTGAAGTGCCTGGTAGAGCAACAGGAGTTTCTTCCAGCTTGCAATGAGACATTGTTGAACTCACACTACATTTACTCATAAAAGAGTAATTAATTATGACTGAGTTCTTTGTATGAGGCACTGCAGTGCTGGAATTCATATGAAGAAGAGAAAAAAGCACAAGCAGAACCAGCTTTACTCAGTAACTGGCAATAGCCATGGTCTGGTTGAAGACTGAACCAGCAGCCTCTGCAGCAGTGCAGAGGGGTTGTGCTGACTGGGGACAGGGACCAGCCCACCTGCTGCCAGGAAACTCTTGGAGACTGGGCATGACCCCGTGCAACTCACACATAACCCTGGCATTTCCAGGCTGCAGATGAATTAGGTACAAGGTAGGTGTTAACTGCAAACATACTGAGTAATAGGTATGTACAATTTATTTAAAATACTTTTTAACATATAAAACCCCCTCACTATTTATACAGTCTAAGTCCTAGCAACATATACAAATACTGAGCAACTACAATACATGCTGAGGTAAGAACATACATTCTGGAAGAATACTCAAGCCAAACAAGATTGAAATACATTTTATATACATGTCTTCACATGTAAGAGAGACCCATGAAATGTACCTTTGCTTTATTGTACAGGGAAATTCTAGTCTTAGTGTCATGCAATTTAAACCCAACTGTTGCATGTTCAAATGTATCTTAGCCCTAGCAGAGAACATGTCCGAAGTCTGAAGCAAGAGCAAAGCCTGGGACCAAATTCCTTCCAAAAAGGGGCTTAAATTTTAAAAAACATCCATTCTTTAACATGCTCCTCAGATAATGAAGTCGCATTATGTTTGCTAAAAAATAACCCACTGTAGAGAAATACAGTGGGTATTACAGTGGGAAATAGCTTAATTCTTACACCACCTTAGCCTTCAGCTATCCACAGTTCTACTATTCCCGGTCTGCAGTAAAAATTAAATCCAGGTGTGTTATTTATACTGACATCCATTTATTTTTATGGTAGATTAATTTTTCTAAGTCTAAACTGGTACAGGTTGAGAATGGAGAGGATTCTTAACTTGGCTGTAGCTGTATTGTCACATCTTAGTGGAAACTAACAACTTCCAACCCCCTGAAATAAAATCAACTCAGATACAGATAATTTCAGTCATAGTTGCTGCTGATAGCTAGGAACAGTCACTTACCTATTTAAGCAAAACTAAGAAGATTGCAGACTAGTTTTGTCAGTCAGAATAAGTTGCAGTAACATAAAAGTACAATCATAGGCAGGAATTTGCTGTTCACAAATGGGTCTTATTTACCATCCGTACATTCACATTTAGGCTTACGACACCAAGCTCTAAAACAAATAATTAAAAAATGTCATTCTCAATGAATGAGAATGAATGATCAGAAATTATAGAACTGGGCTTTAAGGTAGCACAGAGAATGTTCAGCATCTTTGTTGGTGACAGGGACAGTGGGACTGAGCACATCCTCAGCGAGTTTGCCCACAGCATCAAGCTGTGAGGTGCCCTCAACACGCTGGAGGGAGGGGATGCTATCCAGAGGGACTGGACAGCCCTGAGAGCTGGCACCTCCTGGAGTTGAACAAGGTATTGTCCTACACCTGGGTCAGGGCAATCCCAGGCTCACAGACAGGTTGGGCAGAGAAGTGACTGAGAGGAGCCCTGCAGAGAAGGACTAGGGGGTGATGGTTAATGAAAAACTCAACATGAGCCAGCAATGTGCTCTCACAGCCCAGAAAGCCAGTGGGATCCTGGGCTTCATCAGAAGGAGCATGGCCAGAAGGGTGAGGGATTCTCCTCTGCTCAGGTGAGACCCTACCTGGAGTGCTGCATCCAGCTCTGGTGCCCCCAATATAAGAAGGACATGGAACTGTTGGAGCAAGTCCAGAGGAGGCCACGAGGTTGGTAAGAGGACGGGAGCGTCTCCCCTGTGGAGGCAGGCTGGGAATGTTGGAGCTGTTCAGCCTGGAGAAGAGGAGGTTGTGTGGAAACCTCATTACAACCTTCCAGTACCTGAAGGGACCTGTAGGGAAGCTGGAGAGGGACTCCTTGTCACGAACTGCAGTGACAGGACACGGGGAAACGAGTAGAGACTTAAAGAGGGGAAGTTTAGGTTAGATAAAAGGAAGAAATTCTTTACTGTGAGGATGGTGAGACACTGGAACAGGTTGCTCAAAGAAATTATGGATACCCCATCCCTGGAGGACTTCAAGGCCAGGTTCAATGGAGCTCTGATCTAGTGGAAGATGTCCCTGCCCATGGCAGAGGATTGGAAGGAGATGATCTTTAAGGTCCCTTCCAACCCCAGCCATTCTATGATTCTATGTAATACCATATTTTAGATGCTGAACAGGCCACAAGTGATTTTTGACTCCAGAGTTTATATCCAGCCCCAGTGCAAACAGATTTTCAAGGGGTAAGTGAGGCTGATGTACTGGTGTTAAGGCAGGGTGGCAGCCCCTTGAGCAGCACTGCAGCTTCCATTCAGACGTTGTCCACGGCGTTTAAGGACCTGGGCAGTAAACAAGGCTTTGGATTGCATCACGAACAAACAGTAACCCCTGAAGTCCATAAAACTGGGCTACTGTGTAGGGAGGGGGTCCACATGTATGAATTAATTGATTCAGCATCCTTCCAATAGTGCTGTTAGAATAAAAATACAGCATTTTTATAGTGGGGTTTTCTCCTACTTAGGTAAGAAAGCTGTGCTTTTTTTTCTAGCAAGATAAAAAATGGCAAATATGCCATTCAGACTGCTTTCATTTTGTGATTACCTTGCTACAAATGAGTCTACATTACCCCAGTAAATGACTGGCTGCAAGGTTTTCATAGTACAGAACACTGGAACATTCAAAGGATACAAATTCCAATAAATAAGTCTGAAATGGACACTCTTTGGAGTAGTACTGGTTCTTTTGCAAAGGTTTTGGAATCTTTCATACTTCTAATAAGAACAATCATACAAAAAGCCCTAAGGCTAAATTTGGCAGTTGTGCTAAAACGTACCGTATGTGCTAAATGCATGTCTAACACAAACTGTGCACCATTAGAATATTTGTGTGCTTACTTAAGCACTCACAAAAGTATGTACAGATCTTTTTTTGTATAAGCTCACACCTGAACACAGAATAATGGACAGTCTGGGGGAGGCAGGGCAGGGCCTTTCTCAGTTCAAGTCACCTCCAAGACCTGAATGCTTTTTGCACTGAGCATCAGAGAAGTCTGACCTGGAGGCAGATGATATTCAAGTGGCCCTCACAAGCATAGGGAATAATGTAAAAGCAGTTGCCAGGTAGTTTGTGTGTGTCAGTCTGTGCCTCCTGGATCCCTAGGCAGGAATACGACTGAGTGGCTTAAGGAGAAGAGGCAGAAAAGAGATTATACAAGACAGCAGCTTCTAGTTTTGGAAGGCTAACCTAACCAAAAAGGCAGGAACCTTCTGAGGAACACACAGCTGAAAATTGCCAATTCTGTTAACAAAAGCTGAAATAATGTAATTCAGAATCAAAACTATTTTATGCCATGAAGCTAAAGGAATTTTTGCCATCAGTCCTGATAGCACCTTATTAAGACCAAAATTGTGCAGACATTTTACAATGAAAAGAGGAATTTTAGAAGCTGTAGTGCTTGCACAGAAATTAAGAGCTTTGGGTATTGAGGTGGGGTTTTTTCCCCCAAAAAATAGTACCATTAGGAAAAAATAACTGGCTTTTGTACTTAAACTGTTTCTCCCAATTTATCACTCACATCTATGAATTACTGGAGCTAATCATGAAGAGTTCTTCTCTCATGTCTGACAGACGATTGTACAGTAGTAATAAAAAAGTCCACGGTTTTGCAGGAGACAAGCTGTTAATTGTACATACAGCTTACGGAAAAGCAGAATTACTGTTTTCCCAGACCTCCCATACCACGTTTTTTGGTTCAATGTTGTATTACTTAAGACTAACAATACCAAAACAATGGAATTAAAAAAGTGAAACTGTGAGCTTTATGGAACTGGCTTTTAGAAACAAGCCATCATTCTACCTTGCTCATGAGCTAACTTTGTTCATCCTTACTCACAGTGGGATGGGCCACGCTCTGTGGCACCTGGTACACGAGTTGGTCGGCACTGCCCGGCCCCGGCTGCCCCTTTGGTATATCGTACAGTGCCTGTGCTGAGGATGCACTGTCTGTTCTGGATAACAGCTTACTGCACGTTCCAACCAGTGGAGGAGCTTGATTCCCTGCAGCTTTGAAGGTGGAAATGGAAGGAGCAGCAAGAGGAGTGCTGGGATGGCTGGACATGTCCATGATTATCGGAGTCGCGTACTCGGGTCCGGTTACGGGCAGGGGCTCGGCATAGGCGTGGTAAACTTCTTGGATGGGGGAATTGTAAGGGTCCAAGTCAGCGTAACTGGCTTCTTTTCCTTCCTCTGGTTTGAAGGTTGATCTCTGGTGAAGCGTGCCCACAATCCCCCCTACCAGGGGCTGAGCATATTCTGTGTTACAAGCACCAACAAAACAAAACATAAACACACTTACTGGGTTGTTTTACAGCAGCATCACATTAAATAGAGCCTGTCAGTAGTCTCCCAGAGATCACTATCCTACATCAAACCAGTGGTCCATCTCTGTCCACCGGTGCCAATCGCTTTGGAAAAGGATTCCTTTCCACCCAATAGGTAAAGCCATTGAGATAGCCAAAACCAAAACATCCCCACTTCTCAGGTTTATACTTCTTCCCAGGTGGGCTGCAACTTCCCATGCTGCAAATCTGCCTGAAAACAAAGCTGATTGAAATGTTTTTCTATTTACATTAGATCGAAATAAAATTATTCTGCCTGGATCTGGATAAAAAGTGGTCCTTGGGGTAGAGGGTTTGTCCTTTGAGGGGGGAAACCTGCATGTAGTCTGAGATAGTTTAGCTCAACAGATAATCTGAGTTACAAAAGCTGGAGGTGAAAAGCCTGACTAGACAAGCAGCCAAACAAGCAAACTAATTCTGCCTGCAGTGAAGCTGTAATTCCTTCACATCTGCCCAATTCTGCCATCAGCAGGTAAGCGCAGAACCAAAGGCACAGTCAATCATCCTCCTCCCATGCCTAGGTCACCAGGGAAAGGGCATGTGCCACTATCCATAAACCCTCCTTTTCCAGATCCCAAGTATGATTTAACCCATATAAGTGAGAGTAGATAATCAAATGCCACATTTCTGATTTGTGCATAAAAACATTGTGATGAAATTATTTCCAGGGCATACAAATATAACCAAAATAATTTTTTCACCCTTTATGAGGTTTAAAAACAAGTAAAGAACCTTTCAGTTACTGCATTAACTTGGGCAAGTGTCTGTCTATAGCTGTCTGTCATAGCGTATATCTATGAAATGAGAGAACAGACACAAAAAAGCCTGCATTTTAAGAGATATGCCTACCCACAGAACTACTCATTTCTCTTCTGTTCCCCTCCAAAACCAGGAAATTACTAAATGTAGCCAGGTTCCTGACATTTTTTGGCATGTCATTCATATACATATATATATATGAAACATGGCCCACAAAGTACCTGCAGACTCTGTTTGCAACATTGTTGGGACTTCTCTGGGTCTTAGGTGACTGATTTCACTGCTGCTGTAGCGTACAGGAGTCTCTTCATGTTCTGCTGATTTGGTTGGGAAAAACTGCTTCATCCCTTTCCACCATCCTTCACATGGATTAAAAAAAGCAAAAAAAAACCACCCAAGATTGCATATATACTATGTTTTAAGCTACTAAAATATTTTTCAGCATAGCTTGTATTTTGTTGAAGCAGGTAAAATAATTATCACTATTTTGAGTAATACCCTAAGACATCAGAGCTGTGAGCTATCAGAAACAGACATGTAGCAAATGAAAGTGATTAAAAGGTTCCTTTTCTAAAGGGTAAGACATACTTAAGACTGCCAGTGAGCAGACACATGGGTGTGCAAGTTTTCAACAGAGGCCAGAGAAGCAAGGCACAGTCACACAGCAGTACCAACCCAACTGCTGCAGCAGCCCTTTGCACCTGGGGCACAGGTGGTTGGTTTCAGGACCATTGCAAAGAGCTGCTTGGTGCAGTTGTCTGATCTTAGGTTTATGAGGCACAAGACAGCTGGATGGAAGATATACCTAAATCCCACATGCTTACTAAGGCAATGAAAACAAAATTTTTGACCCAACTTATACGCTAAGATTTTTTTTCCAGGACAAAAAAGTACCAAATAAATGGCTATCAAATGTATAGAGACATTCCTTATAAATTAATTTTTCCCCTCATGTTGTATAATTAAAAGGTTTTCCACTTTGTTGACAAAAAAGCCTGAAGTGGTCAGATCTAACAGGAGACACGACATTTACTATTTCTGAAAAATAGAAATCAGAGGAAGAAGCAGTACAATTAAGTTGATCTAAAAAAGAAATTCAGTTTGCTATGCCTCCCTCAGTTAGCATTAGAGAAGCTTTTGCTAGTGGAAACTGTAACTGCAATCTGAAATACACATTGAACAAAAAACACTGAGCAAATGGTTTCATAAAACCATTTTGTTACCTGCACGATCCCAGTAAGGTAGATCATATGTGCCCTCAGTTTTTTTCTTGCTGTGAAAAAAAAAAAAAGGGTTATTTTAACTAGTCTGCTTATCAAGAGATGCATTAATTAATGCATCTCTTGATAAGCAGACTAGTTAAAATAACCCTTTTTTTAACTAGTCTGCTTATCAAGAGATGCATTAATTAATGCATCTCTTGATAAGCAGACTAGTTAAAAAAAGGGTTATTTTAACTAGTCTGCTTATCAAGAGATGCATTAATTAATGCTCAGCAATGATCACCTTGGCTGTAACTGGTCCTCAAATTTAACGTATAAGCACCAGTAACCTGGCTTGCCATCACCAGTCTGCTGCTACCAGAGAAACCAGTTTTCAGTCAAAGCATTTCCAATGAAAACAGTTACAAAAAGCGGGTTTGCCCTCGCAAGTCAAGTGATTTTTTTTCTCAGAAAGAATGCAATTCTTTCCACAAGTGCAGACCACAGAGTTCCCACAGCAATACATGCAGCATTTCATTCCCACACACCAGGCTAACATTCACTTAAAGCACTTTCATCCATCTATTCATTTACCGGTTTCTCCAATGCCACGCACAAACTAAGATAAGAATCAGAGTAGTGAAGACCATCACCAGCACTGGAACCAGAACTGCTGCCAATGCCACATCTGAAAGCCATTAAATTAAGTGGTGTCAGACAGAAAGAGCTTCTCATAAACCAGTTTTTGATTTGAAAATTACTTGGGTAGAGCACACCAGATCCCCCAGCTAAGCTACTCTGCTGGATGCTCCCACAGCGCAAACTTCAATTAACATCTGGCTCTTCTACATGCATGCACAGCTGGTAGTTTTGCAGGGGTTTGCATCAAAATCAACCAGTTTGTTTTAATATATGGTTTTTCTGTTACAACAATGTATTCTATTATTTATGCAGAAAATCCCTTAGTGCCACCATGTAAGTTCAAACCTCCTTTAAGAAGTAAATTCCACAGTACCTTAACAGTTAATCCCAATCAGTCTGTGCTGGGTCTGTGTGTGATCCCGTCCCCTGCCATCCAAAGGACACTTCAGCAGTGCCCACATCTGCAGTGACTTTGCTCCCTTTTCTGACCATTTTCTTTGATAAACAAAATGATTATGCCAGGTGACATTTTTCAAATTTCATGTCAAAAAGACTGCTCCAGAAAAGATTTGCTGTATCAAAGGTGTTTTGTTCTAAGAAATTATTAACTAAAGCAGTTACACCTGATTAATTCAGAAGGGAAGTCCAAGTTACAATTTCTTCTTCTGACAAAGTTTGTTCAGTGATTAAAAGCTGAATGCCATTTGAACAAGTTCTGGAAGATGGAACTATTATATATCTATAAAATGTATATACAATTATATTATATATATTACTTGGCAGATTGGTTTTGTTTCTTCACGCAGCATGCAACTGCACATCTTTTGTCATATATGTATTTAATAACTGGTAAATATTAGAAATAAAATATTGATCATCTACTGTAATTTGTTAAGTTTTGAGAAAATTTCAATGCAGAAAGCACATTTAATATATGCCAAAGCACTGTAAGGAGTTCCAAACATTTCTACTGTTTAATGGTGGATACCTTTGGTTACACTTGGAGTCACTGTAGTGTTTTTTATTTCAGGTGTGAAAGTTGTTTTATCTGTCTGCAGTGAAGTCTTCACTGAATGAATGAAGTCATCCATAAACTCAGCATTCTTCTCATCATTCTTGTTCTGAGGTGGTGCTGGCAAGGTGATTTTAGGAGCACGACCTTCAAAAGGAAAGAATTTATAAGGTAAGTTCTTTGAAGTGCTGGTTTTCCATATCTCCTTTTCAGAAGAAGACAGCTGGAACAGTTTGCTATAAAGCTTTTGTTCATGTTATATAATGAGGAACACCCCCCCCTCCCCCAAATCAATGACATGGAAAGCAAGTGATTGGCATCTTTTGACACACTTATTTTGTAAATTACCTTGTGTACACCTAAATTCAGTATTTTTCTGGGTAAGTGTAATAACTTTTGGATCAACTCAGAAATACCAGTTAAAGAAGGATTATAGGATTATGCAGCCAAGAAGTACTTCAGACTCACTGAAAATATACCCATGATATAACTTTTAACCTTAGTAATTTCACTTACAACCTTAATAGTTTCACTTCTTGTCTTGCACAGTTGAAAGTTTTCAGTTGTCTTACCTATACTAAACTGACATCCTAGCAACTCCACTTTCATTGCAATTTTCTGGTGCCATTTTAAGGGGTTAATCCTAAAAAAACGTGCAATAATAGGTGGAATGAAATTATTGCGAACTTCCTGGTACAATTCAGTATTCCCTTGAAATATCTAGAAGAGAAAAAAAGAGAAACATTATGTTCTACAAATACAATAGCAATTGAGTAAGTACTACCAATTTTGATGTTTTATTTAGGAGGAATAAACAGTGAGGGATTCAATTCACCCCAGAACAGTGCTGCTGCCTGCACTCGTCCACTCCCTTGGCCCCATTACATTTATAACTAAATAAAACAAAGAAAGGTGTGTGCACATGTATGCACACAGCTACACAGTTCAGAGTAAAGGTGCCATGGAATATCCTACTGATGCTCCCCAGGCACAGCCTGCTGTTACACACATCTCACATGTTTATGGCACTGAGTCATTCTAACTCCTTGGTATTTTACACTTACTCTTCAAATATACATGGATAGCAAGGAGTTGTGAGACTGTGCAAGCTGGAATTAAGTGGTGCCTTCACACAGCCCAGCAGTTCAGCACAGCTTGTCTGAGGATGGTATTCATTAGAAAGCACTGGAGGCACCCTCAAGTGTGTAACCACACTGTCCTCTCGTGGCTGCTGCCTACAAGTGCTGAGCCACAACAAAATAGAAGAATCTGGGTTCAGAATGTGAAAGCTCTCCTCAGTCTCACACTGAGCCATGAGGTTCTGCAAGAGAAGGGTGCAGACTTTATGTGAGGGATGAGCTCAAGCTGGTCCTTCACTGCCATCCTTGCACTCATCAAAATGTGACAACACACAACGAGTCTGGCTGAAGTTTAAAAGCAGTGAGCAGAGTCCCTGTGAGATTCAATGTAAGCACACTGACAGATTTACAGCCCACCATGGGTTTTTCACCCTCAAGCTGCTTAAAACAATACAGCAGCTTGGCCCAGTACTCCAACCCTCCCCTCCTTCAGGAAGACTGGATTGGCACCATGTCTTTTGGTAGGAAGTGAGCTGCCTCTCCATGTTAGTGCACAGCAGTGGGGCTTTGGCCCTGCACATGCAACTCTGTGGTGCTGCTGCAACACAGGTCACCACTGGGATGACAGCAAATGAGTTCTTTCTTTTGAAGCACTGATACAGACACTGGAAATCATGGTGGAGACAATGCAAAACACAATTATGGCACTTGCCTGCAAAAAGTCAGTATTACAAGGAGTTTTCTTCTCACTCACACCACTTGGTAAGCAATAAAGCACATTCTTAAAGACAAGCACTGCACTGTGCAACAGCTGATGTGTCTGCATAACATGGAGCAGTGAAGAGCTTTTAGCACATCTCTGATCAATACAAATCACTGCTGTTTCAATCTTGATACACAAGAGAAGATTTCTGTATTGCACTGCTGAGTTTTTGAACAAAATGTCTAGAATATCCCCAGTGGCCTGAAATAACTATTCTAGGAAAGTATCCATTCAAAACAAGTCCCTGCTCTCAATTTAAGCTTCTTGTTCTTAAATATATTCAGCAGCAACAAATGAAGACACAGTAAATGCAGGGGCAAGCCTATGATGTTATTTTGGAAATAAATTAATAACACCAAGTAGTTGAAGTTCATGTGCCCACAGCAGACTGGGTTCCAATTTACAGCCACTTTTCCCTTACTACTTTATTTTTTTATGACAGGCTTGTAGCTACAGATCTCACCAATGAATTTTTTATTTTGGTAAGGATGCAAGTGAGAAGCAAAGTAGAGAGGTGACTTCCTGAGGGGATGCACCCAGCCCAAATTGCTGTACTGTATCCTTGCTCATGCTGTGCCTGCCAGAGCCCAGCACCAAAAGAAGGCACATCTGGCTGCCCCAGCAACACATGCAGATGTTACAGAGCAGAGACACAGACGCCCAGCTCTGAAAGTTGAATCTCATGTCAGGTTTCTCAGGCTGAGCATGTAACAGCAAGGGTAAAAAGAATCAACACCAACTCTTAACCTTCAAGAAAGATTAACAGTAAAGATCTTTACTCCAAGCTTTTATCAGTCAAGCTTTTGACGTCCAGTGTTACAGAAGTAACTTAACTGTACCTGCAGTTCTGTATTTTTTGTTACCCTAAAATTTGCAAAAATAATTTGCTTCTGAGCTCAATACAGCACTAACTTTTTAATGAGAAATCACTCTCATATTCTTTTTATTATCAAACTCTTTCCATTTCCCTCTGTGCTGTTAAACAAAGCTTTTCCAACATTGCAACTCTCATTTGTCCTTTTTCCCCAATTCACTCTTTTTTAATCCATGAAAAGTTAAGAAAAGTTTTTCTTGAGTACTGCCAAATCTCTAAAAGGTATTTGCAGAAAAGACTACAGGAAAATCTTGGAAAAGCTTCTAGTCTCCTGAAAAACGTTAGGAATTCCAAACATGTTTCAAAAAAACAGGGATTAGCACCTCCCAGCTGGTCTGGCCTGCTAAAAGGGTTCTTGCATCTGCTTGCAAGCAGATGTATCTAAAAGCAAATCTGTATCAAGTGAGGTGATGCCAGACAGAGAGAAAATCTGCTATTTTGAAATAGAAAACCTGAACCATTTTTTTCTGTCATTTAACTACAGCTGCCAGTTCCTGGGAACATATGATTCTTCATGCCCTGTCCCTTAATGACACAGAGAGCACAAAGATCTGTTGCCTGTAATTTCAGGCTCCACAATTTGTTTCATTTCATGAGCATGCAAGAGGAACAATGCGCTCAAATTCAAGGCAATAACTGCAAAGTTTTTAAAAGAAAATTGTCAAATTAACACTGAAGCCTAAATCTAGGCAGCTTGCTAACTGAGTTTTTTTTATGGCCAGAAGAGGGCACTCAAAACTAGCAAAATATGCTGGTTTTTCCCTTTTTTCTTGAATACTTCACACCAAGAGTCACTTTAGTTCACATGTAGGCTCAGCCCCGACAGTAAATTCTCCTCCTCTCTTCCAAGAGTTTCCTACTGCAATTATGTTCAGTGTTCAAAAATCTCTTATTTTAACAAACTTCAGCCTTTTACTTCAAATAGGATGATACATCCTACCTTGAAACATTCTTAACCCAGAGTAAAGAGAAGACCAAGGACAGCCAAAGTGACCATCCTTAAAACCTGTTTCTTAAAAACTACCAGACTAGTAGTTACAGTTACATGTACTTAATACCACAGGCCTATAGAACTAACATAAATTATATACAAGGATTTTAAGAAAAAGAAGGAAAATCTAGTTCCAGTCACATTACTAAGAATCTTGCCATTTCTTAAACAAAATCTGATCTGAACTGGGAAGACATGAATTTTCTCATTTTTACTGTCTATTAAATATTGCAGAGCTGTAAACATAGGAAAAATAAGATTATCTTGCTGCTAACATTAGGGACTTTTCCTGTGTGGCAAAACATTTGCAATCTGACCATACCCTCCCTCTGCAAGGGGGAGTCTCCTATATAAGAAACTTAACAGTATTTGGTTAAAAACTAAGATTGACAGAAACATTAGAAAACAAGGGAAATTATACAACCCATAACATTTATTTATTCTGTAACCACAAGAGGATAAGAAAGTAAAGCTTAATTTCAAAACATATAACTTATTTTAAAATAAATAGAATCATTCTTGAAGAGATGCAGCACCAGAAAACCTACCACTGGCAACAAAAGTCTCTTGTATAGAATATTCCACCCCAAATAGTAATAAAAATAACATCCAAATTTTAGAACTGTTCAAATCCTTACATACTTGCATACTGTCTTATTTTCTTCAGGTTATCTGCTGTTTACAATTCAAAATAACACTGAAAATGAAAGTTATTTAATGATTTCTCACCGTACCAAAATGACTTGTATTTACCATTGTGAAATCTCCTTAGAACATACCTAGAAAGTATGTGGTATTTTTACCTTATCTTTACCCATGCCAGGTTCTCTGTACACTGTCCACTTCTGAGCATCATCACTGTATAAAATTCTGTAGGCTGAGACATAATAGTAGTGCTCTGCTAAAGTTGATCCAGTAGTTATAATACCTGTGAAAATTGAGGCGCCCAGTTAGGACAAAAAACTGGTACTGCTTTGTAAAAATTAACAGTTCAGTTTTTGAATCCAGAGTTTTAGAGTGGAGAGTCTTAACTGGTCCAGTTAACTTCAAGAAGTTTATCCTAAGTGCCAGGGTCTGAAGCTTCCACAGTGACTGAAACTTAGTAAACCCATTTTACTTACTTTGTATTTTAATTTTCATGGTATAACCTTGCTAAGCCCTTCCCCCCCACCCCATTTCTTGATGGAAACAGCCCCTTCATTTGACCACAGCTCACTCCTGTCTCCAGCTGCTGGCACAGCTCTTCCCTGCTCTTGTACTGCCAACCTAAAGGCACCATTGAAAGAACTGCAGCTTCCTACAGCTGACGCTGCAGCAAAGCTGTTTTGGAAAAGCTGGTTGGCACAGGAATTAGAGGAGTAATGCAAAATCCAAAGAGTCCCCAGGGAGGTAATAACAAAGGCCACTGGTAAATCCAAGTTGCTTAATGACAGCAAGCCATGCTGCTGATAGCAGGGTATGCAGCTGAGGTTACAGAGACCAACTCAGGCATTTTGGAAAGAGACAAATGCAAACTGATCAGTGGAACATGTTTCACAATAGCCTTAAAGCCCGGGACTCTATGAAGCACTCCACCTAAATCCAATTTAATTTTGATTTATATCAGATGACAAACACATCCATTAACAACAGCAAATCACCTCTGAAGGACTAAAGCACAAAACACGAACACTGGCACTGAAGGTACATCAGCTGCACAGCTACCCTGGAGATTAAACCCAAAATGCCAACACCTCAGTGCTTCCCTACCTGGAATGGGCAACGCTGCAGTCAATGGGAATTGGTGACCATGAGCTGGCTGCTCATCTCAGAACAGAAAACAAACCATCCAGTGCAGCCTGGGAAACAGCACCTCCAGCTGTGTCTCCAAATCAACACAGCTGCTGAAATCGCCCCCTGTGTGAAGGAGCAGGGCCAAACCCAGAGCCTGGCTGGCTAAGCCCACACTGCTTGGCCTGTTTGCTGAAGTAAGGCCCAGCAGAGACTGCTGGGGGGGGCTGCAGTCCCCAGCTGTGGGCCCCAGCCCCACTTGAGGTGAGGAGGTGAAGGGGAGGCTGCCAGCTGTTCTCCTGTGTCTGCTGCTTCCTCACACTGCACTGGAAGTGCTCCTTTCCCTGCTGCTGGATTTGCTGCGGCCTTGACAGGCACTAGGGAAAACCTAGGAACACAAGCCAGTACACCTGCACCAGAGGTACCAGTGGGCTGAGCTGACTGGATTTTGATCTGCATCTCCAAGGAGACAATGAGCAGGAAAATGGAAGAATTAAGGATCCAATAAAACCACAGGAAACACTTCAACAAATTCTGATGGAAGAGATGTCTTCTACTATGGAACTACACCTCTTCAGCTCCAGGCTCCTCAGTGTATTAGCTAGGGCATAGAAGCAAATTAAGTGTAATGATAATTAAGTGCCACCTGAGCTTTATCTAAGGCCCAGCACTGGAAAGAAGGACATCAGTAAACAAAAATTTTGAATGCTGCTGAGAAGCCACATCAGATTCACTTACCTGTTATTTTCTTTTCTTTATTCAAGTCAATCTGCAACCACTGATGTTCATCACTGATAAAAGCAGCCCAAGGAGGTCCAATCCTTTTTAGTCTGGCATTCTCAGGTTTCCAAATGTTTACTTGTCCTGTTTGGTTAGGCCACTCAAGAGTAGATGATGATGTGATGTGGGAATCAGGAATCACCCCAGACTCCATCCCCAGTGTCCCATAGCAACCTAAACAACAGAAAAGGCGAGGATTGCAAATGAGAACTGAAGTTATGCCGCTTGAATTTTAAGACTTTACATGGAAATATAAAATTACCATCTAAATTTATTCCATAAAAACAATACCAACAAAACACACTGTCTTTTGCTTTCTAACAGGGATGCTAGAACCAAACTAGTCACGAGAATGCCATGATTTGTGCCTGTTCCAAGAGTAATGTGGATATTCTCTCGGTCACCACTCACACAGAGCACTCAACGAGAAGCACTGGGGAACCTTCATGGTCTAAGAGTATCTCTGGTTGATGCAGGAATAGGAAACAGGCTACTGGCTCATTAGTTCCTTTCTTGTGTCTGTATAACCTCTTGGGTTTTTAAACCAACCCCAGCATCACAGTGTTAATTTGAACAAAACCAAAGCATGTAGGAAGTCATGTCATAATCCTGGCCTTGAGCTCAAACACATCCTTGAAATTAGTTACATTTTTCTGGTCACCATTCTTACTAAATGTTTCTTCCCATGTTGCCTTCTGCTGGTGGCTGAAAAACATATCCTAAATTCAGGGCTAAATTTCTTGTTCTGTAACACCAATGGTTTTCCCCTCTCACATGCACAGTCCCCAAGAAGTATCAGCAGAGAGCAATCTTTGCCTTCAGTCAGGCAGGCTGAACAACACAGCCTAGCTTCCCTTCTCCTGTGAACTCCCCCTCTCCCCGCAGCCTCGCTCTGCACCAAGGTGAGCACTCATCCCTCAAGGAGAGCACAGGTGGCTGAGCACAAGTGTGACTGCATCCCAGAGAAAGTCTTGCCCATGTCCTGTGAGATGGCATTAGTAGTTTACTGTCTCTGCTGGATGTATGTCACCTGCCACAGCACAGGATCACTTCACTAAGGGAATCCTTTCCCTCATCAGCCATTTTCCATCTAACATGCTGCCACTTGGAAGCAGAAATGCCTCGGTCTCTAAATGCCTGCTACACTCCACTCTTTGCTCTGTGATGCTTCAGGCAATTTCTATCAAGTCTCAAAGTCAGGCAGTTCTTCCTATATAAGTAGTCTCATTTTCCTCTGCACTGACCATGCCTCTAGCATCAATAACTCACTCCTCTACTTCATACCAAGTCATAAAACCAACTGCAACAGCAGGAACACGCTAGGACCTTCACCACAGTCTGATAAACCCCACTTGAGCATACTACAGGCTTTTTTTCCCCTCACCTAACTCCTAGGCAACCCAACTACAGACATTTTAATCTAGACCTGCATCTTGTCTCTAGCTTATTCAGTAATTTCTCACTGTCACTGAAGTCCACAAAGTCTAGATCAGCATTTTGTCCTATCTCTTCCAATTTCCAGGCCATTTAATTACTTTCATACACACTATCAGATCACATTATGAATGACAAAAAAGCCCAGCAAAACCTGCCTGGATCACTGTGTTTAATATTCTTTATGCATAAGGACATTAGACATGTAATTCCTTCTCTCAGCTCTTGCAGACACCCGAGAAATAATTTTAATACTATGTGCACTATATTTTCTAATTTTTGCTTATTTATACATTTCCATCACCAAACACTCCTGCCCATCAGAGTTCTGTCTTTATTTCCCCATTCACTGTGCCTTTTATTTATGTATTAGGAAAAGCATTTATTTACTTTTGAGAAGTATGTGCACAATTCCCCCCCTTTCTTTTTTTAACTTCATGAAGAACAGACGTGGTGGTTTTATGGTTTTTACATTGTTATTAAAACAGTTAAAGAGACTAAGGAAAGGCCACTGTCTTCACATTGTTTCCGACATCCACTTAAAGATGGCATTTAAAGTGACTTACAGAAAAACTAGCTTCCACTTAGAAAACTACAGCTAATTTATTTAATTAGCCTGAAAGAATCTCTTTCTGCAGATAAGCAAGGCTTACATGACACATCGCTGTACCTATAAATTAGTGATGATTAATCATCAAGTTGAGATAGTAAAACAATTAAAAAATATATATTATTGAAGAATGCAGTAAAAAAAGGTCTCACAAATGAGAACAAAAATTAAGAAATACCTGCACACCTACTTCTATTCACAAAGTTTATATGAAAGTAGTAACATGTAATACATGTGATAACACTTACCACTCGTCTTAAAGGTGAAGAGACTTGTAGACAAGGGTCCCCTGCAGAGAACAAAAGATGATGTTTTGCAGGACCCAGTGAGAAAAATTGAAACAAACTGTCTTCAATTTATTTTTCTTGTCTGACTGCTTGCCACTGAAACCTATGCACATGTGCTGGAACAAGCACTTAATGATTAACACATCCTGCCAGCAAGTTGCAGCACTTGCAGTACAAACACCTTCTCAAATGAAATCAAGTCCAGAGATACTGGGTTAAAGACTTTCAAACAAACATCTACCCAGCAAAATTCAAGTCTTCATTAAAATGCTTTCTTTTCAAATTAAGCTAATCATAGTAACACAAATCAATCTCCTGTGATTGCTTTCATTTGTGGGACCTGAGATACAATGACAAGCTACACTCTTTTCCTGAAACTGAAAAGCTGCCATTAAATTACTGTTTTCCCACAGACCAGTAGGAATTTATAGCCAAGAAGGTAAAAACTCCTTGCAGAATTTGGAAAATGAAAACTTCTGGTCTACAGATTAAAGATACTTGGTAAAACAATTACACTACAACAAAAGTGTGAGAAACGTAGAGAAGAGAACTTGTCCAGGGAACATATAGCTCCACGAGCTGAAATTAATCCCACAATGAGACACTACCAAGACCTAAGGTGCTAAAGATAAGGAAATTACAGGAAATACACTTACACTTTTGAGGTGACATTGTTAGCCAGGGATCCTTCATAGTATGGAATGCCTTTGCTGATTACAACATTAATTTGACCACCCAGAGTATTTGACACGACGCCTGCATGAACACCAGCCATACAAAGTGATGATGACTTGAAGAAGGGAGGGAAAGAAAAAATTTCATACTACTAAGTGAATAAATTAAACACCACACCATATATTGTAAATGCTACACTGATTTTGTTATTATTACATTAAAATACTATTCTTAGTAAATTGTTATCTTGGTTATTTAGAAACCACTCATTTTTATTTATGATTGAATTTATAAAAACACAAGAAGAAGGCCCTACATTTCACTGTGTCCTCACCCAGATGTATTTAGAATGTAACTGTTGTAATTAAATAACCTCAAACCAACACTAAGGTGAATCAGTCTGAAAAAGTCAGCCAGCCAGGCTCAGCCTATAATAAATTATATTAGACAACAAAAGATGTAAATACATAGAAAACCTTTTAGTAGAAAGCACACTGAAAGTATGTTTATTTATCTTCTCACAATTAAGGGGTGAGGCACTGCAGATTTTGTAGCTTTTAGCCAAGGGGTTGTATTTTTTATCATAACTTGTGGTTAAACACGGTTTAACCATCCAGCACTCTGACCCACATAAAGGCACAGTAATACATGCATACAACTCATCCTAAACAAGTCACCTATGTTGTACAAGTCAGTGGAGATCAGTAATAAAAAATGATTTTGCAGGGTAACCTGTTCTTGCCTTTTCTCCTTGGATGACAGAATCTACTAACAAATGTCACAGTGACACTTCCCTGGCTTGCAGGCTACAGGTGCCACAGTGAGCAGCACTCATCACACCAAGTCCGTCAGGCTTGCCCAGAGTAAGCTCACATCCAACAGGTCTGGGATCAACACAGCTCCCCTCTCCATTAAAGTAAGAGCATAGGATTCTGCAGGAGATGCAGCTCTCTCCTCCTTGCTCACCAGATGTCAGCAGTAAGAGCTCCAAGCCCCCAAGGACTTTGAACGTTAGGGTCACACAGAAAAGAATCAAGATTTTGGGTATTTTTTAAAGCAGCAAACAGTTCCTGTACATTTGAAAGAGATGCATGAGAAACCTCAACCTGAAATTTGGTCTAAAGTGCTGGACAATTTCATTTTTTTCCACATAGCTTGACTTCTGGGAAATTCTCTCCCTTTTTTGAGTGATAAAGTATACAAAAAGAAAGTCACAAGGCATTTCTTTCCTTAAGTTTCCTTAGGAAAAGGTTTCGTTTTTCTCCATAGAAAACAATTCTTCCAGATTTTGGCAAAAAAACTCTCAAGAAGTAGAACTCCTACAGATGCTACAAATTTGTGAGGCAGAGAATCAATTTCATCTTGTTACTATCTACAAAAATTACCTTGCAGCCACTTAGTGAGGACTTACTGGGGACCAGAACATGTAACACAATTACACTGTGGTGACATTTTTACATGGGGGTGATTGTTTAAGCAAGTAGCCTGGGATTTAGAAATATTTGGGAAAAAAAAGACAGACAGGGACATTTTAAGTATTTTAGTATTTAATACTAAAATCTTTGGTTACTAACATTTTTACATTGTCTTACCTCTGTGCTGGATCTAAGGGCTTATTAAAAGAATATTTTTAGATAAAAACCAGGGATTTAATGTAATTTTTAGTAGACTGCTAGCAAAATTATAATCACTTAAAAATAAACAAAGTGAACATCCTCCCATCCTATGGCAATTCCTTAATTGACCTGCAAAGGCTTACATTAGAAAAATACTGTATAGGATTTTGCAGTGTTTTAAGGAAACAATACATTATTAAAGATGCTCATTACCAATTTATAGAACTACTGTTACAGTATTAAATTTATTTTGCAAATTATTTTATAGCTGCTGAGCATAAACAGCAGTTCATCTCTCAACTGTAACAAAAGATAACCACTAAGACACTGCTGAAAGAGGCATTACATTGTCAAAAACAAGAGGACATAATTAAAATAACTGGTTCTTTCTTTATAAATCTCAATTTTCCAGCCTGAGAAAACCAACTAAAAGAAAACAGGAAGTGGAAAAAACCCCACTCTTTTGATTGATCCACCCTTCTCTGCAGGACTTATGAAAGTATTTGAGACTCCACTTCTCGGAGACGGCAACATCTGAAGCACCTGTCATTTAGCACCAGTGCTAAGAAATGAGTGCCACGTAATTCACTTTTAGGAGGTACAAATCCCAGCATACAGGAAGCACAACTAATCCCAACAACTACAGCTGACTTGCATCATGTGTTTTACAAAAATTCACTTGAGCCCATGGCATTTTTACTTACATCTCTGTATCCATGAGGAATAGTGCCTGAAATATCAGCAAAAGGAATCACACATCCAGCTGGACAATACTTACTGAAAGAGAACAAAATATCAAGTCAGCATTTGCATGCACCTATAACTCTCTTACTGTTATAAAAAAGGTATGTTTTTGATTTACAGCACTCTGCTGTTCAGGTATCACTATGTAATGATATCTCCTAATTGAAGACCTATCAAATCAGACCAAAAATACTCACAAGTGCACAACAGGAGAACAGACATTTGAAAATGTTTTAAAAAAAGTCTCAACTGAAAGTACAGTTCCAGTCTCAATATGATAAGCTAATAAAGCCAGCATTTTATATAATATGAATACTACGTGGCTCCTGTAAATTCAAAGTCAGATAAGTGACAATATTCATGAACTTTGTTTTATGAACTAGAGACCTGCATATCTATTTGTTTTGCACCCTTAAATTAAGCATCTGAAAAGTAATGCTATTTTGTAACAGCTTTTAGCAAAGCTTTGGTCAAAAAACTGGCCAAATTACCACTAGCTCATAAAAAGCAAGAGGTAAGACACCAGCACCTCTGGAGCAAGCCTGTGTTCATGTTCTAGGGCCATTTCATATGGCACACGTGAAAATTATTACATCTTCAAGAGCTACAAGTAAAGTGGAGTAAACTCATTAACATTTTCACCACAGCTCAGCAACAGCTGAAGCAATGCTGTAGGTTCCATGAAAACAGGGGGATTCAGAGACTTTGCCACACATTGACTAAGGCCAGAACCTACAACTAGAGCCCTATTTTGGAATCTAGGAAAATGAAGGAGAAATGCAAAGGTTGCACTTCGAAATGTTTCGGGTTGCCACGGCTTAAGTTCTCCAAAAAGTAAGCTTAGATACTTCACAATAGTCTGCAGCCTTAAACATTGGCCTTGCTTTAGATGGAAATGGGGAAGGAGACAAACAGGGAAACGACACATTTTCCCCTTCAGAATGTATTTTATATCTCCACAAAACCTCATTAATGAGCCCCAAACTGTGAAATGGGTTTGCAATTTCTAACACATGTCATCATTTAGTGCTCCTTAGGTAACTGTAATACAAATTTCAGTAATTAAGTTGTGTACCTGCTATAATATATTTATAAAAGCAATATTCTTTCTATGAAAATGAGATATTAACTCCTATGTGTTAGTGCAAATTAACGAGGTTCTACTGTATACTGCATGTAAATAACACAAATGGGAGAGACAGAAGGAGGAAGGAGGAGTGCAAATGTCAAAATTCTTCAACTCTAACCCTAATTAGTGTTTGTCTCAAGTTCTCTGGATGGCTCAATTTTCAAGCTGCAGCAGAATATGTAACAAAGCAAAGTAGAAATACTAAAATTACTTCATTAAAGAGACTGGGAGGGAAACAGGTAAAAATCAGTCTTACTTGAATTCTGGTTCGGAAAAGTGACTTGCATTGTCTAAACAGGTAATTAAGTCTGGAAAGAAAAAATGTAAGTCAAAAGGATGACAAAGACAACAAGCTTGAATATGCTTTTTAAAGTGCACAAATACATACATTTGAGCCTCTGAGGCTTAACAAAAAGTCTCAGAATGAAAAAAACACATTCCTACTAAATTTTCTTGCAACAGATTTTGTATTACAGTAGAACCTTGCTAATTTGTCTGAGTAACTGGGAAATCTACTGAGAATATGACACAAGACAATACTACAAAAATTCATTTTCTGTGCAGCTTAATTTTAATTTATAGTTCTATTTCAGAGATATGCTCTTTTCACAAAATTAAATTAATAAGCTAAAGAGGCCTTTGTTTTCATCATTTAATGGTTCTGCAGTGCTGAACACAAGCACCACAGAGAACAAATGTTACGATGTTGCATCACTGGCATCCATGACTGATACACAGCAAACACAAACACAAAATTTGGGGGTATCAACACATACAGTCCAAAATACAGAGAGGAAAGCATCAAAAATCCTACAAAATTAAAAACGGAAACTCTATCTGCTCTTTTTAGAATAACTTCTAGATAGGGTTTTTGCCTTCTGAGGCAGTTGCTGCTGCTCCTTCATTTCCTTGCAGACCACATATATCACTCACCTTTACAATGAGTGGGAGGAGATGCAAAACAAATACAGCAACCTCTTTCAGAGGCTTAAATGAACCAATACAAGGGGAAAAAAAAACAAGAAAAAGACAAAAAACTAGTCTGCAGATTATGTCATTAAAGAGCTAAGGGAGTACAGGAGGATGCTACTGAAATAAAAATTTCCACAAGGTTAGTCTGTGTAAAATATATACAGTTTGATAGGAAAACTTGCCTGAAAAAATGCATTTTGTCCTGAATCTGAAGCAGTTCTTTCATTTATAAAAGACAACTGACATTTTTACTCTGCTGTTCAAGGTAAGCTTTGATACCATTTCTTTAGAACTAAAGCAACTTTCAGGTAGGCAGTCAAATTTTCTACACAGAAGTATGATGAAAAGTGTACTAAATTTTTAGAAGTTAATTTGTAAAATTGTAGAAGTAAATGAATTGGTTCTGTGTTTTTACTAGACAGCTCTAATTCTGCCAGCAGAGAAAAATTACCAAGTAATTATAAATACCTGATTTGTCTGTGGTTGAATAAGCTGCAAGAAATCCACGTCCAGAAGTGTGAATTCCACTCATGAACTGTACTGTGACTTCATTACTTTTTGAAGTAATTAAACCATCCATTTGAAAGCCAAACCCACAGTATTTTCCTGTGGAGAGAAGGAGGAGAACAAATATTGACCCAAAACAACACATGTAATAAGCATCTTATTCAATTTCCAGCCTCTTATTTCATCTGCTGTGTAGGCTCACATTAGTTCTGGTGTAGAACTAATACGTGAGAATGCAAATATGTGAGAATGACACCAATGTCAGTACTTAGTGACCATTTAAAGCAAATGGCAGACTGTGAGTTCCATATTTGTTTTGTCACTGTCAAAGGTCTTGCATAGCCCAATACCTGCAGATAAATGTGACCTCATCCCATTCACCTCTAGCCATGCATAACCTCCACTGTCAGAGCTTCAAAGAACATGAGGAATCTCACAAGGAAAAGGATCAAGTTAGGACAATGAGAAGCATCTACAGAAGCAAATGAGAAAACAGCCCTCCTTTTCCCAAAGTGGCTGGAGCACTTCTTCCTCATGGACTCTTCCATGGTTTCTGTCACATACTTTCCCTAATTCTGGACACCAACAAGCACAGCTCACTGCCATTTCAGCAGTATCATACATATATCCTATCATATCATAGGTAAGCACCATTAAGATACACTACCAGTTAGTTCACTTTCTATTTTATCACACCTAAAAAATCTAACAAAGGTTCTGTACCTGGGTGCTTCTCTTGCCATACAAAATGAACAAAAATAACACAATTTCAACTGCTGGAGTCCACAGATATTGACAGTATTTGCTCTTTGAAGTTCTAGAATTGATACCAAGTCACATTAATGGATGAATGGCTGTTAAACACGCCCCAGTCAATATGGAATTCTCCAGTCCTACTAACTAGAAGCTTTAGTAAAGATACTGACCAGCTAATAAACTTGTTTAGAAAAAAATAATTTTCTGTACTACAGGCTACCATGATCATTCGATAGTGTAGAAACTATCTGTGGGAATCCAGGGCATCCCTCTGGCTGCCCTGGAAGGTCTGGAACCCTGGCAGGGGGTCAGGAGTCCCCCTGTACAGAACCCCAAGAGACACTGTCCCTGATCTCTGGCCATNTCTACAACCCTATTTAACATTCTGCAGTGGATAATCACCAGCAGGAAATTACACTGCCTCTGTTTTTGACTCTGCCTCATTCCACTTGCTTTCCTCATAATGAGTATATTACCATATAGCAGAAATAGCAGAAAAAGAGGCAAGACTCCTTTCTCGAATAAAGGCAAATTACCATACTAATGTAGAAGAATTGAAATAACGTGGTCCTGCAGGAATAGTTCTTAACAAATATAATACAAAATAAATATAATATGTATGTCAATTTCCTTTAAAAAGTGAATTGCACTTCCAAAAACTATCAAAATAATTTAAAAAATTATAAAAGTTAAAATACAAATGCCTATCACTATTCAGAGCTTTCTAGATGTTGCTTATTCAGGTTTTTTTTTTTTAACAAACAAGGGGATCTTCTAATAAAAAACAAGAAAAGCTCTTTTTTTTAAGTTTTGTTTTCAGCCACTGGATCTTGTTACATGAGTGACCATCATGAGACTCCTCTCAAAACAGCATTTATCCCCTTCTTCAGGCAAATACAGAGTGCAAGCCATTTAAATCCAGCTTGGATAAACTCTCTGGTGCTGCTTGCCCCATGGACATATGGCCTTTGATGAACTGTAGAGTGATGCACTTTATGGTTCACGGCAAGGCATACTTTTGAGACTAAATAATTATAAATAATTTTTCTAACTCTTCCCTGATTTTTGTCAATCTTTTAAAAAGCAAACACTAGGAAGTGAAAAAGCATGACTGCAGTAACACCTCTGTCAGCTGTGTGTGCAGAAGATGTAATATTATTATTTTGCCTGTACTTATGCATTGAAGGATCTCGAGTGCTTTTGTACAGCTACAGTACACCAGGAGAGGGAACTCCCATGTCTTAAATAAGTACATCTGACTGCAAATGCACAGTGATTTGACTGTATTGAAATCTTATCAACTCCTCTAGATCTTACTTACGCTAGAGACAAACCTAACACTGAGCATTTGAATCTTCTTTTGATTTCTTCATATATACTCAACAGGCTTGGAATAAGCACTAGCCCTTAAAAGCTTCATTAGAAACCCTCTCTGTTTATCAATGAACCCACTACCAATTTATTTTTTAATCTAACCAGCCAACTGGGCATTAAGTAATTTTGGGTTAAGAAAGGTATGACTGAATTTCAGATTTTATGTAAAACAAGTATTTTAATATTAGACCATGTCAGTATTCTTGAGTGGAAAAACTTATCCTAAGTTCAGATGTCTCCCACGAAAATTCAAGTCACTGTTTAATCTCTCCAGTGTCTGTTGCTTCAATGACGAAAAAAAATCCCAAACCCTGCCTCATCTGTATTTGCCACTGTTAACATCTCTGCTTGTCCTGTGATTTAATTTATTAAGAGCAGAAAAACAACACATTTCCCCAACATACTGTGCTGCTACACCAGCAGGCCACAGCTGAAAAGCCAGGGAAACAAATGAAGCAGGAATTTACTCGAACCCATTAAGTCCCTTGTAAAAGTGAGTAATAGACTTATCAGAACTTGACGTTCCTTGCCATTTAAGGTATTCACTGTTTCCTATTTCAGACCAAGTCTGGCTCAAGAGCTCCAAGCACATACTTATTTTCACATACACTTACCTAGGTAACAGCTGGAAAAGAGGGTTAATAAACCTAACACTCCACTAGCCTCTTTAGAAAAAGACTCAATTTAGCAGGATCAGCATTTGAATTGCACAAAAACAGTCTCAGTGAAGTAAATATTTTTCTCTCTCTCCAAATTAAAGCGTTAGGAAAGAAAATAAAGTTCATCTGCATAATAACAGCTAATTTTAGAAAAAGAAGAATGACAATTCATTTTGAGTTTTATGCAAAGTAACCGTAAGAGTCTAAACACCCTACATATACCTTGATGTAGATGATAACATCACAGTGCTATTTGAAAAAAACCACTGACTTCTAGTCATGAATTTTTCCTGAAGAGCAAAAAGAACAAAAACTAAGAACATTATCAGAGGATGGAGGATATTTGGACTATATGCCTTTTGAAGCCTGTCATCCTTTAACACCACTAAGATGAATAGTTCAAATCAGAGTGAATCCATATAAAAAGAAAGGCATTTCAGGTAAGAGATATATATATATATTTTCACACCTTTTTTTTTATAATGAAGATGCTTCTAGTTTTACAGTTCCCTCTTCACTGCTTACAAGAACTTTGCAAGCCACTAGTAAATGTCAGAGAAAAAAAACCACATTGCAGTGGAGCTTCCTTTGAGAATTTCAAGAATCAAAGAATCAAAGATTATTACAGGATTTGTGTTGCGTTTATGATGCAGCTGCTGTTAAAAAGTAACAAAAGTACCAACAGTACACCTGAGTTCTATAGAAGACAACAGTTCTCAAATAATGACACTTAAAGCTCCTACCTATCTCTGTCCTGTTGGGGCCAATGCCATTATGAACTCTCAGGTAACTGGAATGACAGGAATCGGAGTCATCGATATCAAAATCGCCAAACTTGAGCTGAACTCGTTGCCCAGGCTTCACACGGATCTCCCACTCGCACACGGTGCTATTGGGAGAGGTCCGGGGGTAGTTTATGGAGGCCAGGGTCCCGCTCTCAGGGCCCAGCACAGTGTGTCCACACCCATCACCTAGGAAAGAACAGAAAGAAATCAGCTCCCACATTCATCCTCAAAGCCTCACATCACTACCAACCACACTTCGAGAAAACTGCAAGGTAACTCACATGCAGACGACACAGCAATGGTGACAAATACCATTTAACTACCAAACTGCTTTTGCTTAGCTTATCATCACAGGTTACCAGAGAGCTGCTACAACTTCCTCAATGAGATGGAAAGTGATCCATAATGACTTAAAAAACAGCATGGACAGTACAGGAAGTGTCCCTGCTATTTCATATTTCCTCAACACCTCAGTACAGAAGGAAACAGGTGCTGAGAAGGACAGAGAAACCTGACAATAAAACCAGAGCACATTGGTTTTACTGAGTTACTGTACTCACAACACAATGAAAAACAAGTACAAAGCCATTGGACAGCAAATAAAATACAGCATATTAAATACACCTCTGACCATTACCAAACTGCAAATATGTTGTTTTCTACTGTACCACTATTTTAATCCTTCAATTCACTCCTATTTAGAGAACATACTCAATTTTTCAGAATTTGCTGTGACTCCAACCTGGAGCCTTCTACCTAACATTTGACTATTAATTTTAAACAGCAATAACAGTACTAAAACTATGTTTAACAAATGGAAAACAAGAGCACAAATTGTGTATTGTCAATACTAAATTATAAAGAGCAAACTGATAAATTCAATTACTCAACAGCTAGACATGCATTTCACCAAGTATGTAGCACAAAAAGTGCAAGAATTTCTGTGCTGGTTTAGAAATGTGAATGTTCTTAGAGTAACATTCACAATGATCATCATAATTCCTATTGACAGAAATTTGTTTTGACAGTTAAAAGTGTTTCACATGACACAATAATATGTGTAATTCCTCTACTAAATAAAAAAAGGTAAGCTGAGGTTTAGGTACAAAAACTGTACACATACTAAAGAAATTTAACTAAATTTCAAAATTCTTAAATGTATTACATGTGAGACTGAGTGGAAAAGTAAGTCCAATGCACTGAAGCAATGTGGAAAAAACAAACCCCTGTGATTAAGTTAACTAGGTCTGATTAATCTGTTTGCAAACACAACTAATTTTTACTAAGAAAAACTATTCTCCTTATAATCTGAGCACATTGAAAGATAGCTGCATGTTATAAAAGCTAAAGTACTGCTAGTATACACAGAATCATAAATGGATGCAGATGGAAACTGCAGCTGTTTATCTTGCTAGCAGTCTGGAATGAAAATGATACATCCTTGGAAAAGTTAACTGGAATATCTGCTAAAATCAGAACTTGTATTTGTGAAGCTGTTCTTCAGCCATGTTTTCATTGATGCAATTTGCTTTAAAACACTTTGTTCTATCCCATGGCAAATATTATTTCCATTTGGATGACAGCTGATCAATTACTCTTCTAAGTTAGAGTTTTTCTAACACAAGACACCATTGTTCAACATTACAAAGAGGTAACCTAAACTGCCTGTTTTATATATCACTATAATGCTGGTTTCTTTCAAAAGGCATGTTATAAACCTAAGAAAAGTGAAAGCTTTATTATGCAGAGCCTGTATGGCCTTGGTTTATTAGCTACTAAGCATTCAAATGTCAGATTTCTGATTAGTCTTAATATGCTAACACTTAACAATAAAGGATTCCTTTTCTAGTAAAATGGCTTTTCACAAGCAAACACTCACATTACAAAATGCATGGAATTTATTAGATCAACAACAACAAAAACAACAAATATATTCATGGTGATGCATGGGGTTAGCATTTCAAAACTCTTTATACTGCAGACATAAAAATAATTATCAACACAAGCAGCAGTCAATTTTAGGTTATGTCCTAAACAAAAGCAATGAGCCATTAACCAGTTCTGTGCTTTTCCTGTCCCGTGATGGGGTAAGCAACTGCTTATTCATTCACAGATTGAAAATACTCTGCAAATACACAGTGGCCTTTTGAATATGAAATCATAGTAGCATTCCCCTGTATGGGCAGATAGACTGTTCTGAGTGCATTTTAAGGAAAATAAAAATCCTTGCATGAACTATAATGCTCAGAAGTTAATTAATTCTCATTTCAACAGGCCTGTTATTGCAATGCAGTCACCACACAAATAGCATTTCTTAAAACCAGGAATAGCAATAATGCACATGATTCTGTATCTTTGATTCTTCCCCACCTTCTTGCACCTTAAGCCTATGCTGCTGGAAATCAAAGACAGAGGAAAGCCTGCGTCTCCTCTTTGACCCAAAATGTATTTAAGCTGTAAACTTCTCCAGTTAAAACTAGAAAAGATCATGCCTAACATTCATTTAAACACTTCTCTCTGCTAGCTTGCTGTTCAGCTGTCTCAAGCATGAAACAATACCTGCACTGCGCATGATGAACAGTGCACAGCTTTCTGATGAGAAAAGCAAAAGAACTCCAAAACAACTGAACACATTTAGGTGAGAAAATGCAAATAAAATATTTTAAGTTTTAAAAATTGGGACTTTTCTTTTAAAGACGTATCACTAAAAAATGACAACATTACCTCTTGTGGTTTGGAACAATGTCTTGTTTCCCATGGCTAGAGAGAAAAACTTCCTAATCTGCTTCACACAATTTAATGGAAACGTCAATCTCAAACCTCCCTTTTGTTGTAGGCTTTCTTAAAAACATGAGAGGAAAAATACTCCTCTATCCATATTAAAGAACCTGCCATCAAGTCATGGAAAGGGAAGGGAGAGGGAAGGGAGAGGGAAGGGAGAGGGAAGGGAAACAGTTGTGCCAAACTGCAGCATCTTACTATGAAGTTGATTTTTAAAAGTAGCTTATTCTGAATGGACATTTTAGACTTTTTTATTGTATTTCACTTAGTGATAACAGAAATGCCAGACACTTCATGCCTGAAGCATCTGAAGATTAACATGGCACATAGAGTCTGCCAAGGGCAGCAGCATCACTCATGAGCTATTTGGAAAATTTTAAAAATCACAATTCCAGTGAAACTTGCAGAACCATGAACCCACATCTTGCTGTATTGGTACTATAAAAGGGCAGTTCTTGAGCCTCTCCATGTAACATGGTGCTTCATCATTTCTGCCACACTTCTTTAAACGTCACTGATGAACTCCAGAAACACATACACACATCCAGCATCCAGGGAGCAATCTGCAATACTCAGCAATTTCTCCAAGAAAAAGTACAATTCTTTTCACTACGGCAGCATATATAGGACAGTGGTCACTTTGTTCATCCTCAAGTCACTAAGTGCCACAGAATCTTTTGCTTCTGTTAACCTGTGAGAGTGGAATATCTAAGAACACACAGAAGACAGACATCAATTCCCTAATCAATTATTCCTGGATGGGCTGACAACCTCTCTTGTCAGTACACAGCTGAACAAGTCTCCTGCTTTCCTTCAGACTCCCCTCTCACACCAGAGGCCTCCTACACTTGCAGGATAGATAAAGCCCATTGCAGAAGCACCAGATCACTGGTGTGCACACATCACACCTGACACGAGAAGGGGCTGCAGATGTCCATCCAATCTCACACGTCCTGGGGACCAAGTTCACAGCAAAGAGGAAAAGTTCAGCTCTTCACCAAAAGTTGTGTTAGAAACAGGGGCACCTCTTAAGCAGCTGGCAAAGGAAGGCAGGCTGCTGCCATGAGGAGAAGGATCCATCTCTGCACCTCTGAATGCAGCCTGGATGAACCCTCCTGACAGAGCTCATATGACCCCCAGGCCATGGCACACTGACATCTGATGCAATCATGCAGATGGTTGAAAACAATTTCTTAGAGCCAAGTTCTTTACATCAACAAAATACAGGACTCAGACCAACACAAACATAACAAATCCACAGGATTTTGGTACTTGAAGAAAACGTGGAATTTAGTAAAATGAAAAAATACTGAACATGCATGAGTGGGTGCTAAGTTATTAATACCCACAAAAAAAAAAAAACAAACTAACTATACTTTGTAGTTGTGCAAGTCAATTAATCAGAACTTCTCCCCCTGGAGAACAGTTGCTGTTAGTGACTGCTAAATTTGTTCTCACTATCAAAACATGTTTAAAATAATTTTTTAGACCAGTGAATACTTTCCCATTCCTTACTTGGAGACGAGTGAATGATAAAGATATTAGACATTTCAATATTAAAACCTATAAAGCATAGCTGATACATATCAAAACACCAATCTCAATTTTAACACGTGGCACTGCCTTTTGAACAGACTTAATTTAACCAGTGGGTTTCCTGAGAAGATTTTACATATATAAGCTATTATTTTATGTAAGTTTGTGACTAAATATTGGATGTAATTGAAACTTTTTTAACTAAGCACAGGTAGAACCAAATCTACAAGAGTCATGTAAGCAAAAAAGGGTGTTTTAAAACATTCATTTTAACTTCAAATACACAACTCTTTGATTCAATGCATTACTGTAATTTCTCCTCTTCTGCTCAGCTCCTGTGCTCTGCACTTCCCTACTTTTTCTCAGCATACCACTAAAAGACATTGCATCTGCTTTCTGCTTTTCTCAGTGTGGGCAAGACAGTTTACAGAAAGAACAAAAGAGTTCCATGAGTAAGAAACACTGAGGAATTAAATCACAGAGACATCAAATTCTAAATAGCTTTTTCAAGTATTTTCAAATGCCCTTATTTGTGTCCTCCAAACTCACTGCTGTTTCCACCAAATTCCACAGAGTGATGTTCTTCAGGAAGGAATCTGTTCCACTGTCAGAATTAATTTTCTTAACAAGCCAGCAAGCACACAGTCCACTTTGATCTTAATGCCATTTACTTGCCTCAGTAACACACTGGTTTGGGCATTTCATCCCACTACAGATGTTTCACAACATAAAATATCCCACACTGCCACAAGCAAGGCCACAGCTCAATAAACACTTGAAGGCACCTTAAATTAGCACAGCCACAGACAAAAGCAAGCCTTGTAAGCCTCTCACTTATGGCTACATGTTCTCACATCCTTCCTGGTACTGGAGGCAAACATTTATGCAGCCACATGGCCAACCAGAGCAGGGACTTGGCATAAAAACAGCTGTTAGTTTTAACCTAGAGCAACCCCCTAATTTATTTGAGTATGCATATGCAGCAGTGCCTTCCTCGACAGAGGGACAAGACAGTGTGAGAGTAGGGGAATACCAGCAACTGTTTCTTTCACCAGCACTGCCAACTCGTGTTTGCATTTTAAACAACCCTCAATGCCAACCAGAGAGGCAGAAACCATCCCAGCCCTGAGAAGAGCAGTCACACTAGAGTGGTGCACTGGCTTGAGGAACAAGCTGGCTGCAGAGTGAGCCCCAACCCACTGCCACCACACAGTGCTGGGCTTCATCAACCCAACTCTCTGAGGCAGCTCTTGGTGCCACTGCCAGTGGCAGGGCAAGGAGTGGAGGGCAGGTGGGATTATGGCTCCCTCAGCTTGGACTGATTTACCTGCTGTGGGGAACCCTTAGACAGTTAATGAAATTATGGGATGAGGTTTAACAAAGACAGGAACAGGACAAAAGCACAGTAAGCATTTTGCTTTTCAAAATGTTGGCAGCTCAGTGGGGTGACAGGAGAGGGTGAGAGGAGACAGAGGCTGATTCTTGCTCTTACAACAAAAGTACAAAATTTAATATGCCGTTACAACAAAATTTTACTGTTTTCATTTACAATACGGGCCACTTGCTGAGCTAGTGATAATTAGCACTTTATTATTTTAATCTGTACATGCAGCTTTACAATCATCCTCTCTGGAACTCCAGTCTTAGCTTTCAGCCACTGAATTTTACACAAAAGAGTAACACTTGGGAATCCTAAATTTAGCTTCCAAAGTATGATAACATTTTAAAATAAATTATCTAAAGTTATTAAGTTGTCAGAGGAGGTAAGACATGTGCTTCCTGTGCTGTGATGTACTAACTGAACTGACTACTACTAAAAGAACAGAAGAGACATCAGCTGTGCGAGACTGTGCTGCAAGGCTTTCACTTGCTGATGCCAGGGAAACGATGTGGCTAAGTCCCCAGGGACAGCTATGACTTGCTTAAATAGTATGCTGGCAAAAGGAGCCTACAAGGACAGGCTAGGCATGGGGAAAAGTGATTCACATGAAGAGTGAATCCACTCTTCATGTGAGTGAGTCCACTGTGAGAGGACTGTGTGCTCAGTGGTACATAATGCAGAAGCCCCTCTGATCTGCTGCCCAGGCTGACTCACAGTGACAGCTCACGCTCTGTGTCTTTGTTTGGCTGGCACATGCAGCTTGCCCACTTCCCAAGACACAGCATTTACTTTGCAATCTGCACCAACACGTTCTTAAAAATAAACACTGTTGTGCTTCAGTGCTTTTTGTGCTACACAACAGAAACACAGATGATGAATAAAGGAAAAATAACACACAGACGGTCATGCAAAACACTATGAGAATAAGCAATGGTCATGGTCAGAATGGGCTTCAAACCTCCTGGAAGTTCTTCAAGCTCCTCAGCACACTAGGACCCTGTGAAATTTCACAAGCCTCACACATGTCAACTAAGAGGCAAAAAAGTTCTCCAATCATACCAATAATTCACATGCTAAATTAACACTACACTCAACATTTCCCCCTTCCTTGTTCAGTTCATAAATGAGATTGCACAGCCTAACCTGCAGATCCATGGTGGCAGCACCATCTTGCCTCTCAGGAGCAGCTGCCCCTTCCCTGCCCCACCCACTGCCAGTGCTCACTGTAGCCCTGTTGGGCTGCAGCCCAGCTCTCAGCCCAGGTTCCCATGCCAGCGGCCCCTTGCTGGGCGAGGGATGGGCATGGCTCACCAGCCACTGCAGCCTGAGCAATGCAGAGGATGCAAGGCAGGGACAGGGAGGAGACAGCAGCAGCCACAAGTAAGAATAGTTTCTGGTACCATGGAACCGACATAAGCTGGCAGGGAGGAAGCTCCTGGTTTGGGTACCTGAACAAAAAGAAAACCTGAAAACACAGTTGTCACTGAAAACCTCAGAACACAGTTGTCATTATTTGCACCCAACTGCTGCACCAAGAACAGAGACTTTACATATATTTCTAACCCTCTTTAAAGGTTGTCATCCACCTGATGAAAGAGTCTCACTCCACATCTGTGCACCAGCAGTTCCTTCTCCTGGAGTAGGTGGCATACAGTATCATCTTGATTTCTAACATTCATCTTCTAATCTAATTTCAAAATTACAACGGGGACTATTTGGACTTTCCCCATTTTGAATGACTTGGCTTCATTCTAGCATCATAAAATTTAATATACAATCTGTTATAAAAGGCACTTCATTCCTAATTTTGCCCTGTAGATATTCCCTTAAAACAAAGATGTTGCCACACTTTTGACCCTCTATGAATAAAACCAATAAAATAAGCATTATGTATTACTGAATAAGAAGATGATGAACGAGGAAGGTGAGAGTAAACTTAAATGTTTGAGTCGCCGCTTTTTAAGTGTCAAATTTATCATAAGAAGTATAGTGAGAGCATGTAGGAAGTTAGTGTGTGAAGCTTCAGTAAAAACTATCTGTGAACTTTAAGCTTGCCTATCAGCTTTGCTGTACCTTCTTCATAGCAAGAAAGAAATGATGCTTTGTGTAGGAGATGATGCCTTGTGGAGAACTTGAAATCATCTCTTTAAAAATGAAAATATAAAGTAATGGAAATCCTTTATTTGAAATTTTCAAATATACTTAGGAAAAAGACAAAACCCGATCATCACTAGACTTAGTACACAAGGGTTCAAAAGCATTCAATTTAATGCATTCCTCTTTCCACCCTAGTGATAATGAGATGTACTTTGACACCTGTACACAACTGCACAAAATAGAATTTAACAGATAATGTGGTTTACGGCTTCTTGGTTTATCACAAAACTCACAGATTTGCAAAAGAAAAATTAAGCACCAGTGGCTTCTTTCCACCACACTGAACAAGGAAAGATGTTTCTCTCCATATCTTAACCATTCTGGAGCCAAGTTAAAATAACCAGATATGGGCTTTAACTGGCTACAGTCCTGCTGAAGATGCAGCAGCTGCCAGCTGTGAAACTCTGTGTGGTCCTGCAGGCAATCATACATGCACAACATATTCAGCACAGATGCTGTATCTCTGTGGTGCACTATCCTTTCAGAGGCTAAAGCTCTGAACTCTGAGGACTAACCACGCAAAATTGCATCACTGTAATTCATCTTTCCACTCAAGACACTGAGGATCTTCCACCTGCCTCATTCCTGTGAGGTTTCTCTCCAGAAAAACCTCCATGTTTACATGCAAGTAGCTGTACAAGTGGCTTGCCTTGCTAAGTCTAATTAAAACACTTTACACATCCTATTTTTGCATTTTTAATTTTATATTGGGGTGAAACTAAAGAGAGCTGTGCCACAATGCTAAAACAGTTCAATGTTATCCTTCAACATCAAAAGCTGCAACTGGGCACTGAAACAGCTACTCCTTCTACTCCAAGAACTTGCAATTAAGAGACCTGAAAAGATTTCTTCTTCACAGTTAAGCAACATTTGAGGTCTTATGATTGCCTGATCTAAGTTTAGGAAAATCACAAATGGATCACTGAATAGGAGGAGAGAAGGGTACTTAGGGATGAAAAATAATTATCTTTTTGCAAATCTGGAATAATCTTATAGAACATTTATACACAAATCTTGATTAAATGCCAGGTCACAATAAACAGTATTAGTGTGATGACTGACAGCATCACTCTGGGAAGCGTTTACACCATCCTCCTGTTTAGAAACCATAACGGAAGAATTATCTGCTCACAACCATTTTCAGGAGCATGTCAAGCTTTTCAAGTTCCCTTTTCCACCATTCACAAGGATGCATCAAATTATTACCTCTGACAGCAATTAAAGAAACAAGAAAATCAGAGGCGTTGCTTTTAAGAAGCGGTTCTATCAGAAAAACCATTTTGGGGAAAAAAATTTAAAAGAGAATCCATGTGACCTCATGCACAATCCATCAAATTCCAGCAAGACTGACAATCCAAAGATGAGTAGCTGGCAAGGATTGTCATTCTGATGGAGAATATTCCAATCTAGATAACAAAACCTCTTCCTTGAGCTAAAAGTTTATTTGGAAAACTTGAAAATCTGGGAGGAAGATTTAGAGGAGGGGAGTGAAGATGTGAAGTGGGAAGGGGAGTGTTTATTAAAGCATATAGATGATCTGACCATTGATTTTATTTCCACTTTTCAGTTCATAAATGATGCATGATCTATGGAATATGGTTAATAAGGCACACTGCTGTGATTAGCTGAATTAAGTTGTCACATTATGAAGAATGTTAAAACATTATACATTAATTTAAAACCTTTACTGAACAACGAAAAATGCTAACAAAATCAAAGATTCCCACATTGAAAAAAAAAATCTTTGTTTTTTTTCTTTAATACTACAATTAACAAAACCACTGTAATACAGTTTTGCCAATGAAAGACAAACTCTGGCATAAAGAAAATGCAAGAGAAATATTTCCAATTAAAAAAATAAATATTGAAAAACTACATAAGTAAAAAACCTCTAGACACTCTCAAAAAGAAAAAAAGCATCAAGTTTGAACCTCTGTGATCCTAATTTATAAGTCATTTTACACAATGATGGTTTCATAGTGTACTGAAGAGCAGAAAGGCCCTTTAAAATATGATTTCCTGTACACCTTGACTACTTAGAGCTGGCTAGTCACTATTCTAACTAAGGGGAAATCAGGAACTTGCATTAAATTTCTTTCCAGGAAGTTTTCAGACTTGAGCAAAGGCATCTTGAAAAAGAGACTTTTTAACTATTTCTAAAGCTTTAAACACATGGAGAAGAAAACAAACAAAATACAAAACCAACTCCCCATCCCCACCCCATCTGTTTCTAAGGCATTCTTAAAAACACACCTGCTGGTATTGCCAGGAATGACACAACTGAGTTCACACACTTGGTTCAGCTTCCACGACATTTACTAAAGCGATGGCAACGTACGCAACCATCGCAGCCGTGGTGAGGGACTGGGACCTCCTAACAGTGACACCACTCAACAACAAGAGGCGTGGGATTTCTACTGACAGGACAGAAGGTAGCATTTTCAGTAAGATACTCAGAACAGAGGTTCTTAAGATCAGCAGTCAAATAACTGTCGGGAAATAATGATTCCCTGAGTAACAATGCACAACAGCCCTTGTAGAGAGAGCAGTGACCAGGCTAACACACCCTCCTCACGTCAGCAAACACTGGAAACAAGCGCGCCTGACACGTACATAGTCAGCCCCCATTTACACATATCCCGCTTCCAGCAATCCTTTTTCTTTTAAAGAATGTACTTTTTTAGAAGCAACTGCCAATAGCTGCTAAGAATCCTTGCACTTCTAATGGTTTGTGGACTTGCATTTCATATTGCTACTGCAAATATATTCCAGTTGTTTTATAGCTAGAGAGGTCACCTCAAATCACAGTCTCACTGCAAACTTGCAACAAAATATGTAGAGGTATGAGTTGTCACTTACTGCAAAGATGAACACTTATATGGCTTGATTTCCAAGATGCAACTAAACTCACCAAAATCTAAGAGACAACTAATCACTGAGCTTCAGTATCCACCAGCTGTGCTGGTCCAATCATTACAGACTGCTCACTGAAAATTATTTTTATTTTGGTATTTGCAGAGAAAAAAGAATATAACCCAAACAGAAGTGACAACTCCAAACACTGAGATTTTGAAGAAACGTCAACAGGAAGCATGCAAATGCCATAAGCAGTACCAAGTGACTGTGTTACAATTCCAGGATCCAATTGATTGAAACAGTGAGATAGCTAAACAAGTATGAACTATCTGCTTTAATTTCATTTTTGAAGAGTTTAGCAACCATAGAGAAATGTTATCCTCTTACAACTCTTCAGCAAGGGAAACTAAGTGGTCATGCAGGGAAACACCAAAGTTACATGCTTGAAAAGAAAGCACAGGTTAAATGCTTCTTACCCATTCAAGGGCTGGTGTTCAGGTTTTTGGTTGTTTTTGGTTTTTTTTTCAGGCACTAGACAAAAAATGCATCAACCAGAAGCCATTTTCAAAATCAGTGTTAATCTGTGATCCAAAGGTCAAGTCACTATCAAATTTTCAAGTATAATTTTTGTTTCAAATAACAAAGTGTTCGGCTATAAAGCAACAACATCAAGCAGAATATAAATAGCACAACTCAAGCTGTTTGCCTCCACTAATGGATGGCAAAGAACGCAGTTTAGCAAAATTTGATATTTCATTATTGCATTAATGAACAAGCTTCACAGATAACAAGCCACCATTCTGTATAAAAAAAACCCAGGACTGAAAATTCTATCTTAATACAAGTTACCACATGGCCTTCTATCAGTATTACTCCCGCTCTCCCTCTCCACCTCCCCAAACTTCAGTTTAGTAACAAATCCACACTCTATGCTTGGACAATGGTTTCAGCTACACTGTTTTAAATAAAAGGATGCTGCATGTTCCATAATATTTGATTTAGAAAAATTAATCTAAAAGCAACTCAATCAGAAAATGCAAGAGGGAAAGGAAATACTTTGACTACAAAACAAATTCCAGGTTTTCCCAAAGCACAGGGTGCAATTATAAAAGTGGGGGTGACAATCAACGGCTTTTTTAAAAGCCTTTCAAAATATGGATAAAATAACCAATATAGAAACATTTCACAATACACAGAGCAGCAATTCCAACAAGGATTGCATTTGAACTGATGACTATCTGAGCTATGAAAGCTGATGCATTCAAGGCAGTCCTTAACCAGCTGATGACTGAAACTACACAGAGCAGCAGTGATCGCATTAAAAACCTAATGCATCATTTCCCACAGCATAAAGCAGGTTGGCAAAATTGCAGAGAAAGGAGACATTTATTTTTCTCTTACATTAATAACATAAGAAAACACTCCTGAAAACCTTGAAACCCAAACATCTCCATTCAGTAGCAGGAAAATAATTTTCCTAAAGACTGCACTAATGTGCTAGAAGGCCACTGGCTTGAGATGCACACAGTAACAGCATACAAGGTTCTGAAAGAACTCTTCCATTGCTTTTTTAACACCAGCTCAGATGTTTGATTTTTACAGCCACAGACATATATACAAAACCAACATGCACTGGATTTATATGTGTAATGCAGTATGTATTACACATATAAATGCAGTACATTCTTATGAGTATGAGAGCTCCCAAGGGTATTTACACAAAAGGGTGATTGCTGCATTCTTTACAGGAACGGACAAGGCTAGCATGACCTCAACAGGCTCCCAGATGAGCCAGGCTGAACCAAGCCAGTACTGGGAGGCACCCTCCCAGAAAAGATGCTCTGCAGAGCACATGGATGTACCTTTTGCCCATCAGATTCACACACCCACTTCAAATAAGGCTCATTAACTGGAGGAGGAAAAATAACATTGCTGAGATTCTTGTTTTCAAAAGCAGAGAATATCCACTCTTGTTAGGTCTATACTTCTGACACCAGCTCACTTCCCTTCAGGAACAGCATTCCTCCATAGAATTCTTAACAGCACTGTTCCTCCTCTCTAAATCTATCTTCAAGGTGCAATGCTGGGAAGTTACAAAGAGTATCAGAAAACCTGAAAAAGCCTACCCCAACTTTCAGCCCGGCCCTTGAAAAAATCTTCCATACTTCTCAACACAGAGATGAAATGGATTTGCCTCAGCAGTCCTGCCTAAATCGTACCAATCTCTGAATCCTCAAGCTGCACAGCTGCATCTTCAAAACACTCTGCACTCTTAAGTAAAACTGTCCCATTAAAAAAGCAGAACAGTTCATTAGAGCACTGCCCTCCTCCTCATAAAACACTTAATCTGATGTTAATTTGAGGAACAATAAATCTCTCATGCAAAGATCTGAGGGTCTTTTTAATCAAAATAATTCCTTTTGGGTTTGGCTGCGACTCCCTTTCTTCCAGATGAGCCCAGCCAAGGACAACGGATACAAAGGGCAGTGAGACACCACCCAATCTAATTTAGCAAGAACAGAAACTGGTACAAGGCAGCACATGGCAATTGCCCATGTGACAGACAGCTTAGTGGCAGTGCTTTGTGTTCACACGCCTGGAGCTCTCTGCAGCAGAAAAAGACACACCTGCAGTGGGCTACCCCTGCAGCTGGAACCCTTGTCAGCCCCTGGCATAGCAGGAGATCATCTCTTCCAGGACCCTGAGGGAGAACTGCAGTCTCTCTCCATCTTGCTCCGCCGCTGGATATGTAGCTAGAGCCATCTTCTCTTTGGCTCATTCCTTCTCCCCAAACTACGGCTGACGGATCAGCACCTGCCCAGTTCTGGACTGGCCACAGCCAGAGCCACCACTGCCTACTCCCTGCAGGAGGGACACGCAGAGGTGAGACCAGGAGCGCTGCGGAGAGGAGAGCACAGCGAGGAACTGATGAGAAACAAGAAAAACACAAATGATCCACAAACACTGCGGCTGAGTCCCCGAACACAAGGCCATGGAAAACCATTTCATGAGGCTCAATGTGCACACGGACATGAGTTCTTTCAGTTCATTTTTCAGATGACGGTAACTCAGCACCAGACATTCAGAAATTATTTTTCTCTGCTACACTGCAGCAAACATTTTTAAGCTACTGTGGTGAATCACTTCTCTGCACTTTCTTCAACAAGGCTTGAGCATATAACAACATCCTGATGAGCTGCTATTTGTTTAGAACAAAATGTAGGAATCTCATTCAAAAACATGCACCCAACACTAATTTTTTTTTTTAAAACTCCAAATAAATCTGCTTCAAGTCACTGGAGAATCAGCTTCAGAATAAAGGTTCAACTTTAGGCACTTTTCCCCAGTTTTATAGGTACATTGATATCCACTAAGAATCCCAACAGATTACCAAACCAGTTTGTGTGGTAACAAACTTATTACTCTGCAGACCCTACAAGCTTCATACCTTCAGAATTAATGACACGTTATTCAACTTCTACTTTGATGAAAGCTAAGCAACCATTCCTCCTCTAGCTGTGTTTTTCTAAATTTAAAAAGAAAATAGGTTAAACTTAGCTAATGAACAGACCATACCAAATTTATGTCAATACCTAAAACATCTGCTAAGAGCACTGTTTCTCAAAATTCAATCCACAAAGAGCAGCAAGCTTAGCTGCTGGCTTGCTTTCATTCACACCTGCCTAATTACATGAAAAACCAAAAAAATACTCTAAGTATTTTTCAAATATCAATTTCCTTGCAACCAGGATCTAGAATCACTACACAACTGTTTCAAAAATCACAAGAGCTGACTCGCACAGCCATCAGCTAGACAGTCCCCAAGGCACGATATTATGAAATGCAGCACAAGGCACTTCTGAAGGTGTTAGAGCTAATACAAAATGCTCAATTTTCAAAGACAGCAACACACTCATTCCTTGACCAAGGAATTCTGAATTACATACACTGAATGATTTTAAATATGATAGACTGAAAAAAATTCCACTTGAATCCTACAAGATAATACAGTGGGCTACTGTGAAAAACATATTCACCACAGCAACACCTGCATTTTTTCATTTCTCAGTTTGCTCTTGTCTGGAAGGAAAGGAGCACCATTTGACCCAATGCTAAAAACAAGCTTCACATTGACCAAAATAATGTTATCTTTAAATCAGTTCATACCAGTAAGGTGCTCTACAGAAAAACATATAAGAAATGAAAACACTATCTTCAGAAAAAGATTTAAATACCACATTGTATGTGAGGCTTAGGGCTGCTGAACAGTAGAAAAGAAAATGAACAATTACTTAGTAACAGAGGATCAGCCTCTCTAGTAATGAATGAGGCTAGGTTCCTACATAGCATCACTCACTGTACTTTCATAAAAGAGCTTAAAAGCAACTTTAATTGTGGAATTCCCCAAGTCTTGGTTACTTTCACTGTCAATCAAGATATTCTCTTAGAAGCCTGATCACATATTTAATGCCCTAATTGAGTAGTAACTTTGTGCAGACCTTCAAGAGCTAGACAGCAGCTTCATTTCTATATGGGATTCCTTAGGCAAACTAGAATTATGCCAGCATTTACAGATACAGGACATGGCTCCCCAGCCTCCTCTGGAATAAGATAAATGAAAATATTTTGGAAAGGAAACAGTCCCTCACTAGCAGAACTCTTCTTAGACTCTCTAGCAGTTTCTCGTATTGAAGTATTGTATTCGACAATACCAGAGTCCCCCACCTTAAAACAAGCCCTGCTTTTTGTTAGCAAATAAAATGAAGCTTGCCAATAAAAAGGTTCCCCTCCTGCTCAAAAGTGAAACTTCTGAGCTAACTTTAAGCATTAACTAGAGAAACATGGCAAACTGAAATTCTGGGTAGCAGCTCTTCAGCAGTTTCCCAAAGTACAGAAAGATGAAGTTTCACACATACCTAAAAGCCCGCTGTGCTCGCAAGCGCCACTTCTTGCTGCATGGTCCCACTCCCTTTAACACACCCCTGACTACTCAGTGAGCCAGTTTGACTCAATCACCTGCAGGTAAATTATGACTCTTCCCTACCCCCACTGAAGTTATTTCAGTCTTCTCCTAGAATAACAAACTCAGTCTGCTCACCAAAAGGTCAGACAAGTGTCAGGTCAGCACAAGCATGATGCTCCTACAGCATGAACTAATAACACCTTGCTGCTGCCCGCCTCATCCAGCAGCGACCTTCAAAAGACTAAATGTTAAAATAGCCCAATTTCCTCTCGAAAGCAAATGGGTCTTCTCCAGCTGCATTATAAATTGCAAGAAGACAAACCCAGCTGTGTCAAATGCTTATTAGCATTAGTTTTGTACGTGTACAGGAATATAAATGCAATTAGCTGGAAATAAGAGGAAAAGGTCCACACAACTACCTTGTTCCGTGGATGCAACACTGAGCTTCTCCCATTCAATTAATTAATTTTAATTAATTAAATGTTTAATTTAGATGCAAAAACAGTAGAGTGCATGTAGTTCCTATTCCCTTTGTGCATTTAAATGCAGCATTGCTGAAATTCAACCATATTTCCATCTCTCAGACGGAAAGAAAGAGAAAGTTATGTGACAACTTAAAACAGTTTCTGAGGAGATCAGTTTCTGAAACGATGCAAGACCAGTGCAAGAAGCAAGTGCAATTGAAAACCACAAAATTAATCTTCCCAAACCCAGAAGTGCGTTTCAAGATGCTGTCAAAACACTCACTCCCACCACTCTGTCCCAAGCACATGATCAAAGTGATAGTCACAGTGTCTTTGATCTCTCTGATCTTCTGCCATGAAGTGACCAAATTGTGTGTGCCTCGTAATTTTCACAGTGCTAAAGCCTGCTCATTAGTTCCACCCCAGGAGGCGAAATCTCGTAGATTTCTCTAAACAAACAAAACAAAACAAAAAAAAAACCCAAAACAAAAAACCCCACCAAAATCCAACAACGCCTACCACTACCCTGTTTGTCACACGTTCCGGACTCTCACCCCTATATACACTTCTGCACACTCTCGGGCGAGTGTAGGTTTATTTTCACAGCAAGCAGAAGCTCCCCTTTATCCGCCTCCTGGCTCACACCGAACACTTCACAGCCTGCAGCCGGGGGTCACCCGCGGGCCGGGAACGCCAAACCC